>PVIH01001302.1:0-245064 GCA_004025045.1 Sigmodon hispidus
TATACAGACATGCAGACACACATGTGAGTATATACTACAGTATACTTAGATATACAGACATGCAGACACACATGTGAGTATATACTACAGTATACTTAGATATACAGACATGCAGACACACATGTGAGTATATACTACAGTATACTTAGATATACAGACATGCAGACACACATGTGAGTATATACTACAGTATACTTAGGTAAAAATTTCTAAAACATTCAAATAGTAAAAGGAACATATTAGTTCAGTAATTAAATTCTACAGAATTTTTAATTAGAAAATCCATTTTAAGCACATTTTCAAAATCTCTACAAAAACAACTACAAACATCAAGTAGATTTTAATCACCATTTTAGTGGGCAAAGGGAATTACCTCTGGCAAATAACATAAGTGAGCTTTACTTGATCATATGAACAGCCATTTGGTGCCAGTCTGGCAAGGAAGATCTTTTAAACAGGCAGTAAATGCAGTATTGTGTTAACTAGAAAACTGGCTAATGACATTACCCTGTAATTTTGCTGTGGCTCCTCACATTGCTTCAAACAACACACACTAAATTTATATTCCAACAGGAGCAAAGAATGATACAAGTAAGGGTTTTCCTCTGTGGTCAGTACAGTGAATTTTACAGGTGGATGGAACAGTAACCATTTATAACACACATACTAAGTGGCTCATCACTCAGAATTTTTCATTAAAACCTGGGACACTCATGGTATGAAACCTAGGTGTCTTGCCACCCGGACTAGGATTCTCTCGCTGTGTTCCATAGTCTACCCATAAAATATGAAACAAAAAAATTAGATCTAGTAAAATATATAACACTAAAACTATCCAAACATAGTTTCTTCTTTGAAAGTTGGCTTAAGAAACACAGGGACTACAAGCTCTGAAGGAGCACAGAGACTAGATCATAAATGCAAAGTCAATACTTAATGAGAGTCTAAATACACAATAGACTGTAGGTGCTGTTCTGATATCAGCAAATGCCATAATTCGAAAGCCAGACTATTGATAACTCATTTATAAAAATCCAGGTTTCAATCACACACACACAGATACCACACAAATAAATAAATAGAATTGGGGGATGATTAGATCTTTACTGAATCACTTGACATTGAGATAGCTTACATAAATTTCAACTATATTTCTGTGTACTCTTCTGAATGAAATTCAATAGGAATTTCAGTCTGGTTTCTACAATTCATGAAGCACCTCATATTATAACAATTCATACAGAAAGACAGGAGGGAGCTGATATAGAACAGGGGACAGAGCTGATGAAAAGTATCTAGCAGAAATGGCTATAATGGAGGACTATGAAAGACAAGTTTGTACCTGATGCAAACACTCTGAGGCAGCTTTAGGGCAAGTAGAGGTGTAGGAAGGACTTGCCAGGCAATAACTACAAATGTTTGTGTACACTGGAGTGCTATTGTGTTTGTTCTTTACTCTTTGAGGGACGTACCACCCAGCTCCTAAATAAGTACATGGAATCTTATTATTTTCTTATTAATGCCTGGCATTAGCTTGGCTTATTTCTGGCCATCTTTTCTTAACTTTAAATTATCCCATATACCTTTTGTCTCTGGGATTTTTCCTCTTCTTACTTCTGTAATCTTACTGTCACTCTTACTCCATGGCTGGCTCAGTGGCTGTGGGGCTATGTGGCTGTGTGGTTGTGTGGTTATGTGGTTGTGTGGCTGTGTGGTTGTGTGGCTATGTGGCAGGCCTCTGAAGTCTTCTTCCTTGATCCCAGTTGCTCTTCTTCTTTCCTCCCAGATCTCTTCTCCTATTTTCTCAGCTGTCCAGCTCTGCCTACCCTCTCTCCTGCCTCGCTACTGGCCATTCTGTTCTTTATTAGAGCATTAGGTGTTTTGGACAGGCACAGTCACACAGCTTCACAGAGTTAAACAAATACAACATAAACAAATGCAACACACCTTTGCATAATAAAAACAAATGTTCCAGAGCGTAAACAAATGTAAGACATCTTATAATAATATTCTACAACACTGGAGGGGAGCTGACGGGAGTACAACTCTGAAGCAGTATGGCAGAAAGGGACGGGTGCAGCCAGTTGCAGCTGACGGGAGTACAACTCTGAAGCAGTATGGCAGAAAGGGACGGGTGCAGCTAGCACAGAGACTCTGAGTTGGATACTCAATGCAGGGAGGGAACAAGACAGACCCTATCCCTAGACAAGGAGCCACTCAAAACTACTGTCTTAGAAATCTTAATCTTCAGAAATGGTGAAAGAGGAAGATCTTGGAAAGTCACTTCCAAATAAGGTCGGTAAACAAAGCAGTATAGCTTTTTACACCTTAAGTTCAGCATGAACAAAATGTCACATAAATTATCTTTGATATACCAAGGTTGCTCTCAGCAAACACAAAAACTGTCACAGAAACGCTTCTAATTTAAGGCTCCAGTTTCCCCTTAAGATTCCATGTTCCTTGCACAAAATTCATCTTCATGTAAGCTTTCAAGGCCCTAAACCTCACAGCTTGGAGGAAAGTATATATGTATATGCATATATATTATACATACAAACATTTATGTGTGAGCATGTATTTTAAATAGTTTAGACTCCATTCCACCTCCTAACTTTCGTCTGGGATATTGAATTTATTATTAAATACTATTAACTAAGTACCTGTAGAGATTTCAGTGTGAATTACACTTGTGTATGAGGTTTTTCCCCTTATTTTATATTTTGAGTCAGTTGCTATTTTTGTTCTCCTTTATGAACTGAGTATTTTTGTCTTCTGAAAAATGGGTCTGTGGAATCTTAGCCCACAAGATGAGGGTATTAGGAGGCCTTTGGGGGACGCTCAGCTACTTGGGGTTGAGCTCTAGGAAAGAAACTGACCTGCCCCTTTCACTCATGGAGAAGAGAGAAGGCATTCTGGAGACTCCCAACTGGCCAGAACCTGGATGAGCCCTCCCAGCTGAGAAATAAATCTCTGCTTTAGTGCCCAGGCTGCAGAACTCCACTGCTGGGACATGAAGCCCATCCAAGGACAGCTAAGGTCACCTACAACTAACAGCCTCAAGAAGCATTTGCATGTCTTACAAGTAAGTGAAATATCACCACTGAGAAATACTTCACTACTGTTTACTTTCACTTTACTTTCGGATTTATTTTTAACCATAGATTTCTAGATATGATCTATGAATAAACAAACAAAAGCCTTGTTCTAGTATGTAAATCTGTAATTCAAAGTTCAGGGCAGAGATTTTTCCCATGTGAACTCATCTTCTCATCTATTCAACTAAGATTTACTGAATACTTAATATTTGAAAAGCATTTTATGAACACTAGAGTCTCACCAGCTGTGAGAATTAGAAATTAGAAAATATAACAGCCTCCTTGTAATACAGCTGTGTGGCCAATGTGATGACCCTCGAGGAAAGGAACAGCCTTGTCTAGTCTTACACTCCAAACAAAACCATTTCCAAGATGTCCGTAGAGACAGGAGCATCTCAGCCATAGACCACCCTAGGGATGCACTTCTCCAGCAGTGTCTGAAGTGAGACTTTCCAGTCCTCCTCTTTACTACAGTCTGGTGCCACTATATTTAAACAGTTTAAAGATTTTATGATCTCAATACAAGTAGAAACTAAACAACCCTGTGCTTCTAATTCATAAATTCTTATAAAACTCTAAGCTTAAGTTATGAATGATTAAAACACAAATAAACTCAACTTTCAAATCAAAAGTAGAAAAATGAACCTAAGAGACCCCAAAGCTAATTCTAGATAGGCACAGTAGCTCATGTCTGTAATTACAGCATTTAAAAATGCAAAATGGGAAACTAGCACATGTTCAAGGCAAGCCTGGGTACATGGAAGACTATCTCAAAAAACTTAGCAAGCTGTTTTGATCATGAGGGTGCTTGTCTTACAGTCATGAGGACCTGAGTTTGGACTTCAGAACTAATGTTTTAAAAAGTCAGGTATGGTGGTGTATACCTGTAAGCCCAGCACCAGGAAGAGATAGGAAGACTCTTAGAGCTCACTGCCCAGTCTAACCTACTTGGGGTGCCCCAGGCCAATAAGAGGCCCTACCTCCCTCCTCCATGTGGTAGATAACTTCAAATTGTCTTTATGCTCCATATGCAGAAGCATACACATACATACTCCAAACAAACAAGCCACAAAATTATTTATATTACCTTGTTAAAAACAATAAAATGGGCATGGTTGGAAAAATGCAGTTACCTCAGCAGAAAGAAGTAGGTAAGTATGCAGGGAAGAGACGGAAGAGAAAGAAGCTCAGTGGTCCATGCGCTATGAAGAGAAGGGGAACTGGAGGTGCTAAAGATGAGAAGAATCAATCTTTATTGATGTGAGAGTCCTGCAGAGCCACCTGAGACCTTGGTGATCTCTGGGCCCTGCTGCAGCCGAGGGCCTTGTCTAGTCCATGGTCCTGAGGCAGTCAGGTTCTGCACTGATATCAGTGGCTGAAGGTTATGAGGATGTCTGGGTTATATACTATACCCAGAAGCCATGATGATATTTGAGGACTGCCCTGAACTGGTTCCATCCTCAACCAGCCACCACAGCACAGTGGTAACAGAGGTGAGGTAAGTTTGGAGAGTTGGCCGGGACTTTATGGATGCAGGAGAGCCAGTCCTGTCCCTTACAAGGTTGGCACAGGAGAGTTAGCCCTGGTGGCATGGGCACAGGAGAGTTGGCCCCAAGAACATGGGGTGGGTGAACTGGTCTTGCCCCTCGCCAGGGTGACATGGGAGAACAGGCCCTGGTGTTGAAGATGAGAGCTGGTCCTGGGGGAGCTAGTACAGCCTCTCACCTCACCAAAGGGGAGCAGACTCCGGTAGTGTGGATACAGGTTTACTGGCAGGCTGACCAACTCAACTATTTCGAGACACAGAACCATCTTCCCCATATAGGAGCTGATTCCAAACTGTACACTCTAACAATCAAATAAGCAATCACCAGAAAAGGCGTCTAATCCAAAAATTCTCCAAATAGAAGACCTCTTAACAATCCTGTGAGGTAACCTGAAGAAGCCTCAGCATTTTCATCTATGCACACTTTTGGTTTCATTCAACAAGAGTCACTTAAGCCTCTGAAGAGCTCTGAGTCTCATTTAAATTAGGAGGTTTACTCCAAAACATGTGACATGTGTGAGGCACCTGATGATAAAAGCAAACAGCACATCCCCTGCATATAGCTTACTGCTAGACAGTTCATAATTTGAAATACTTTATGGTAAAATAAACATAGATGCAGTATCTACTAATTACAAAATTCACATGAATATAAGGTACCCACTGACAAAAAAAAAAAAATCCTTTAGTCATCCTAGCAGATACACGGTTCTTCCACAACAAAATAATATGGAAGACATTTTGAAATTGAAAGTTGTAATAGAAGGAAGCCACAATAACTTTTCCAAGCAGATTTTATGTTGGCCTTTTAAGTCTCTTAACAAGAGGGCATAAGATAAGCAAAAGGAAAACTTTCAAGATGAATAGTCATACTTCACAGGCCTTTTAGAGATGATGAAATGTTCCAACTTGCCTGGAAAAATAAATGAGTGATGTCACAGCAGTATTTCTCTCCTCTCCTCCCTCCCTCCCTCCCTCTCTCTCTGCGAGTGTGTATGCATGTGTTCATGCATGTCCAGGTTTTTTAAAACAATATCAGAAATGCTGGACAATAATGAATCTGTCAAAAACCATATCCCAATCTGCACTACTGTAGAAGGTGCTAGTCTTCCCCCTGGGACGTCAAAGGGGCCAGGTACACAGTTCCCTGTAAAGGGCATTGTTTATGAAGATTTTAAAAGACCTTTCTGGGGAAATGTACCAAGATGGGCATCCACATGCATTCGAGCAGAGAGAGGGTGTTCCCAGAGCGAGCATAGGGAGGTTAGGGTTAGAGCTCGCTCACTTGGCTCATGTCATGGCTGGTTCTACTTCATGTAGTCAAAGGCTCAGTTAAAATTAGTAAGACAGAGACCAGTTTCATGATAGTCTTAACAGATTTCAAATGAAATTGCCAACATGGGCCTTAAAAGGACTGGGGCTGTCATTTACTGAGGCTGGGCTGACAAACCCCTGCCATGGCTCTAATATGGATGGATAAACCATTTGGCTAGCATCAGTGACCACTATTCTGACTCCAAGCTCAGAATATATATATAATAAATATATACCAGAGTAATATTAAAAATCTTTATAGAATGCTTCACTCCACCTGAATTTGGGAGCCATTCATTCCATATGAGAGTTACTGGCAGCAAGTTACAAGGATGCAACTTGAGGTCTATAGATTTCAGACATTTGACACTGGTTATCAGCCAGGGGTGGGGTAGTGGCGATAGTTTCCCATGACAACATAGAACCTAAATTTTCACAACTTTGCTTATCAAATTCAAACAGGTTAGTCACTTCCAAATCAGACATCAAAACAAGCTGCAGAAGCTCAGTGTGAGTCTTACAAAGAGTATTTTTTCCCAGAAAAATTTTTATTTTATTTTTCATTTAAGGCACATCTAATAAGATTCTGGGTAGCTTTGTAAACTGCCTTTACTGCAACTTTACAAATCACAGCACATTATTTTAACTGACTGATTTGTTTGTTTGTTTCTTTTAAAAAAGAAATGTACCTAAAGTCAGTGAGGAAGCACACAGGTCTGCAATTCTAATACCTGGGAGGTGTAGACAGGAAACTGTTAGTTTAAGGCCAGCCTAGGCAATATAATCAGTTCTAGGGTAACCTCAGCTACATAACATTCTATCTCACATATACGCACAAGAGCCCTTTTCAAAACCAGTAATGCCTGATGATGTTGAGTGTAAAAAAGTGAATCTCAGGCTGGTAATAGCTCACAGGACTAGGCACTTACTGCTAAGCATGGTGATGAGTCCAGTCCTTGGGAACCACATGGAGGAAGGAGACCACCAGCTCCCACAAGCAGTCTTAACTCCCCATACACACCACAGCATGTGCATGCTCAGACAGACACACACAAATATAAGCATATATGCATAGATATATACATAAATGTAATGAAGATTTTTTTGAAAGAGAGTATCACCAACTTCAGAGCAAAAAAGATATAAAATCAGTTATTAGTTCATTATAAGGTAAGTACTCCATATAAAGGCTAATGGTTCATATCAATCTTTAAGACCCTGCCTTTTAAATATATAAAATATAATGTACAAAATGCTGTTGAAAATACAATTAAAATTACGCATTACAGAAGATAGATGTATAAAATAAAAAACCTAAAGATGACATATTTCTTACCAAAATAAAATATAGAAGATGTCATGTCTATGTTGAACAAAAATTACTACTGATGAATCTTGCAGAGACGCACATTCTCAGAGCAGAATTTCTCCACTCAAGACTGTGGTACAAGAGGGTCAGATTCTGTTGGCAGAAACTCCACAGCCAGAAATTGAATGTGTTACAGCAGTGAATGCCAAGAACTATGAAGAGCCTGAATGTTCCTGCTCTGAGACTAAACACTTGGGAAGTTTTATACATGAAAGTTACAAGGAAAGGGCATGCTGCAGAACAGGCAACAAAAGTTAATTGGACAGTGTCAATTCACAATCATTTGAGTCCAGAAAAACCAGAGCAACCAAAGTCAGATGCTGATTCATCCACACTTTTCTTATCTGATGGAGTATAACAATTGTATGTTAGACATCAAATCCCAAGTTGGCTGAGTCTGAGAATTCTACATGAGAAAAACTGTAGTATAGAAAATGTTGTCAACAGATAAACTAGTGTATACTTACCTGGAAGGCGCTTCTCCACACTGGCAAACCAAACCTCAGTCTTCCTTAGGAACGTGTGCTTATATGAAGAAGACAAATTTCCAATTTAACAGTGCTACCCCCGCAGGTGTAGAAGAGCACCAAAGAGTCTGCTATTATTTTAACTTTAAATCTGTCCAATAAGTAAGTTGGAAAAAAATAGCTTCCTTCAGTCAATCAAGTATTAACAGACAATCCAGATCAAATGATAATAGCAATAATTAAGAGATCCCACAGAGGCTATGGAGATGACTCAGTGGGTAAGAGTACTTGCTGCTTCTGGGACCCCACTCAGTGGCTCTCTACTGTCGAGGACTCCTCCCAAAACACAGAAGCCTTTTTCTGACCTCTGCAGACACCAGGGACACAAGTAGTAAACATAGACATACAGGTACTAACACACACACACACACACACACACACACACACACACACACACACACACACAAATATAAATTGGGAAGATAATTCAGATGTAAAATGTTTATTTAGAAAGTATTAGGACCTAAGTTATTCCCAGCACATATGTAAAATGACCAGGAACTTCTTTATAATCTCAACAGCAAGGTGCAGAGGTCCCTGGAAGTTCCTGAGCAGGCAGCCTATCTTATTGAGCAAGCTCAGCTCATAGAGAGTCCTAAGTACAAGGTGCCAAGGTGCTCTTGGCAACAGCATCCAAGGTTGACCTCTGGCTCCCAAATGCACACATGTGCATATGTACTCATACACCCATGCACCTATAGATATGCATCAGTGCACACACTGAAACAACACAATTTTATAAATTAATAATGAAACTAAAAAAATTATAAAATGAAGAAAGAGATATCATTCCTCAGTAGGATAAAGATCTTTCCAATAACAGGCATTTTAAGATAATATGTCAACTTAATTAACCAAGTAGTCAACACAAAATATACTGCAGGGGAAAAAATTTTACGAAGTACTTAACATTAATTTCTGGTAATATAATTAAAAGTTTCAACTTAAAACATCAAGGTAGGTAACATGTCTCAGTAAGGTAAAAGTATTTGCCTGGAACGCCTGATGACCTGAACCCCCTGGAGCACTGGTCAGAAAGGAGTGTACCTGTGCTGCCTGCATCCATCCTATAAGATGGACGTGGAGCAGAGAACTGCCAGCAAGCTGCAGGGCCAGTTAGACAGGAGTGTGCAGCACGACAGAAACAATATTCTGCCTGATAAGGTCAAAGGTGAGACCAGGCTCCTGATACCTGTCCTCTGACTACCATCCATGTGCCATGGCATATGTGTGCCCTGCTGTACACACACACACACACACACACACACACACACACACACAAACACACACACTTACACATATACACATCACAAATGTGTATATACATATACATGATAATAACAAACAAGATAAACATGAATTCAAAAAATCTTTAAATTTAAATTTCAGAGAAATATCTGATATAAAAATGATCCCTAGCATGAGTAGACATGTGCAGGCAAAACATCCACATACATTTGAAAAACCTTTAAAATATGTCCAAACCATAATAATCAGAAATCTATTTCTGTAATCTACTTCAAACATTTACATCATTAGTTCATCCATGAAGGCAGAACCTTTCTGATCCAATTGCCTAGTGTCACTGGCAATTAGATTTCCAATGAAAAAAGTAGAGTTTTATCATGTATGTCTTGATGCTATGAACAGTGGTTCTCAACCTCCCTAATTCTGTGACCCTTTAATACAATTCCTCCATATAATTATTTTCATTGCTATTTCATAGCTGTAGTTTTGCTCTTGTTATAAATCATAGTGTATACCTGATCTTTCTGATGGTCTCAGGTGGCCCGAGGAAGGACCACTGTTACAGGTCATCTTAATGTTTAACAGTTTGTTCTCAGCCAAACTCTCTCCAAGATTCTGACTGTTTGTTGGTCTTAAGTTTTGTTATGGTTATAAATAGTAAAAGTTTCCTAGGAAACAAGATGGGGCTACTACGCAGATGGAATTGTCATACATCTTTTGTTTGACAGCTGGCACACAGATTCATCGCTATCCTGAGATAGAATTGTATATACATAAGAAAATATATAGTACATAAAGGTAACTGAACAGAGTAAGCCAACAGAAGGATTTTTCAATCTTTTTAAAAATATAAAACAAAACTAATCAGTAAAATGCAAAGCTATTAAAAAAAAAAACTTCAAGAGATAAAAGCCTAATTTCCTAAAATATGTAAGATGGGAAAGAAACCCCATCTTTGCCTTCACAGTAGAATCTCTACACACAGTGAATGTTATTAAGTGTTCATAAGTCAAATGTACATTATGAAATTCTCTTAAACTATAACATAAACTATCACATTAAACAAAATTATGTCATCGATGGTGCTAATTTTAAATTTCAATTACTGTTCAATTTATTTTAATGTGTAGGTTATAAAACAGGATATAAAATCATGCTCATAACACAAATGTCTGAAGAACAAGCGCATGAGCAATACTAGGCTCTGGCAAGTGGCTACTTTCGAGTCATTGGCTCCTCATCAATACACTGCCTGTGTAAGAGTTGCTTTCATTCTAAAGATAACAGGAAATTTTGGAACAAAAAGCCTGAAATCCCAAGCCTTGTTTGTCCTAGAACTGAGAAGATCACATTTACTCAGCATTGGCACCGCATTGCCTCTCCCTGACTCCAGGAAGGTACACACCAGATGCTACTTGAGAAATACCATTTTGTACCACACTGAACTCTACATACTTCTAGATCCTGTAACCTTGAGGACCTAAATGAAACTTGCATACCGTTAGGGCATGGAAAGCATATAAATATATCTAAACTGAGATTATTAGAGTGTATTTGGATATATCAACATATTTTCATAACAGGTATAAAACATAATTAAATTTCTATGGTGATATATTTAATCTAGCTTTAGCATTTAAAAACAAATGCCTAGAGGGAAGGAAGGTGTCTCAGAGTAGAGAGGAAAACATTTCCACTGTCAATGTTTCCAATGTAATTTTGGCTTTTTTTCTTACTAGGTAGTTCTATTTTGTATTTACCTGACTTGGCAAACAGAAAATTATATACTTTCAATTACTTTGAATATGTAACATTCAAACAAAAATATTTACATGAGGTTGCTCCAAATTATTCATAGGATTCCTTTAGCCTTTAAAAATTATTATATATGCTGCCTTATTCTTACTTTTTAATGGAGAAATATTCCAAATTTATAGCTTAATTTATAATAAAATACTAAATATTTTTAAATAAAATGTTTATCATCAACTTTAAAAACTTCCTGGAAATGTGATATTTTAAGAATTATTAATGTGTAAGTCAAATAAACTGTGGTAGTTTAAACTTTAAAAAAAAAAGCAGTCTGCTTCTTAAAGTCTCCCTGACAGACTCATAAAGTAAAGGCGGGGTCCTAGGTGTGTTACTTTATAGCACAGCATCTCTCCTAGTTCCCTAGTATCTCAGGCTCCTTCAGGGAGACTGGAGCCCTGCTCCCCATCCTCCTTTTTTTCACTTTCCAGCTGGGAGGGAGGAGTTCTTTCCTAACATGTGCTCCCACCAGGATATACTGCCATCACACCCCAGAAGCAGGACTCCAGCCAAGCATGAACAGACACTTTTAAAACTGTGAGCACAGACCACCTTTTCTTTTCAGAAGCTCAATTCTCAGGTACCAGGAACAACAAGCAGCTTATGAAACCAAGTTATAACAAAGTAATGAAACAAAGATGGTCCCTGGCATTTTTAAGGTAACGATATTAAAGAAACTGCTGAGGCAGCACAATCCCCCTTCCCATAAGGCTACACATATATAATGTTGCAAGTAGTTTCAGCATCTTTCCAGACCATTCTACTTGGCTTCCCAGACTTCCACAAATTAATAATTGCTAAAATGGCACTAGCAGAAGGACAGTGGCTGATTATCACAGTAATCTATCACCAAGCTACTTTAAGGGTTACAGTTTTCCTTTGGTGCTACCAAGCATATTTTCAGCTTATGTATCAGAAAATGGCAGGCTCCAGAAATAAAACTAAGTCATTCCAGAAGTTTAGCACTTAACCAAAGTCAAAGAACTTAGAATTGCAAAACTTTTACTATGATTCCTGTAAGTCATTGATTCCATACAGTTAACACATCATTAACAAAATGATGTGTGTATGCCATAAAAGTATGTCCCATCCTTGATGAAAAGAACAGTTGTGTGTCTCCATGCTGGTGGTCATGCAGGGGCCTTACACTTTCTAGGCCAGGGCTTTGTCACTAGCTACACCCTTTTCAAACTGATTATCAGGATCTGGCAGCAAGGGATTTGGCCAGTGATCATAAGCAGAGAATGGCTTTCAGGCTGGTCTAAGAGAAGGAACACTGTCCCTCCCAAGCTCATGTTGAACTGTGCCGGTGTCACAGTATTACGAGATGGAACTTCCAAGACGAGCTCTACCCTAGAGGATGGATTAACACAATTATCAGGACACCAGTGCATTATGAGAGCAGGTTCCTTACAAAGGCCAAGCTCGGTGCCTTCCTGTAGTTTTTTGTGCCTTTGCTGTCCTCTACCAAAATGGCTCAGCAGAAAGCCCCTCATCAAATGTCCTGCAGGCCCTTGGTCTCCCATTCTTCAGTTTACAGAAGAGTAAGTCAAAAATTTCTGTTTATTATCAATCACTCAGTCTGTGGCATTGTGACAGCAGCACATGTCTGTGTACAGCATTGGTAAAATGAATACAACTTTCTTTCCAGTTTGTCTACACAACTAAGGATAACCCTGAACTTAGAATTAACAAGTGAATTAAAGTTTTGTCCAGAGAGGAATCTGTGTATACTTCCCCTTTGTTTCATTTCTCCCAACAACATAATGAGGCAACCCTCCCCCCCAAAAAATACTCGAATTCCATAGATAAGGAAAATAAGACTGGAATGACAAACAGCTTGATTGAAATAATGAGGCATTAAATGACAGAACTTCAGCGGAATCCAAATTACTATGGTTTCTAGATAAGTGCCTGTGTTAGTTTGGGCTTGTTTCATTTGAAAATGACAAAATAAAATAGTGATTCACACAAATGAAAAAACTACTCATATTCCACATAAAGGATGCTCCAGGGAAAGCATTATTACAGGGCAGTCTAACAGCACCACAGTTAAGGACCCAGCTCTCTACAGGGTGGACTGTCCAGTTATCTTCAAACCATACCCATGCCAAAACTTGCCCAAATCACCAAGTCCACACTACAGCATGAGGGAGGGGTGAGCAAAGAAAGGAAGGTAATTTATTTGTCATTTATTTAATCTTCTGGTTTTTTGTTTTGTTTTGGGACAGGACATCTATATTATATAACTCAGGGAGATCTACTTCCATCTGCCTCTTCAGTGCACCATCACACCTAGCCCAACTGTGTTTTTGAGCATTTTCCTAGAATCTGCAAACAGCACAATCTAATACCTAAATGCAAAATGGATACAGGGCAAGAAAAGAAAGGGAAGACAGAAAGGGAAATGAATACAACTAGTTTATTCTCCTAGTCTCATGTTAAAACTGAAGGATATGAAAACATGCAACTGGAGGTATTTGTTATATAATGGGCAGTCCTGTGTTGTGTAAATGTTGTTTCTATATGTTACGTGTGTGTGTGTGTGTGTGTGTATTTGTGTATGTGTGCATGTGCACACGTGTGTATAAACACACCAAATACAGAATATTTTCAAGGCATAATACTGTGAATAATTTTAAATACTTCTTGGTCTTCCCAGAACAATAGAAGTTAACTACATTATTTTTAAAAAATCACTAAATTTGAAATAAAAAATTAAATCATTGATACTTTAAAACAGACTAAACATTTCTTACTGCATGGGGAATGAAATCCTAATGTCTCAGCTCATCATAAACTATTTTTCTAGAAGAGCTTGTTTGTCATCAGTGACCCTGATATACTCTCTCTAATTCCCTTGCCTTATCACTTGAGAATGCTTTATTCTTTCACCAGTACCTCAGAGGAAAATGATTCCAGTGATTCTCGAATATTACCACCCCTAAAACACCGCCCCTTCCATGTGCTTTAGAAGGATGCCATGCTTCTCCAGCTCTGAGTTCTAAGATTTGGTTTCCTTAGATGTAGGTTAGGCTTATATACCAGCAGTTTCCTTAGCAAACAGTAGAGAATCTGGGTCAGAGAAAGAGCTCAGGATCCCATCAGGTCCCTCTGGTGTTCAGACTCGTAGAAAAAAATGATGTAATTTAATATAGCCTTGGCATATCATCATATGTATTTTAAATCAGCTTTACACTATTTGTAAAACCTACTGTAGTTTAATGTGATATATATTTAATAAAAATAGCCTGAAATATCAGAGGACAGAGCCACCCACAGAGCCAAGCCATGAAGGTCAAGGGAGTGGTGACCCATGCCTCTAATCCCATTACTCTGGGAGGCAGAGATCTCTGTATCTCTGTGAGTCCAAGGCCTAACAGAGCTGGGCCGTGGTGGCACCCAACTTTAATCCTGGCTCTGGGAAAGTTGATCCAGGAAGTAAGATAGCTCGGCAGAGGGGCAGAAGGAAGGAGTTCAGTTTCCCTTGCTACTTCCCTTATTGGCTGAGGACAGAGAAGCCTGGAGTCAGAGGATTCATGGAGGCAGGCCTTAGGACTTGGCTGGGTAAGAAGTAGCTGTGGTTTGTTCCTTACCTTTCCAACCATTCAGCTTTTCCACAATATCCACCTCTGGATTTTTATTAAAATACCAAATAGAATTTGTAAAATAAGATAACACAAAACTAATGTTATCCAATATATTTTAAGGATGATCCATCACAAGGGTAAACATCTTACACATGCTTAGTAAAGACATAATGTTTTTCTTATACATATGGAACCTGTGGATATGGAAAGCCAGTTGTGATAGGAAGATTATCAGAGTCTGTGGGACTTCCAAGCCTACCTGAACTACTTTGATAAGATATTCCTGCTTAGACATTTCCCTTAGTCTCTTCTTTATCTCCTCAACAGATGAGAGCAGGATGAATTTTAAGGAAAAGCATGGAAACCACTTATCACAATTTTTTAGTTAGTCTCAGGTACAGAAACTACTGTTAAGTAAAGCTGGAAGAAACCTCTGGAAGAAACACTAGAGCACACTAGCACTTCTCTACTGATCATACACTGAATAAGCATCCTTGAGATCATACTATCACAGTAATCTAGCCAACTACCCATCCCTACAGCTCTGTTAGAAATATGATTGCCTGGTGGTTTTAGACAACAAATAAATTAAAATTAAATTTAAAAAAATAAATTAAAAAAAATCTTACCTGTTACTCAGAAATATCTGTCAAACAATCGAAACCAAAGACAATAGTGATATACTACAACTAGACAGGAAAGTTATGGAGCACTGGTGATGTGTATTTATGTAATCTACTAAACAAAATGCTTCCCAAATGCTTCACTGGCTTAAAAAACCAGTTTCCGAATTTACCACATATATAGAGAGACACCATTTATGCCAATAATATGTAATATAATAAAACTTCTACTCTTTACTAGAAGTTAGGTTATCCAAAATTTTTGTGGTCTCACTTGCTTTCTGTTATTTGTTTATGGCTCAAGTGAAGTGGAATAGAAACTGTAACCTCCTGTTTTATAAGGTCTTTCTCAGAGCATCTTAACATATTATTTGATGGTAAACAGTTACTAACTCCTAGGGAGGAAACTAGTATTCCTTAGCCGTGTGTGTCCTCTGGAATCATCTGCAGGGGACTGCTAGCCCTAGTATCTCAGCTAAACACCAGGCCCATCTCAGCAAAACGCAGTGATAAGTACCAGGACCAGCATATTCTCCAAGTTCTGCCTTGATGGGAAGGATTAGAAATACAGATTAGGAAGGGAGAATCCTAATTAACATTTAGGTCAACCAAGTCCACTGGGTGGCAGAAGGAATGAATGGCTTCCCTACAATTGTGTAAAACACAAAGGTTAGCTCTGCCTGTCTGTTGCCATCACTCCCCCATCCTATACCATCATATCCTCTCCACTTACACATGCAAGGGCAGCACACCTCACATAGAGACAACATCTTAAATCCAGGAGTGAGCTGCATTATCAGCTAGATGAAAATTAAGTAGCAATAAATGTGAAAATTCCATCCATTACACAGAGTTCTACATTTTTTAAAGAACTTGCATTACATAATGAAGTTAAGTGAAAAATCCTTGTACATTTGCTTTGGAATTTAAAGGTCAAGAGTAAAAATATAGAGAGATCATTACGTTAAATTAAATGTATTTCAGTTTTTCTGGATATCACTATATATGGACAAGATCAAATTACTTTTTAAATCCATGAAAATATTTTTTAAAGTTCTGTGCATTTGTTTTGTAGGAACAGGAGTTAAAATAGGAAGCACATGGTGAAAGCTATGTAGTTTTGCTGTTATAATTAAAGCCTTCAGCTCAACAGTCAAAATTACTCACTACCCCCCATTCTGTGGAATGTAAATGTTCACTACACAGCTAAGTCTTCATTTAAAAAAAAAAAAACAGGGTGGGGGGGCAGAGATGAGGGACTACACTTTAAAAGTCCTAAATAAAAAATACAGTGGTCTTACTGAAGTATATGTACATGCTTTGGTTTCCAGAATGAGTAATGTAATAGGAAAGAATTTTAAAAACAACTGATTGCTTTCTAAAATCTGACTTAATTTTTCAGCTATGTAAAAGGGAGAAACTAAGATACATATTTCAATACCAATACTTAAAGATAAAATCCAAGCTACTATGAATTACTAAAATAGTTTTCTTAAATTCAGGTTTACAAAACAAGCAACTTGCTGGAAACTACGTCTTCATGCACAACTTTAAGACGTGCCTGCATAGACTGAAGAATGCACCGGGTTTCAGTTGTATGCAGCCCAATTCTTTTTGTCTCTACAAGCATTTGCTTGCCCAATTTCATTCTCCCAGCTCCAAAATTATCTTCAATATTTGGACAACAATATTAGTGAAGACAACAACAATAATCTACATTACTTCCTTTTGTTTATATCCTACGATTTTATCACTACTGTTTTCCCTGTTTTTGCTATAATATAATACGCTAATGCATGCCTTTGTCCTGGTTTTGAATGGAATTATGTGTCAGCATCTAGGCAATACCCTTTCCTAATTTAAAATAACTACAAGGTTGCACATTACACTAGTAGATTTGCAATCAACTTAAAGATAATGTGTTAAAAGCACAATTAAACGTGTCATAACAGAAGAAAGCCCTGGTAATTACAAACAGTGTCATGCTTGCTGGCGTTTTCAACAGTAGCACAAGACTGTGAAAAAATCGCCACCCAGTGATGTGAATGAAAACTGCAATTTGTTTTTGTGTAAAATGAGTACCCTGGAGGATTACTTCAACTTCATTACTGAATGAACTCTTGCCTTCTTACATGAATACAAACTGGTTACACGGGGAAAGGAAGTTTTTCTGCTGGCCCCACCCCTCCCTTTATTCTTATTCTGCAAACTCCTCAATCTACAAAGGCCAAAGCTTTAGAAATCTTAGAAGGAAACGGGCTTTCCATAACCATGAGCCAATTGATTGTCTGGGAATACTCTAGATATTCTAGATAGGAACATTATCAACAAGAGTGCCTTGGGTCTGCTGCCTGCACCCCAAAGTTCAAGTCGATATTGAACAGGAATACTGGCCTACAGATATAGGTATTCTCAGGTCGAAAAAAACGAGAAGGGGCATCATTGTTAGCTTTCACAGTGTTATTTACTCTGACCTTCTTAGAAATAGGTTATAATGGTCAGTAAGAAGATAATCTAACAAATTCTGAATGGCCCATATTGTCAGAAAATTGTTTCCAAGTCATATACTTTCATCATTCAGAAGCCAGAAGATGACAAAGCCAATCTTTTTCCTGTAATGTACCTAATTCACACAATAATTTTAAAATCTTATGTGAATATATAATGAATAGTTTGGATTTTGGTTGTTTGTTTGTTTTGTTTTCCCGAAATGGGATTTCTCTGTGTTGTTCTTACTGTCCTGTAACTTGCTTTAAGAACCAGGCTGGAGTCAAACTCAGAGATCCACCTGCCTCTCTCTGCCTCTGGAGTGGAGGGACTGCCATCAGTAAAGACAGTAAAGTCCTTGAATGCAGACAAGTGTTATAATATTAGTATATTATACAATATATAATCAATATAATACTGATATTAATGAAATATTAATATCATGAGCCTCCAACTTCGATGAGCTTAGTTTTGTACATTTTTAAAACATTTTAGTTATTTAAAATATTACATAGTAAAAGTGTGAGGTAGCCAAAGTAAGAGCCAAACTTAATGAACAGTTGAATGATGCTAAATGCTCCTTTATTTTACATAGCATTTTCCTGTTTAAAAGGTAAAGTACGCAACTAAAGGTTTCAATTTTTTAAAAAGCTTAAAATATCACCAAACTAATGACTTAGATCAAAACTGAGGACATGGTGAAAAACTGACCCCTCTCCTTCACCTCTCTGATATGTGCAGAATGGTAACATTATCTATAGTCATTGTACTATTAAAAAGTTATTGTTAACACAATTTCACATGCCTCTTGTTTTATATCACCTAAGCAAATTTAATTTAAAAAAGTCAAATGCTGAAAGACCAGCATTCTAAAACTGCAACAGTACAAAGGTTAAAAAGACAGGCTCTGGGTTCAGATTACCCAGGCTACTCCCAATTTTGTTTATGCAAGGAGAAGAACCTGAAAAATGAAGACCTCTGTGTACAGTGACAACACCACCTCACTTATTTTAAGTATTTTATGTACATTATTAATTCATTTACTTCCATACCAACCCCATAGGGTGGGTACTGATAACATGCTCTGCTGTACTGTCAGCATTCATATTTGTACTTAACTGTAAACGTGGGCACTGCTCCTGAGAGAGAAGTGAGGTGATGTGACGGATGAAAAGAGAAAGGAGGCAGGAAATGAGAACAGTGATACTGACTGATAGCATGAAACTTCAGGAGAGCAAACTAAGCCCACAAAACACCAGGTACTTTATTGAAAGGATATCAGGGAAGGTGGAAGCTTTGAATCTAAACAAAATAGGGTTACCCAGACACAAGTCTCAGCTGACAGTTCATGAGATACAAGGCAGCCTCGGCTGTACCAAGAACTCGGGTCTTACTGGGGCATTTGAACAAGGTATAATGCCAACTACATTACGTATTTGATTGTTTCCTGGGATTACAACAGAAGTAATTCCTTCTCATAAGTCTCAAAAAGAGACATACAGTCTTGGGAATATCAATCATGCTCAGTCCAAAATGGTCCTGGGAAAGCTTGCTCTAACACAGCATGCCAGCCCTTGAGGAAATGTACCATTAGAGTTTGGATATATCAGATAGAACAGCTGGTACTGAGCATATTAGAGTAATTAAGTCTTGGAAATTCCCTCATGGAATAGAAAATCTGGAGCCTGTGAGACTTCTGAGTCTCAATCAAAGATGCTTCTAACTCTAGTCTTTCTTGGAATAGGAAAGGAAGCCCACAGCAGATGAACTTTACCTGCTGAGGTAGGAGGATCTGCAAAGTAGACACCTGCTAACCAATGAAACATTTGTTCAAGGCTACCCAGACAGGACAAAAGCAGGGCCACTTCCCACGGACAGAACTTGTCTCTGGTATTCCATGTTGGCAAACTGAAGAGGTAGAAGGTAAAAACAGACATTCAAAAACTCTAGAAATGTATATGATCTTGCATATGCAAGTATGCCCCTGTCCTGTTCTGAGTGAGTTCACAGTGACAAAGAGAATAATGTCATTTCTAATTCTGTATAAACAAAAACTGAGCCAAGTTCTCTATAGTCTATATATGTCTTAACTTTATAGAGATTGTTTTTTTAAGAAAGAAGAATATATTGTCAAACTCCAGAAGAGAATCGTTTCCAGGAGGCCTGAGGGTAAGAAGAAAAGCACTGAGCACTCCCAGCCTCATGAGGCCATCCCTGGGACTGACAAAGCTTGTCTGGATGGCAAGGACACACTCCTGATGGTGAAAGGAAGGCTCAGAGAAGCAGTCTTAGCCATACTGTTTTCTAAATTACACACACAACTTATTCTAAAATTAGAAAAGCTAATTTAGGAACCAATCATATAATTACCAAACTATTTTCTAAAACAATTCATTTAATTAGCATTTTGTTTCTTAAAAAGACTCACCTAGGAGGACAAATCCATCTGCTTCTGGCTCTGGTACGGAGGGCTTTTTGGATTCTGGAGGCTTTCGGAAAAAGTGAAACATAGTCGCCACTGCTGCTACCTGAAACAGACACTCTGTATGAGGGCAACTCAGATGGGACCACTCACCACACCTCCTCTTCTTAGTTAAAGAGCCTGCCATAAAGGTAGCGCAATAACAACTCTAATGTAGTCTACTGCCAGACTTAAAAGCATCAACTTTCTCTAGATATTAGAAGAGAAAGGTACAAATCAAGATACACCTCTTCATACTCTGTGCCTTGAGAGGCCATGGTGAAACCACTATCAGTTTCTGAACATTCAGAAAAGCATGCAGGAAAATGTTCCACAAAAAACTAAAATCAGCAGGTAACACCTGAATGTAATGTAAAGAATTTTACAAACCATGAAATAAACATTAGTTTGAGTAGAAAAAACAACAAAAACCTGTCTATGTTTCTTCACTGCCAACCTTAGTTCAAGCCACATAAAGCCAAAGCCACTTAAAAGAAAAGGAAGGAACTACAGACATCCTTACTCCTGGTTAACTGCTTCAAGCACTGTGCTGTACCCATTATAAAAACAAAATAAAATTAAATAAATAAACAAACACACTGCCAACCCCAAACTCCCATTAATCTCTGTATCAGGCTTTCTTTTGAACCACCAACCAGCTCCCAAATCGTGACTTATTATCCGTTATGCATGCTTGGCCTTAGCTTAGGCTCATTTCTTGCTAGGCTAGCTCCTATAACTTCACTGTTTCTTTTCGGCTATGTTTTGCCTCGGGGCTTTTTGCCTTTCTTTCCTTCTGTGTATCTCACTTTCATTGCTTCTTGTGCCTGACTGATGACTGCGTGGCTTTTGGTCTCAGGTGTATCCCCCCCTTCCTTCTCTCTCATTCTTTCTAGATTCCTCCTCTTACTTATTTTCTCTGCTCACCAGCCCCACCTATCCCTCCCCAGTTAGCTTTTTATTAGACCAATCAGGTGCCCTAGGCAGGTAAGGTGAAAAAGCAACACATCTTTACATAATTAAACAAATGCAGCATAAACAAATTGCTAACAAAGGCAGCAGAAACAAATGTAATATAACTTCACACAGTTAAAGTAATATTTTGCAGCATAAACAAATGTAACACATCTTTGCTCAGTTGAAATAATATTCCACAACAGATCCTGGCACTGGTGAATTGCCACCCGCCCCCCACTATCATCTTTGCACATTCCTGAGGAATGAAAACTTTTATAAAACAATTAAGATAAAAGCTGTAGTGCTTGCAGTCTCTTCAAGCAAAAGAATTAAGATAAAGCAGAGCCCTAATGGCAGAAAGCATTCTTAATTTTAGTGTTTATAAGTTCCAGCTCTAACATTTAACCCAAGCCTTGTGATGCTGAGAAGGGTCCTTGGATTTGTTCAGGTTATCATGACCAAAGCTGTAGGTCCAGGAAGAACACTAAGCCCAATATAAACAACTGGCAGAAAGAACCTATTGAACTTATCTTTTGACAGAAAACAAGGCTGGCAGATTTCAGTGGGGGTGGGGGGAGACTTCAAAACTAACATTCTTTTTTTGATTACATTTGAATTAAATGAATTCATTTTCAAATTAACTACACTCCATTTCTGTCTTTATCAATCCCTACTTTTCCAAGCCTTGCTCCTCTCCAAATTCCACAACAAGACTTCGATGTACTTTGTATTTCTATTTTGCCACCATTGGTTAGGTGCTCGGGGGCAGAGACCAACACAACATTGGACTCGTATTTTGGGGGACAAACTGTCAACAGCCTACAATTCTTTTGAGACAATCATTCATGCGAGTGAGAAGGGCCTGTAAACAGCATGGTGACCCCAGTGCTGCTTCTGAGGTACATGGGTGATGACGTCTACAATGATGATGTCTACAGTGATGATGTCTACAGTGATGACATCTACGGGAGTTCCTGAGCAGCCTCTAGGCTCTTTCCCTTCTCTCTTATTTTCAGCATTTTAAATATTACCTATAATAAGCAAATTTTAAGATTGTAAGTAGACACATATCAAAATTTATTCTTTTTTTTCATATTAAACTTGTAGTTTTATGCAGGTCTGATTTTTAACAAATGTGTCAGGGAGAGAGCTGCAGGAAAGGGTGAAGCCCATGGGGACAGCCCTCCCAGATGCCTGAGGAGGGATCATGTCTGCTCCCTCCACCATTCTCACCAACCCTAAGGGGGCTCCTTGAAGAGACACAGGCAGGGAAGGACACTGGTCTGTACAAGTGATGCTTGGGGGTGAAGGACTCTGGAGAACAAGGGACCAGACTAGGGATAAGTCAGATAAAGGGCACAAGACCATTTGCCAAATTCCACAGCTTTCTGATTCCAAACTGAATTAAAAAGAGAAAAGGGGAGGTGGGGGTCATAAATCACAGCAATACCCAACTGCCTATCCCCCACCACGGCTGTGAGGGAAGGGATAGGTAGATTCACCAAGGCCATGGCTCCTTCATTCCTGGCCAGGGGATTTAGGTGAAGGGGTGAGGAAAACCAAAATAAAACGTCAAATAAATTGTATAGGAGTCCAGCCAAGGGCCCAGCCAGCGTGGAACCCAGCTGGGGGAGGGGCCTCTGTAGGCTCAAGGATCACTGCTGCCACCACCATGGCCACCGTGGGGGCCAGTTATTTTGCCATGGCTTTGATTGCAACAGCTGCCTCCTCTGTCATGGCAGACAGCACTGTAATCAGGATCTCCTCTCTGCAGTCATACTTCTGCTCAATCCCCTCACCAAGGTCTCCCTCGGGCAGACGAAGGTCCTCTCATACCTCCCCACTGTCCTGCAGCAGGGATAGGTACCCATTCTGGATGCCAATCAGCTGAAATCATTCCTTTTAATGTTGCGGACATCCATATTATGAGTGGACAGGAAGATATCTTCATATTTCTTCCCAGTAAAAATGTCAATGCTAACCAGGTGGACCTTGGCATGGCCATGCTTGCCAGTCTTCAAAGTAGACATCTCGATGATCTTACATGGCTGGCCTTGGAGCACCATAAAACCATTCTTATGTAATGCTGAGCACTGCATTGGGAAGGTGACTGAGGCCCCTGCATCTCCTGTCTCGAAGTCCAAATCATCTGCCATTTTAAAAGGCTTTGATTCCAAATCTGGCAGGATGTCTCACTTCACATGAAGGCTGGGGGATGAGCTCCAGGGGCCCTTGAGGCTGGGGGAGCACTAATATATGCCTGCAACGGGCCCTGAGGGATGACTGAGACCCAAAGCTAGGGTCTCTCCAGCACCCCAAAATCTCAGGCTCTGTAGAACCCCAAAAAGTCAAAAATTTTTTCTTAAAAATCTATTATTTGCAACTAGTGATACCATTCCTGGCCAAGCTATAATTGAGTCCTCCCAATAGGCAGACACAAGTTCTCAGAGGTATATAGGAACAGACTTCACATTCTCAAGCCACAAACTGGGAGATGAAACTTGCAAATCACACGATATTGCAATAAAGCTATGGGTATTAATGGCATATTTAGGTTTTATATAAACATTTTAGTTCAAAATTATTCAGAAAATCATCTCCATGTTTTAAACTAATTTGTGTTTGGACAGGTAATCTCTATGTAAAAACAAAAACAAAAAACACTTCTTTATGATTCAACATAACCAAAATATAAAGGGCAGTGTATCTAGCAGGCATGCCAGATGCGGGGCCAGACAGATCCTCACAGCTCTAAAGTGTGTGTGTGGTAGAGTGGATAATATAATTACTTATTCTATTTCTTTTTTTTTCCTCAGTTTAATTTCTTTCATTATTATTATTATTATTATTATTATGAACAAAGAAGTCACACTTTCTATCCTTGTATATCCTCATTCAAGGTCCCTTCCCCATGCCACCACATCAGGTCATTCTTTCTTTTCCACAACTCCCCATCCCCTCCCTGGGGAGGCAGCAGACAGTCCCATGGTCCCACTGACCCAATATTGCTTAGTTCAGTCTCCACTCCTGGCAGATCCAGTTTTCTCCCCCCTCCCTCAAGAGTGAGTCAGGTGTTCCTCTAGGGGGAGTGGGATCCAAGGAGTCAGTCCAGGGTGTTTCTGATCCCAGGCTGTTCAGTGGTTGTGGTTTGCAGCTTGGGTACTTATTCTATTTCAAATATTTCTTTTTAAATAACATGATCTACAAGATTAAAACATAACAAAACATAGATTTCTCAGGTCTATTATCTGTTTAATTCCACCTCATTTCTAGTTAGTGTAACTATGCCGGAAGTGAAATTTCTGCATGACTGAAATATTGCAGCCATTTTACCATAGAACATATATATGTATATTTATAAACACATTTTCATCTTTATCCTTATGCCAAAATTTTTAAAAATATGTAAATTTTATACATCTGAAAAACTAAAATCCTAAACAATGTGTAATCCTCCTCTTCTGTAATGATACATTATGAAGTGAATGATTATGGAAATAAAATACAAATGTGGATGAAAGTTTACTAACTTCTACCAAGAAGTACCAAAATGGTGTATGGCTGTGCTCCATGTTTTTTTTGCAGTATTAATCTTAGATCAAGAATGCATTAAGCAGTATAAATCACTTCCATAAGATCACTACAAATTCCAAAACCTCTGCTCTTTAGCCCATCTGATGGGTAGGACATCTATACAAATGAAGAGAGAAAGTCTTTTGTAAGAAGGACCAATATGAACAAGAGTGTTTACAGGACAGCAAAGGAATTAACCTCACTAGAATCAAGGTGATATGCAGGTAAGCCACAGAAACCAAGGCTAAGAAAAATAAAGATAAATATTTAAAAGGCTGAAAAGTAAAAGAAACATTAGAATATATAGAGCATACCAAGATTTGCTTAATATTAAATTTATACACTCTCAAAGAGCCTTGTGCAAAGATTAAATTTTCAAACAATGCTGCAGAGGCAAATTGTGAAGACTGGATTAGGACAGGAAATATCTGGGAAAGGGGGACAGTGCACTGAAATGATATGGAATATAGCTCAGTGACTCACTGTACAAAATGGGAGGGTATATAAAACAGGAGAAGAAGGCAGAAAGTCGGGTCTGGAGAGATGGCTAGCAGTTAAGAGCACTGACTGTTCTTCCAGAGGAACTGAGTTCAAATCCCAGTATCCACATGGCAGTTAACAACTAACTGTCTGTAATTCCAAGAGCTGACACCCTTACACAGTTATACATGCAGGCTAAACACCAATTCACATAAAATAAAAATAAATATTTTTTAAAAAGGCAGAAATTCAGCATTCTGTCTGAGCAACCAGTCAGACTAAGGACCCCTGAGACAGGATTTATCCTGTTCTGCCTGAGAAGTTGACTGGGTGAGAATTGATTATGATCTGTTTCTTCTCTCTGACATTCCAGCTGTTCCCCAATATCTGGCTCCTGGTTTTTATTATAATGCTAAATAGAATTTGTGCAATACAAATGTTATGTAAGAACCTACTTTTTATAAGAAAGCAACTAGTTCAATTTTGTAAAATATTATGTTTCTTGGTTGAATATTATGCACACTGGAGTTAGCCTCAGAGGACAATTTCAGACCTAAAATGAACATTTTTAATAGTCTAAATCTAACCAACAAAGGAAATTTACTGAAAGACTTTAGCTATTCTAGTCACTCCTAAGGGTCTGTCCACTTGTGACTGTCTAGGCTGCAGCAATAAAAGACACCCTACAGAAAGCTAATAAACATAATCCCTGGTCATAAACATGATTCTGATAAAAATGCATCAATTGTGGTCCTAGTGTTACTGACCACAGACCTATGGCTTTTCTGATTCTTTGGTACATCAGTGTCAGTAACTCATGATGGCCTCCTTCAGTTCAATGGTCTTCGGCAGATTTTATATTTGTGAGAGGTATGGATTCTTTCAAACTTTCTTCCTAATGAAGTGACCAATTAGGATTTCCCAAAAAGTCACATCTTTTCATTCTACTTAGATTTTTGATTTTCTGGGTTTTAAAATATTACTCGAAAGAGCAAATGACAAAGATATTTAAGAGAACAGACAAGGAAAGACAGTCCACTCCACATCACAGATGAACTCCACAGAACAGGAAAACTAATCACAATGGTAAAATAAATTTGTTTTCATTTCTTTGACATATACTCAGGCCTAATACATAAATAAGCTAAATAAATATTGGATCTAGCAGGGTTTGTTTTTTTTTTTTATTATTGCAGCTATTTATGTACAGTATAGGAGGTACATGACATATAAAAATCAGAGGACAACTTGAAGGGATAGGTTTTCTCCTTCTACCATGTGGTTTCCAGGGTTGAAATTCAGGTAGTCAGCACTGGCAATAAGCAATTTTACATGTGGTTTCATTGTTTAAAACTATAGATACGAACCCTATGGTCTCACTCAGCTAAAATAAACTGAGCTTAATGAAACAAAAATCAGTTCTCTCTATTTTTTTTTAATGGCATGAAATGGGGGAGAGGAGGGAAGCAGGAAGAAAAGAAGGCAAAATGATTATCTGAGAGCAACATATACCACTAACTTATGTTTGGTGAGCCTTTGCTTTGGAGTACATCTGTAGGATCGTGATGCAAAGCATTGTTTTATTGTTGTTCTAGTTTGATATTAAAAAGAGGAGGAGAGTCACAAAGCCAACCAGAATTACCTGGAACATACTATTGCTGAAGACACCAGACACTATGCTTGAAGAATACAGAAACCAAGTAGGAACTAAGCTAAAAGGTTCCTAGCTAACTCCATAGTACCAAAAGGAGCTATGCAGGCCACTAGGGAAGAAAACCCATCAATAGTCTTCCCCATATGTGAGCATCGTAAGTCACAATACCAACCCACCAGGCAGAATGTGCTCAATGTTCCAGTAGTGGCAGGTCTACTACAATGGTAACCAACCACTTTCTAATTGGAATGAAGGCACATGTCACAGGATGACATCCACGCCTGGACTCTGATCACAAGGTTATGGCTGTGGAAGTAATATGCCCTAAGGGGAAACCTGCTCCTGTTATGCTCAATGAACTTGACATCAAATGAATTGTAAATATACAGGGTTATACCTGGAGGTAAGTGCTACACTCAGTTTTAGTCAGAAAAGCTTCTGTTTGCAGTAGGTAACAGTTAACACAGACTCATAACTGGTAAAGTGTCAGTAATAAGTGACTGTTAAGTACACAGCTCTAAAAAAGAAATCTGTATCAGCTCCTCCAAGGCTCGGTGAACATCATAGAAGATGGGAGCCAAGAGCTTAAAAGATGGGAAGAAGTGCTGTGCAATGCTGACTTCTGGGAATGACATAGTCATTACATCTATAAACCTCCAGCAGTTGTGGCTGGCTGCACAAGACCTGCACAAGATGAGGCCCAGCAGCATTCCATCACAGATGGGGATAGAGCTCATGGGCCCTGCTCCTCCCTCAGGAACAACTGCTGGGTGGAGCCCATACTCTCAAAAGTAATACCCCATCCATGCTTATGTGTTGAAACAAACCATTTATAGCCCTTTACAATACATTCAATGAAATCTAAACACTGCATTTTAATACCCACTCCCAACCATTTAAAAACCTTGAGAGTACAGCTATTTGCAGAGCATTTGCCTGGCTGCTCCAGGGTGCCTCTGCAATGTGGCCTGTCCTAACTCCAAAAAGCTCTTTACAGATACCGAACAAACACAAGCACACTCTCCTTGCCTTCTGGAGTTGTCATTCTCCCTCTGAAGGCTGCTCCTGTGTCTCACTGCTGCTGGCTGACCTCCACTGCAGAGAACAGCTTTCTCTTACTCTTCCCCTCTCCTGGCAGCTGCACGGATTTACAGCTAGCCTGAGCTATTGCCTTTCTCTTGAAAGGTAATAAAAAATATCCTTGATCTCCAAAATAAAGAAACAAGCAAATAAATAAAAACGATTTAGCTTTCCTGACAGTAGGAGACTTTTCATTGTCCTTTCTTTCTCTTTGATTTCTATTTCCCCTCTGGCTAGGAATAGCTTGAAAATAGCTTCAGAACACATTAGACTAACTTCAACAGCACATACAGACATAAATTGGTGGTGGCAATTGCATCTCCCCCCCTACAGAAAAAGGTTTCATATTTTTACTACTGAACCAACCACCTAACTAAGGTATATCTGAAAAGAAGAAAAATCAGATTACCAATTAAACATGCTCAACTGCCTTGGCAATGGTGACACTGTCAACTTGATTTGGTATAGTGGTGACTCTGATACCACACAAAGATGTTGCTATCTCACATGCAACTCAGTACAGTCCGAAGTTGGCTCTTTTTTGTCACCGGCACAGAGCTGTACTGGATTTTATTACCAGTTTTTATCTGAACTGGTAAGACAATTTTGTCTTTTTTCCATCAGTAATAGCTTAATTTTAAAAATCCTGTGGGAAGACCCAGGATAAGGCAGAGTCATGCATGCCAACCTCACTTTTAGGAGATGTCATGCTCCAATTTCATACTTCTAACTTTAATAGAAAGTGACATCATGTGCAAATGTGTCAATAAAAAATAAAAAAAATTTGATTTAATGAAACTTACTCTCCTAACATATCCTTAGGGATGTTTGTAGCAAACTGATTAACAAATAATAATAATAATAATAAAATAAACCAAAACAAAAACCACTAAAAATACTTGTATGTTGAATAATCAGAATTATAAGCTGCACATAGAGAGGATTCTGGAATAGCACAAGGGAGCTCCAGAGACCACAGCCGTTGTAATGATTCAACCAGGGGACTGCTCCCCACTTGGCCAAGGTGGAATGGCTGTGGTGCCCTTTGTCATCACTCCTCCAGGTCTGTGATAGAAGAATGTCTGAAACAGGCTATTTTAAGAGTCCTGGCAGGAGCTGCACCTCCAGAGCTGTAGGCAATCTGCTGCAATCTTTCAGAGTTGTCTCAACGCATTCGTGAAGTGCACCAGACAGCTAGTGCTGAGCCAAGTTAATCTGAATTCTGACAGTCATTTTGTTCAAGAAAAGCAGGGAAGCAAGGAGGAGGGAGACAGCTGTGGATTCGGAAGCCAACTGCCCCATCCCCAACATCTTGTGTATTTGGAGGAAAGTGAGTATCAGGTGTAAAGTTAGGTTGCAAACATAAAGAACTTAGAGTTAACATCAACAATTTACATAGACTGCAAGAGTGATTTGATTTAACAAAGCCCAGAGAGAGATGCTCCCCTTCCCCATCCCTGCTAGTCTTTCATAGTGATCCTGTACAACCTATGGTAAATGGAATCCACAGTCTCTACTTACTAAATACCCTCCAATGCCGGGTAAAAAACAAAAATGTCTTTAGACATTAACAAATGCTCCCCATGTAACAAGACTGTCCTTAGTTGAAAGTCAAAGCATTTGATCAAAACGATTCCTGCAATGTTAACCACAGAGCAGAGAGCTCTCTGAATAAAAAAACTCCATGAGACCTGGGAGTGCAGACTTCAGCTAGGGATGAAGAACAATGTTCTTTTCTTCTCTGTAAATCCTGGCAGTACATAATTAGAGACAGGCTGCGTCCTGCCTTGTCCCCTGATGATTTGTGCCATCACCTACTATGTCAGTGGACACCTCAAGTCACAGGTTTACTTAAAACAAAACAAACTGTGTGTTCAGAGAGGCCAACCTGGTCTACAAAGCTAGTATTTCCAGGACAGCCAGGACTGCAGAGAAACTCTGTCACAAAAAAACAAAAACAAAAACAACAACAACAAAAAAAAACCGAACAGAACAAATAAACAAAATAGAAAAATCTCTGTAAGCAGAGCACAAGATTTGTCTAATTTCAAGTACAAAGAATTACAAATCAGTCCTCATTTTCCAGTTCATTTAGGACTCTTTTATACTCTAAGGCACTGAAGACCCAATTACTACCTAGAAGAGCCATACATGGTGAGTGTCTATGTGCCACTAGAATTAAATGAATCAAAGCAACATGTTCATTCATCTGACTTCCAGGGCTAGACACAGAGCAAGAAGCTGCCAACAATAAAAAACTATGTCACCAACCAAGCCTCTCCATCAATAAGATGGAGATCAACATAGGGAGGTTCCTCTATTCAAATTGTAATAAAAAGAGTGCCTGTCCCATAATTTCCCACAAGAAATAGATAAAAATGTAGAAAACATGTGATTAATTCTAAGGCCATGATCTCTTACCTATCCAAGCTGCTAGGGAGAATGGGGGGGGGATGCCCCCCAGACGGTTTTAAGACCAGTCTCAGACACTTCCTTCTAGACAACAGCTTGAATTTTCCTGGTTTATGTATTATAGCTGTCGTCTACACCAACTAGAATTGCCACACAAGCTCTCTGAAGTAACATTCGTGAGACGAAAAAAACAGGCATGCACTTTTTAATACTAGCCATTAGGTCAAAGAATTTGGCCTAAAGGTGGTGCTAGAAGAATGTTGGATGAAGAGGTAAATGACCTGTTTCCTATTTTAGGAAAAACACTGAGCATTCAGTGTATAGAATGCTGGGAATAGTCTAATGAATGTGTTTTGGGTACAAGTAATATCATCTTTTTATTTATTGATTTTGCTAAGATAGGCGTAACAGAAAAGTTACTGCTTAACTCTTCAACTATTTTTAACCCTTAGATCAGTGTGTTATGTAGGTTCATAATGTTATGTAACCATCACCACCAGCATTTCTATCTTCAGAACTCATCTTCTTGAACTCAAATTCTATGAGCACAACTCAGTCATTCCTCAGCACCTTGACTTTCTATCTGTATTGCTGTTAACTATGCAAGGTTGCTTATACAAATGCAGTCATGCAATAGTTTTCCTTTTTGTAAAACTCTATTGAACTTTGTCAGATTCCTACTGAAAAATAATACTAGAGCATATATATTTCTGGTAACAAGAAAAGTCAGATGTTCAGAAAAATCGTTTCTTAATATAACCTATAAAAAAATAAATAAATAAAAGAAAATGTTTTTTGTTTTGTTGTGTTTTACATACAAACTATGTAAAACTACAACCTATGGAAAAATACATCTTAGTAACATTTAAAAATGTATGGTCAACCCAATAAAAGATAAAGAAATTCTACAGAGCGCAAAAAGAAGGAAGGGCTAAAAGTCTAAGCAGGAATATCTGAGTACTAACAACGTCCATCTTTCCTGTGGCCACCACTGATTTCTAATGAATACAAGTCTGTAGTTTCGTGACACATGTCCCACAATGAACAGGCAAAAAGCCTGGGGCCAAACACTGGACAAAGAAGGTAACAAATGTTTTCTTGAGAAAAATAATCTGAAATCAACCACAGAAGTCAACAAAAGAAAAGATCCATGAAATAATAGATCTATAACTTTAAATTACCAAACAAAATGAAAAAAAGCCAGAGCAAGAAACTGTGAGATGACTTAAAATATAGAATTAGACCAAGAAAGACTGTGTGTCCCATAGATAGGACATAAGATCCACCTTCAATCTGAAATACATGAAGAATATAGAGTTAAACCCAGGGCAAATGAATGAGAGGCTATGAGAATCTCAAAACAGAGAGGCTGTATTGCAACATAATAAAAGTTATATACTGCAAACTTGTAGCCAACATTGTATTAAATGAGGAAAACACAAAAGGATTTATACACACACAAATCAGGAACAAGGTCAAGGTGTGTTCTTCATCCACTTTTGTGTAGTACTGGATAACCCTGAGCAGTAAGACAAGAGAAACAAAAAGGCTCCAAATGTGTGTGGGTCTGTAGTTGCTTCTGTTATGATTCTCTAAGAGATCTCAAAGACTACCAGAGAACTGTTCAAATTAATAAATGCTTTCAAGGAAGCATCAGAATACAAAAACCAACATATAAAAACATATAGTAGCCTTCCTATATAATGATGACAAGCATACTAAAGAATGGAAACAGGGGAGCAACATCATTCATAACAACTAAATAGACATGGAATAAACCTCACCAATGATGTGGAGGATCTTCATGATGAAAACTTCAAAATTCTGAAGAATGAAATTGAGGATGAAAATTCCTGAAAAGAAGCTGTGTCTGGCTGTGAACAAGACTCCTGGAAGAGGAGTGTGTGTCCACAGAGACTGATGGACAGACTGAAATTGAAGTACTGTGGAAAGACTATAGTTTTGTAGATTCAGAGGCTAATTACTTTATCTTGGTTAATGTTAGCCTTCCAGAACAGCCATTCTTTGCCTCACTCTGTATCTGAACTAACATTGCATGATAATAAATAAAAACATCTTAGAGGCTATCAATTTAGCAGAACATTAGCCAAGATCACTAATCCAAGAGCTAAGAAGTCATCAGTTAACATCTTAGGCCCATAAATGAGCTTCATCATATCTTTGTACCCATCTCTGTGGTGTACCCACCAATATATTTTAAAGTTGCCTTGACTTATGACTTTCTTTGTTCTGTTAAACTATAAAACCTCTGTGAAACTACCTCTACATTAGAACAAGGAATCTGGGGTATCCCACTGTAATCCCAGCATTCTCAAGGCAGAGGGATGCAGATCTCTGAGTTGAAGGTCAGTGGTCTACAAAGTGAGTTTCAGGACAGCCAGGACTATTACACAGAGAAACTCTGTTTCAAAACAAACAAAAAAGAAAGAGAGAAATAAAGAAGTGAAGAAAGAAAGGAAGAGAGAGAAAGACAAAGAAAGAAATGTCCTGTGATATTCCAGACTTTTTTTTAATAGTCTGAAATATCAAAAGACAGAGCTCAAAACACGGTTTTCTGTGTAACAGTCCTGACTGTCATGGAACTTGCTTTGTAGACCAGGCTGGCCTCGAATTCACAGAGATCCTCCTGCCTCTGCCTCCCAAGTGCTGGGACTAATGGCCTGCATCACCACTGCCTGGCTGTTAGGCTGTGAGCTTACAGAGACCCAGATGAATTTGTTTTCTTTAAAATCATGGGTCACCACTCCCTGACCTTCATGGCTTGGCTGTGGGTTATTCTCTCCTCTGATATTCCAGACACATTTTATCAAATATAGAATATATCAGCACAAAGAAAGATGAGATATGTAGTTTTTATATTAACAGAAAAACTTACAAAGATCATGGACTAGAAGAATTAATATTGTGAAAATGGCTATCCACCACAAAGACAATCTACAGATTCAATGTAATCGGGAGGAGTTGGGAGAGGGAATTAGCATAACATTCTTCCCAGAAATGGAAATGCAGTCCTAAAATTCAAATGGAAGCACAACCGACGTTATGTAGCTAAGCAAAAAGAATACTGTTGTAACTTCACAACTGATTTCAAATTCTACCACAGACCCATAGTAATAAAGAAGGTAAGGTACTGCCACAGAAAAGAGATACTTGTATCAATGGAACAGGCCAGTGCAACCATGGCCATCTGATTTTTAGCAAATGTGTCAAGACACACTGGAGAAAAGGTAGCATCTTTAACAAGTGGTGAAAGCAATACTGGTCATCTACATGTAGAAGAATGATACAATGCCTTATTTCCTACACTGCACAAAAGTCAGTCCCAAAATACATCAAGGACCACAACATAAGACATGCTACTCTAAAACTGCTATAGAGAAAAGTAGGAAGTGCACTTCAAGATACAGCTGCGCTGTTATGGAACGGCTCCCAGAGGCTCATAAGGACCATTGGCATTAATGGCACTATTGGGAGGTGTGGCCTTGGTAGAGGAACTTTGTCAATGGGGATGGATTTTGGAGTTTCAGAAGCCCCAGCCAGGCACAGTGGCAATCTCTTTTCCTGTTGCCTGCCAATTAGGATGTAGAACTCTCATGTAACATGTCTGCCTGCATGCTAAACCTCTGAACTGTAAGCCTGCCCCACCTATTAAATGTTTTCTTTCATGGCCATGGTGTCTCTTCATAATAATAAAACTCTAACTAAGACACAAAAATAGTGGAGGCTTTCACATTAGAATTTCTATCACTCAGGAGATAAAACCAATCAACAAATGGGAACCTCGTGAAATTCAAAAGGTTTTCTATAGCAAAGGAAATTGTCAGTTGAATGAAGAGATGGCCTACACAAGAGGAGAAAATCTTTGCTAGTTATATACCTAAATGGAGAGTTAGTATTTAGGATATACAAAGAACTCAGGAAAATGACCCAATTGAAAGGGAGGGAGATATGGAACTGAACAGAGCATTTTAAAAAGGATAAACACAAATAGCTAATAAACACTTTTTAAAGTATTCAACATTATTAGCTATCAGTAAAACTATTTTGAGGTTCCATCCCACCCCAATCGATAGGATACCAAGAAGGTAAAAACTTTTGGTAAATTACTGAAGACTCGTGGAAGTATCTTAGTTTTATGACATGCTAGAGTCATCTAAGAGGGAGTCTCAATTGGGAAAAAAAAAAATGCCTCCATAAGACTGGGCTGTAGGCAAACTTGCAGAGCACTTTTTAAATTTAAATTTAAATTGATGCAAAAGGGGCCATCCCACAGTGTATGGGTACCACCCTGGGCTGATGGTCCTGTGTTTTCTAAGAAAGCAAGCTGAGCAAGCCATGGGAGCAAGCTAGTAAAGCAGTGGTGTTTCATAGCCTCTGCATCAGCTCCTACCTCCAGAAGCCTGGTTTAAGTTCCTGCCTCTGCTTTCCTCAATTCAGGACATACAAGCCAATGAAACCCTTGCTGTACTGTGTTGCTTTGGGTCATGAAGTTCATCACAGCAGGAGAAAAATAACTAAGTCAGGAAGTCAGTGTATAGGTTTCTTAGAAAGCTAAAAAAAATACAATAATAGAACTAGAATGACTACATGACCTCGCTATACTGCTTCTGGGCTTATATTCAAAGCACCCAATAGCTTATTACAGAAATATTCTGACATTCATGTTCATTGCTACTCTATTGACAAGAGCTAGGAAATGGAACCATCCTAAATGTCCACCAACTGATGAGTGGAAAATGAAAAGATGTACATATATACAATGGAGTTTTATTCAAGTGTACAGAAAAAAATGAAAACAGGAAATTTACAAGGAAATGGATGAACTGAAAAATATTATGTGGGGGCTGGAGAGATGGCTCAGCGGTTAAGAGCACGGTCTGCTCTTCCAGAGGACCCGGCTTCGATTCCCAGCACCTACGTGGCAGCTAACAACTGTCTGTAGTTCCAGTTCCAGGCAAACACCAAGGCAAATAAATAAATAAATAATAAATAAATAAAGTTTTTTAAAAAAAAAAGAAAAAAGAAAAATATTATGTGGAATGAGGTAACTCAGGCCAGAAACACAAACCTCCCATGTTCTCTCTCATACATGGATCCCAGCTTCAAATGCTTAGATTTGTATGTTTAACTTGTAGTGTCTGTGGAAGTCAAGAAACTACAAAATGCCAAAGAGAGGGAGTATAGAAATCTTAAGCATTGGTGGGGGTAGTAGAGCATGTGGGGGAGGATACTGGAGATAAAGATGGGAACAGAGAATGGGGATAAAGCAGGGGCTGCAATAGTCTATGGATTATGAAAAGGCCAAGGAAACCCACTACTTTGTAAGCTAACTGAAAAATATAACTGTTTTAAATGGGAGTTTAAATGGAGGAACCCTGTATGGGTGAAGAATGTTTCCCCCCAAAATATGGGTTATTAAATGAAAATCAGTACTGGATGAGAGGTTCCTCCCTATAAGGTGAGGGAGGCCCCAGAGGCACCCAAACAAAAGTCCATTGCCTATAGCTGTCCACCACAACTTGATAGTAAGAACCTTTTGCTGAACAAACACATGATTCAGTTTGCTTACAGTTCAGAGAAAGCAAGCCGGAACTGATATGGGAACTTACTTCCTGCTGGCTCATTTTCACGGAGCTAATGGATACTAAGTACTAGGATTGAAAAGGCAGTGGTATACCCTGAATGCTGCAACACTGGCTAGCTAGACCCAAACAAAATGAATCCCACAATTAATAAAATTCCTTAAACTTGTTCGAGTAAGAAAGGAATTAATATTAACTATAAATACCAAGGAAAGCTAATAATCATTTAAACAGAGTACATCGAATTTCAATCTTAAATTGCCATATGAAAATATCAAAGCAGATCTTTGCAGATCTTAAACAATAGCAGGACTACATTGTAGCTTCAATTAGGACCCTTAATTTAAAGGCTTATTAATAAGTCTATGGCTTTAGAAAAATCCAGACACTATTTCCACAGATCATAAGACTTAACTAAAATACGTTTTAATTTCTGCAGTCTCTCGAGGGTATTTCCAAATGCATTTGTGTTGAAATTTCCGGGTACCAATCTCGCTAGTGACATCACTAAAATCAATAGCCACCAGCTTCCAATCATACTATGAACCAGAGGCACATTTGAGAATTTCCTCCAAGTCTTGTAATAAATTGCCCTATATTTCAAAGTACTTCGAGGAACTAGATATAACCCACAATTAGAGTTAGCCAGAACCTTGCAAATCAGTCAAATCCCCCCCGCCCCCCCCCCCCCCCCCCCCCCCCCGTTTTGCAGATGGAGGAAATGTGCCTCATGGACAAACACCAGCTTGGGTCCAACAGCTGGTGAAGCCTGTCTGTTCTGGCGCTGCCCAGTGGTCCTCCTTTACCGGAGCCCAAATTCGCTAACACCCAGTAAGTGAGGACACCGACACCTCCGTACCGCCAAATCTAGAAATAGTCTTATTTCTAAAGGGGGGGAGAAAGGGGTGTCAGCGCCTCTTCTTGCACGTGGGGAAGTGGAAGGTACGTGACACAGCTTGCTATGTAAAATGGACCTCAGTCTCCTAGCAACAACTTCCTGAGGGAGGGGATAAAGACTGAGGATGATTTCCTCCAGGTAGAACTAGATGAAAAATAAAAACCCAAACAACTCCAGCTTCAGCAGACACCCGCGCCACCCACACAGAAGCGGGTAACAGTCACCACCTGAGCCACCCTTTCTGGGACCTGGTACCTAACTCCGCCCCCTACCCCGAAGGTTCGGCCCTCCGGAGGGGAGAGGCGCGCAGATCGATACCCTTCCCGCAAAAAAAAAAAAAAAATCTACCTGAGCTACGCCTCAGCTTGCCGCCCGCCGCCGCGGTCCTTCAGCCTACTTCCGGGGTCAAGTCACCGTTAGGCTGTCCCGATCCCGGGTCCGTAGCCTCAGCCCCGCCCCTCCAAGTCCCGCCTCCACCGCCCACTCCTTTCAGGACCAGCAACTTCCGGAACGCCGTGGGTCTCTAGGCAGTGGAACCGAACTTCCGGACGAATGGCGCCCCGCCTCCAGTTTCGTGCAATGTAACTGTGGACTTGATTGGTGGAGCTGGAGCTCAGGACTCCTCTGATTGGTAAATCTGCGTGTGTTGGCGCGGCGGCCAGCTCGGAGTCACACCTAGTTCTACTTTCCTGCTGTCTCCCGGTGTTGGCGGCGCAATCATGGTGGAAATAATGGAACTTCCGAAAGCGCGCGTCAACGCTAGCATGCTAGCGCAGTTCATCGACCGACCCGTGTGCTTCGTGGGGAAGCTGGAAAAGGTGCGCGGGCACTGTGGCTACCCGGGCATGGCTGCGGCGTGGGGAGCGGAGGGTGAAAGCGGGTAGCCATAAGCAGCATTGCACACTCTAGCTTGCTTTCTTTTTTCAAGCAAGAGTTTCCACTGCTAAGCCATTGCAGCTCTATTATGATGACGCTTCTTTTATGTCTCAAAAACAGTGCTTAAGAATGAGCTCTTAGTTCCCGCGCTGCCCGCTCCCATTTTGTATTTATCTGAAAGATTACCAACCTAGCTCCCCTGCCTAGTTTAGGGTTTAACCAGACTTCGTTGATGAATCTGTTTCCTGCTCTTTTGCAGCTGTTTATGGGCCTGTTTTTGGCGTTGCAGCCGCTTCTCTGCGAAACATTACATAATAGTCCTTTCCATATTCTATAGCTACCCAGTATCTAAGCTTCCCAGTCTTAAACTACAGCCCTAGTCCTGTAGTTATGAAACATGCCCAAAGTCTCAGAATCTGAGAAAGCCGAGGGGAAAAAAAGTCATTTGTAAGGACTTATTTGCTAGCTCATGTAATTAACACATTCCTTAAGTGGAAGGAATGTTACTCTAACTTCACAGGTAGGCTTACTGAGCCAGTGTTGGTAATGAAATGCTCAGGGTCACAGCAAAGTGTCAGAGCTCAATTTGGATTCCATGGTCTGGCAACCAGTTCTTCATTCCTACTTTTAAAAGCATACCTTCTGTGAAATGTACTATGTAAATCATAAATGTCAGCAAAATCCCAACTCTTACGTAGTAGTGAAAGCTTCATTTTATTTGCCAGATTTTTGCAAATAAAACAGAAAGCCACACATGACACTAAGCAAGTATTCATTATTTCCTAGAAATGCAAAATTAACTAGGCTTCCAATGATATGATCTGGTAATAAGATTATAACTTCAACCAAATCAACTGTCTAAAAACCAGTTACTTTCTGTTCAAGTAAACTGTCAATGAAAAAATTTAAACATTTTGTTTCTGTTCATTTTATTTTCTAAATCTATGTGGGTTTTTGTTTTCTTTTTTAGATTCATCCCACTGGAAAAATGTTTATTCTTTCAGATGGAGAAGGAAAAAATGGAACCATTGAGTTGATGGAGCCAGTATGTTTTAAGTGACATGTCTCATATTTAATTTTTTGTTTGATTTCCGATTTCGGTGACAGGAGTTTGAAGGCTGCATTTGTTAAACCTCCTTGGCTTTAAAATCAAACCCATGCTCTCATATATCATTTTCATTTCTAACCTATACTAACACTGAGAGTTCCAAGTTTGTGAATATGTCCCTTAAGTATTGATTGGAAAACAATTTTTATTACTTAAAAAATACCCAAAAAGTACATATGCAAATCTTATTTTCAAAATACTTCTACATTCACAAGCCTGGCCTTGAAGTGGTGGCCCCGGGTACTGTTCCTGCTTCAGCCTCCAAGTGGCACCACCAGTCATTTTTATTTTCTATTTTTAATTTTTAAATTACATATCTTTTAAATTATTTTTTATGATTAATGTGCTTAAAAACTCATTGTCACCAACAAATTCATATATTGTTTGGTTACTCTATATAGAGCACACATCTTAAGATTGATACATAGTTCTTCTTGATGACTTTTCAAACAAATTGGTTTATAGGAATTCTGAAGTCCTTGATGCCTTTGAATATCTGCCCTCAACTTAATTGTATAACTGTATCATTGGACCTTAAGTCACTTCTAAAGATAAAAGGACTTATACCAACGTATTGTCAAAAAAAAAATGCCAACATTTTCTGACAAACTATATGTATATTTATTTTTATTTTGGTAAAATTTGAAGCTTCTTTTTTACAATGAAAAATTAGTAAGCTGTGAAACAATTTGAAAAACAAGAAACTGCATAACAGGTCTCCAAGTTCACTCTCAACTGAAAAGGTCAATATACCTAACTGACATTTTGGTCAACATTTTAGCTTGATGAAGAAATTTCTGGAATTGTGGAAGTAGTGGGAAAAGTCACAGCCAAGGCAACCATAATGTGTGCATCATATGTCCAGTTTAAGGAAGATTCTGTTCGCTTTGGTAAGTAAAGCATTCTACTAATTAGTAGTCTTGTGTAAATAAGAGAAAGACTTTAATATATGTTAGTTTTAAATCTCTGTCCTGGCATATTTTCAGTTTCTATAAAATGAGAAGAGACCTTTTAAACTAATCTTTTCTTGTGTGTGAAGGAAACTTAGTACAGACTATTTACAGAATTAAAATGGATTCAAAGATGATCAAATTAATATTCTAATATATGAACTGAAAGCTTAACAGTGCAGTAACACTGAAATTATGACCCAGCAGAAAACATCTATATAATAGACAACAAAAGTTTATTATCTCCTCTTCCTTTGGGGTACCAGAGTTAAACATGGATTATGAAAAGAAGTTGACTTCTGAAAAGGAGAGAAATATGTAGAAATCCTTCAAGTAACAGATGATTAACAGATGCTGCTGCAGGTTCCACTGTAGATTAAGTATTTGCTTAAATGTTTCTTTCAGATCTTGGACTTTACAATGAAGCTGTGAAAATTATCAATGAGTTCCCTCAGTTTTTTCCTTTAGGGATTACACAACATGAATGAACCTCCTTGAATTTTTATGATTGCTAGTGAGCTATATTGAAAGCTATTAAAGAAGACTCCTTCAGTTTGAGAGACTCCTATAATCTCCTGTTTTTTTATGTATTATTTTGTAAATCAATTATGTGACAGTTTACAACTACGTCTTTTTATAAATCTTTTTAAATGGCTACTTCTGTTTATGGTCTGAATTCAAGAATAAAGCATTTTCTTGAGTTTAGATTGCTACTGTATAATAAAAATCAAAATAACATGCTGTTGGTCAATTGTTTTTATTTATTTATATATTTTTTTTCATCTCAGACTTGGAATTGTGTACCTGTAAGGTCAGTCTTAGCTCTACCAAAGCCTGGGCCAGCTGTGTTATGGATTTATTTACCATCTACCATGCTGACTATCCTTTGATAGGTTATTTAGAAAGTATCTTTGTTAAATGAAAAGAGTGGGTGTAGACCTAGTTTGTAAAGTGTTTCTTCATTCTGGATTTTAAAATGACATGAGGTGATATGTGATTAATGAGAGTTAGTGAAGTCATCTTCATGCCTTTAAACTGTAATTGTTTTAATATAGAATTCTCACCATTTTTATGTCCTAAATATGGAATGTCTCTCACAGATCAAGCTATTTTGGGAAATTCTGGAGACATTAAATATGGCCTAGTTAAAGAAAATATGTCATGGGAGAGTTGTCTTTCAAGGTATAGCTGGTCCCTGAATCTTCCTTACTGTACTTAGTTTCTTGGCCACCATGATATGAATTTCCCTTCTCTCCTACTTCCTGTCATCCATAAAGTACTAAAAAATCATATGAAAGCACTAATAAGCACTCCCTTTAAATTGTGTATGTCAAGTATTTTGTCACAGTGACAAGAAGAGTTACACACACACACACACACACAAAGTACCAGATACATGGTACCAGAGAAGTAGAGTGATTGCTGTGATAAATCTAACTATGATTCTTAATTTAGTTGGGGGAAGAATGTTCCAAGGTCTTGGAAAACCTATTAGACAAGTCTAGAATGTTGTAAGCAGAGTTTAATGAGTAATAAATGATGTTGGGAGCTTGGAAGACCAAAATGCTGATAGAAATAGACTGGTTATAAGATTTCCGGTGAAGATGAGACTTGGAAACTACTAGACTGGAAAGGTCTGTATTACATTGTGGGAAAGAATTTGTGTGTTTTTCTCTATGTCCTGAAACTAAGTTAGGCTAAATTAAAAAGGAAGACATTGTTTTGGCAGAAGAATTTTTAGACAGCTTAATAATGGACTGTGACATGTTCATTGCAGCTTTTATCTGGGTTTACAATAAGAACTAGAGTGGAAAGCCATGTTGAAAAATGTGTAGTTTGGCTAGAAAGGGAATATTTAAAGTGAGCACAAAGAGAATATAGCACCACAAAAAAGAAATGTGTTTCATTTGGATAATAAGATAGCACAAGGGCATCACAGAATGAGCTTTTTATTCATTTGGAGGTTCTACATTAAGAAAACTCTGAGGAATATTGTATGCACAGTTCTAGTTTTGGAGGAGTTGTTTTGATTTCCCTGTGTTTAGCAAACACTGCTTAGCCTATGCAGACTTGGCCTAAATGAGTTGGCTTCTGTCCAGGCTGCCAGTAGACCTTGCCATCATCCACATGGTGTTTGTGTTTTCAGGCATGTAAAACTCAAGTCGAATGCCATGAAAGATTCCACCTGGGAGTCTAGATAGAGGCAGAATCCCTGGAGGTAGCATCGTCATGTGATGTGTGAAACTTAAGCTACAGTGGAGACTTCAGGGTGTTAGAGATGCCAAAAACAAACAACAGCAATGTCTGCAAAGGCAACTCCAGGCAACAGATAGAGACAACCTAAAAGGCCACCATGGCTACAGTAGACAAGGCCATCGGGGCAGGATTGCCCAGACCTCCCATCATACCACAAATGCCACAGCTGGGACTTAAGGAATTTAACTTTGGCCAAACTGGATTTTAGTCTTTGATCCCAGTCTCCTAGTTGTTCTTAGCTTTGTATTACTGTGTACTGAATAGATGCAACCTTTATAGTTTAAATATCTGCAGAAGTTTGAATTTATAATTTTGAATGGTGGCCTATATGCAGTGAATACACATGATCTTTTTATGCTCACATGTGGAATGTTACCATTTGAATATAAAATTGCCCCACATTTGGTCCCCATTTAAGGCTCTATTTTGGGGAAAATTCTAGATAAAGTAGGTTACTAGGGGCACAGCTTGAAGGGATAACCTGGCCTGTGGAACTTCCTTCTCTTTATATCTTGTCTGCCATGATGTGAGCAGCTGCCTCCTCCAAAAGTTCCTGCTGCTATATGCTTTGAGCTATAGGTTCAAAGAAAGGGAGCCATGTGACCATGGACTGAACTGTCATGAGCCAAAATCTTCATTTTTTTGTCAAATATTTTGGTCTGTATAATTTGATTATCTTCAATTTCAAGTTTTATAGCTCCTAAATAATCTACCTAACATTGCCATAGCTGGTTATGGTAAAGCATTTTATTATATGAAATGAATGTTAAGTATTGTTTGAAAACAAGGTGAGACATCAGCTATTCCCAAGTTTTGTCTTAAATACCAAAGAAGGAGTTAGTGTTAAATCTGGAGATTTAACTGGAGAGTTTTGTGTTAAATCAAATGTTGAGTGACTTCAAATTGTACTAGTCAGTCTAGGGTCTGAGTCCTCTTGAGTGAGTCCTTTGTGCTAATGATATGACACTATCTCTGAACTGCTTACCATGGACACTGCTGTCCCATTAGCACAGCAACTGAAGGAGTGTTGTCTGAACAAGTACTTCCCTGCCATAAGCTCCAGATTATTCCTGCAATGATTTCATTGAAATATTTGCAGATCATACAGTTCACCTATTCTGAACATATAATTGCATGATTTCTGTGTAGATTTGCTAACCATACTCAATTTTAGGATGTTTTTATTGTGTCAAAGGAAATTCTACAGTATTTACATGTTAATTTTTTTACTCCTACTAAATGCTAAGTAAATACTGATTGTCTGTAGAGTATCAGGGTAGGCAAATGAGAATTTCATTCATAATATAGTATACTTATAGTCTTTGAAAAACTATTTGTTTATAAAACTAAAAAACAGGAGATAGCACAAAACCATTGTAAAAAGTGCCAGTTCTAGAACTGCGATAGTCTTAAACTTACTGAGACATTCAAACTTGAAATTGTGCAAGAAATATCAGAATGTATTAAAAAAGATGACAAGATCCAAAAGTTTCTTAACTGCTAGTTCTGTAGAGCTTCAGATTTTTTTCATGATAAAATTATACACAAACCTGAAAGTATCTTAGTATCCTGCACTAAATGCTCTGAGTAACAAATTAGTGTTATCAATAAACGTATAGAATTTAGAGGTTGTGTTTTTAATATGTTACTATGATGTCTTTCCACAAATACTTGGCTAATTACTGAAGATACATATAAAAGTCTGAAATCTGTTCACAGCAGCTAACATACTCTCAAGATTGTCTTGTCTTCCTAATTAGCAAGTATTTAATTGAGGCAAGGTTTCAAAGAAATTCTCATGATTATGAGCTGTCAGATATGGTTTTACTTTGTGAAACTTCAATTGGTTTCTTCCTTTATCTAATTCACTTGGAATTTTATTCTTATCTATTATGAAGATAAAGCTGATCCTGATGCTATCAATTTACCTTTAAGACCTAGAGTATCAGTAAAACATATGTTTTGAGTTACTTTCTAATAGTGATGTTGGCTTGATGTAAGCCATTTATGTTTCATATGACCCCATTTGATCTACAGCATGGGGTTATGAGATGGCTAATTAAGACCAGAATTGTAGGCCCTGAACAAGTTATAATGTAATATGCTCCTCTTGATTACAAGGATTAAAATTGCAGTTAATATTGCTTCTGCTTTCATATTACAGAATGTTAGCAGGTTATTGAGTTGTATAGTAATTCCTCATTTTAAAAGAGATAGGCTGAAATACTTTGGTTTCTGCATATTAAAAAATTGTTTCAACATAACTTTCTTTGGGTGGACAAATAAGGATCAGAAACTTTAAAGGCAGTTGTCAAATGAATACCACAATTTGAAAGAAAATACAGATGACTTAGAGTAAGAGTTTAGGACAATGCCATAGTTAACACTGACTTGATTAGTATCTTTCCAAGCAATTTTATTTATTACAGTTTAAATTATTACTCAAGGAAATCTTATATCATAAAATGTTAAGGCAATAAATCTTATTTTAATGATAGTTCTAAATGAGTAGAAAGATTGTGTATCTGAATTTTTAAAGTTAATCAACAGGATGTTAAAAGTTAATAATATTATATTAGGCCCTGTTTAGATGTTATTTAGATACCAATGCTCATTTTCATTAGTTCAACCTCAGTTGACATACTGCATACATATACTAGTCAAATTGTCAAGTGAATTTAACACAAACTGAAACAGTACCATATTTCACTGAAATATTTTATTTTTTTTTTCTTTTGAGAGGCTTTAAATTATAATGAAAACACTGAGCTTGATAGGTGAATACACTTTATTTAAGAGCTACATCTGCCCTTTGAAATGATCAGAGTTCCTTTTAGCAAGTCATTTCTTCCATATGTCTTAGAAATGTTATGGGTTAGTTGGTCATGTAGTTGACCTTTTATGCAACACAGACAGTGGACCAGGGATTGCCTCATTTTGGAATCTCCTTAGAAATGACTAAATGTTTTCCAGATGAACATACCGGAGAATTAAAGAAGAACTAGGAGTAAATAGAAGTCACTGCTTCTAAACTAAGAGATTTTTGTAGACTTCTATTGGAAACCAGTGACCTGAAAGAATTGGGCCCCTGGGCAGTTTGCTTCACTTTCAATAGTACATACAAACTATGAAAACAAGTTGGGATTAATTTATACTGTTCTTATTTTCAAAAACTGAGATTAAGGCAGCTGCAGAGATTTCTGTTTTTCCCTGTTTTCTCATTATGAACTAATACACTGGCTTTCCTGATTGTAAATTCAGTTACCAGTGGAGATGAAATGGGATGATTTATTGCCACCTATTTTCCCAGGACCGCTTTGTTAAAACTGGCACTAATATCCTTCCTTATTCCTTCTTGAGAAAAGTAAAATCACTTTTCAAGAAATAAAATGGGTTCTGTGTTGCTGTTGTCCTTTGATTTTTCATCATATGACCTAAACTTTGAGGTACGAACATAAGGATGTATTTTAAGCAATCCAGTGAAAATACATTTTGAAAATACTTGAGGTTTAAAACTGAGATGTGTTCAAATAAACAAGCACAATACTCCTGTATTCTGCAATCCAACTGAAAGCTCAAAGGCAAGCCACTCAGGAAAGAAGAATTTGTAAGCTTAAGACATCATTTGTGGGGGCTGGAGAGATGGCTCAGGGGTTAGGAACACTGGGTGCTCTTTCCAGAGGATCTGAGTTGAATTCCCAGCACCTACATGGCAGCTCACAACTATCTGTAACTCCATATTCCAGGATCCAGGAGATCTGACACCTTCACACCAATGCACATACAATAAAATTAAATAGATTATATATATAAAAAACCAACCCCAAATCCATTTTTTAAAAAAGACATCATCTGTATGCTTCTGTGGAATAATTTTTTTGTATACTGTGAAGATGTGTTGCTCTTGTTAATAAAAAGTTGATTAGCTGATACATAGACAGGATTTTAGGGGCAGACAGAATGCTGAAAAGGAGGGTAGAGTCAGAGGAATTGTAATCCATACTTGGAAGAAGCAACATGGCAAGTACATAATGAGGTAAAGGAGCATGGGTTAATTTAAATTTAAGCTAGCTACAAAACAAGCCTAAGCTATTAACCAAGCATTTATAATTAATAAGTGTGTGGTTATTTGAGAGCTGGCTGCTGAGAAAGAAAAGTGCATCTATTGTGTGCACATCTCTGATTACTTAATTAAAGAGAGTCAATGTGTTATATAATGTGCCACATCTAGGTATGTTTGGTACATAGTCTGCAACATATAACATTTGGCTTGCATATTTTCTAAAAGTGGGATCTAAACAAGAGTTCTCTAATGAGTGTCTCAATGGAAATGAGGCTAGGAAATTTCAGGGATTTGAAAAAAAACAGCTTTTTAACAAAAAAATTTAGATTATCTAAAAATACACTGCAGAGGTGGATGACAGGATGGATGATGTGTTTCAGCTCTTAACATTTTTTGTGAGTTAAAATTGAAGTCAGTGGCATTTAGAACAGCACTGCTGCCTCTGTGTTCCTTGCATATTCTAAATTCAACTACATGTGTCTTGTGATCACAAGATACGGATACAAATAGCAATGATCATTGCAAAACAAATTACAAGGTGGCACAGGAAACCATTTCAAGTCTTGCAGAGGGAGTGGATTACTGCACTCATGAACCCTGACTGTTAGATGGCAAAAACAGCAGACTTTAGAATGAAAAAGGAAAATATGTTAAAACAGCTAAGTCATTGTATGAAAAGTAAAGGCAGATCCCTTGCTTTAGGCAAAACATGTAAATATACTGATGAAAAACTTTAGACACAAATATTTAAACTTAAAGGATTTGGAAACATTTCTAAAAGTTTTTTGTCTTCTTTTCTTGAGACAGGTTTTCACTGTGTAGCTTAGGCCACCCTAATACTTAGAATTCTCCTGCCTTTACATACTGAATGCTGGATTGTAGGCATACACCACATCTGGCCTCCATAACTTTTCATATGGACCTAATCATACAAATACAGATTCTATTTATATAGGGCTTTAAAATATTAATTACACAGCAATATTTTATAACAAATATCCATTTATGCAAGACTACGCACAATGCCACTCTTACACATTTTACATGTGTATAGTGAGTCCTCTCAAACTGAGACATGATTCTGGACTTCAGTGCCTGCTTCTTGTGCCAGTGAACTGGAGAAAGCTTAGGCTACTGTGTCTGTTCCCTGGTTCCTGGACCCTCAGTCTTAGACTAAGAGCAACACCACTGACTAAGGTGTTCAGATTTGAACTAAACTACTTACCTGGATTTACATATATATATGTATATATACATATATATTATATGTATTTTATTATTATTTGAGAATTTCATACAATATATTTGAGTCCTATTCCCCCCCCCCCTTAAATCTTCCAGGGTCACGTTCATCTCATCCCTCCAGCCAAATGTACATTCCTTTTTTTTTTTTTTTTTTTTTTTATCCCATGGAGTTCAATTTGTCTTAGAAATATACTCCATCCATTGGAGCATGGCCAACCTGCCAGGGCCACACCCTTAAAGAATAGACAAAATAGTCTGACAAATACCAGAGTACCATATTTCAATCTAGATCCTAGACCTAATTACAGCTTTACCACTCAATTACACAATTTTCTTTTGTGATTCTTTACGTTTTCTTTCACTTAATTCATAATTTCTCACATCCTATTATTCCGATCCCAAGTAAGTGGCTGAGTTAAAAATGGCCACAGATGAACTAGCAGTTGGCAGCTGCTGCCTCGACTGCTGTGCTGCAGAGGGTTCTGGAAAAAAGTGTGAATTACCATTACTGTTTGAATCAGGCATTGAGAAGCACCAGCTCATAGCTTCCTCACCACCCAGCTAAGCAAAGCTTGCCCTAACCAGTTCATCAGTGGCTGAAAAGGGTACCAATTGTCACTGAAGAATCTAAGAAAATGGAGAACTGAAGAAATTCCCCCTCTTTTCTATCATCCAAATGCTGCTTCTTACTATGATCTCTTTCTACCCAATTCCCCAAATCCAAGAAAATGGCTGCTATCTACATTAATCAATATTGACTAAAAATGCCCTCTAGTTAGTAATCTTCAAAACAGCCTCTTCTAGCTGCGTTTTAAAGTGCACACAGAAAACTCACAGCCCCACCCACCAGCACCTAACTGCTAGACTCTGCAAAGAATGGTAACTATAGGTAGGGATGGTTCCACTCCCTGCACAGTCAGTCTTGGCCCTGCACTTCAGCTAGACGAATCTTACTCAGAGGTAAGTTAAATACCATTGGTCTTAGAAAACTCAGAGACAAAGAATGAAGGAAATATAAGCAGACTGGGCAAACTGGGAGCTAGAAGTAAATGAGGGGAAAGTTTAAATTCTGGAGTGCTGAAAATCCCAGGGGCAGAGAGAGAGAGAGAGAGAGAGAGAGAGAGAGAGAGAGAGAGAGAGAGAGAGATGCTAAAACAGAAGTTCTAAGTCCCATTCCTTTTCTTTGTATCTTTTTACCAAAACCACAAGCTGTCCCTTTTTCAAGGCTATCTAGGGACGAATCTTCTGCCATCTGCTTTAGAATGTAGCCCACATTATCGTGACAGATAAAAGATGTTCTTATTCTCTCCTTTCAACATCTGCTTGCTCAAACAGAATTGCTTGTCAATCTAAAATAATTTGGCAGTTGTATTACTGCTCACCATGCAAGATGCAGGGTTTCATACATTTGCATGTCATACAACATGAAAGGACTAATAATAAAAACAACAAGTTAAGCATAATGGTGCACACCTGTAATCCTAGTATTCAAAATACTGAGGTTGGAGGAATTCTGGGATAAACAGCAAGACTTGTCTCAGAAAGCCCAGAAAAAGAACTGGAAATCTTGGGATGGCAGATCTTGACAAGAACATAAAGTTTTATAATGCCCCCTGAAGACAAATAGCAAAACGTCCTTGACAGATAGGACATTGACCAGGTAAGGGCGTTATTATCTTTAATGTATTTTTTTTTTAATTGAGATGCTGGTTGTCCTAGTACAACTCTATAGTGGCAGATGTAGTTTCAAGAAGAATGCTGATGGCTAGAATATGATCAACCGTAGCCTCCACTACTCAGCACAAAAAGAGTGGAAATGATAGGCAGCTCATTAATCATTTATCCCAGGAATGAATGTGTTCTGGTACAGATAGGGCCTGTAGGTGAATGCTGCCAAAATGAGAAATGTCAATTGTCAGGCCTCATGCATAACCACCATAGAGCTATTTTTAAGCTTCTTGGCTTATTGAAGTTATATGCCTCTTCCCTACAGTTCCATCACATATGCTTGGCAATTTTGTTCTATGAGAATTCATTTTCACTCTGCTCAAATGTCTCTGCTGGAGAAAAATATTCAAACTCTAACATATACACACAAAAGACATTTAGAAATCTCAAAGTTTCACATATGGAAGTGAACTCTAAATGAAAAACAGCAGAAGAGACAAACCAGAAGTAATAAATTATTTGTGTGTATAGGGGGGTGTTTTTTTCCTGGAAGGATGTTTTATTTGGAAGAATGATTTAGGGTTTTTTTAAGATTTATTTATTTATTATGTATACAGTATACAGAAGAGGGCACCAGATCTCATTATAGATGGTAGTAAGCCACCATGTGGTTGCTGGGAATTGAATTCAGTGCTCTTAACCTCTGAGCTATCTCTCCAGCCCCCAAGGATTATATAGTTTTAACCCCAAGGTCCCAAAGGAAAAAAATAATCACATACTCCATATAGGATTCATGGAGGCAGAAATAACAGATTTCAATATAGTATACTTAAAAATTATCATTCATCCATTAAGTTAAGAACATTCCCACGAGTGGATATCTCAAATGACCCTGAGAATTTGTGCCAATTAATTAGTTTCTAGTTTGTGTCTGTCTTTCTAGTGGAGAATAACCTACCCTGGTTGAAGCATTATTTCAGCATTTATTGGAAGAATTACACAATTTAAAAAAAAAATGCTACTTTAGTCAAGCATGCAATACTGCATGCAGAAGGCACAGAGAGGAAGATCATGAGCTCAAGGCCAGCCAGCTACTTTCTCCCAAAGTGTGGAGGCCAAGGAGGATAAGTTATCTATAAATGGACCCTACATGCTATTATTTTTTTCTGTACACTGTTTTTGAGGAATCTAAGGTCAGAAAATTTAAAATAAAATATTTCTTTTGCAACAGACATGTCTCAAAAATTTGCTGCTTAATATTTATACTTATAAATATATACCTCCATCTATTTAAGAAATTTCATGTACACCTAGATTTGTGCAAATATTAAGTATTATTGTGTAATGTGAATTTTTAAATGGATGATGAATTTTCATACTTTTGATTAAAGCTGGAACATAGGAACTTTGTAATACTCATTTTTCACAATGCTGTAAGAATATTTGTTATTTTAAAATAAAATTGCATAACTTAAAACAATGTCAACTTATTTGACTATCATTAACTAAACATGGATACTAAGATGTAGATAAATATGAATTTCAACATTAGTTATTTCAAACTTCAGAGTTTCTTGCATACTCAAGTGTACATAAAGCATATATAAGTGAAGTTAATATTCTTCAAGTAAACAGATGCAAAACCAACAGTTTTTGTGAATTCATACATAAATGTGTTTCACATTTGAGATATCAATCCCTTCAAACATACTTCTAGACAATTCTGTCTTTGTGAGTTTGTTTTAAGATTTCAACTTAACTAGATTACTCTATCTGAATTTCCAGTTAGGAAATTACATTAACGTAGCATGCTTTTATAAATTGAATGAAAGACTGTGTGCTGAATTATTGCTATTTCTGGCATTACACAAATTATCCTTAATCCTAAAGTAAAGCACTTACAAATGTTGTCCTATCAACCATATTAGTAAGGAAACTGTAGTTTGGAAGATAGGGACAACTATGACTTTTAATTTTTTTAAATTAGGAAATTACTTTAAAAATTCAAAATAAAAATGAAAGAGATTGAATTTTGGCTGTGAAGATGCAAACATTACAACAATCTCATTCTGTACAAATGATAAAGCCGATCTAGACACTTCTGAGTGACTGCACCTAAGTCAGCTGAGCTAATGGCTACAACTTCCATCAGACACACTGATTCCATGGCAAAGATGATGCCATTGATCACTTAATACCATGACCTTAACAAAGTCTACCAATCAAGGCATGTAGATGCTTGCTGGTCTGTTAGAATGGACATCTGGGCACATTCAGAATTCACTACTCACTGTAAAGAACTTACAGGAAATGAATTGTGTATATGTACAACAGGTTGGATAACAATGGAGAGAGCAGGTTTCCTGCCATGGAAGAGTCAGAAAATCTATGAGAAAGACACAGAAAAGAAAAGGTTGAGATAGTTACTAATTATATACCAGTGACTTCAGGGGAATTAGAAGTCTTATAACCATAAATGGAGAGTGCAGTACAATTTCTAACTATCTTGAGTGCTGAACTAAGAGTGCAGTGTCACTACTAAAAACAAAATTGAGAACAAAAGCTTTCGAATAAACTACAACTGTACTAACTTTCCTATTATGCTCACCATGTTCTCTGTTTCCTCTTCCTCAGGACAAATCACATCTAGCTGTTTCATGATGACAACAGAAGAGACCTGGTCACAGTTAACTTGGAAAAGCCAGTGATATGGGTGATATATATCTGCATCTATTTTTACATCTCTCATCATTGAAAATACATGCCATATAGCAAAAAGACAAACATTAACAAAAGTCCAATGTGAAGACTGTCAAATTTCCATGAAAATATACTTAACATGTTGTACATATCCTCATGGAGCCAGCCTTTCTTTTTCATCTACCAATAGCATAGTGCTCCTTTAGTAAAACTATCTACTTTATTTGAACAGTTGATTAGTATTCCCTACATATGTTAATATTTATTGTTATAGTGCATGTTAAGGTTCTACATTTGTGCTATAAATGAACTACATTATACATTTATCTGTGCATTTATCCAGTTAGTAACTCATAAAAGCATTCTGCCATTTTATAAAAAAGGGTTGAATATTTCTAAGTACTTTAATATGTATTTGCTCACTTCTTTGTTGCTCACCATGTTCTCTGTTTTCTTCTCAGTCATTAAAATGCAGATACTCCTTTTTAATAGATGCAGACAGGTGAACATAACCTACTTTCCCCTTTGTGTGCATATGGTACTAAGAAACCTTGTGAACTCACCTAAGGGATGCTAAGGACATGTTCCCAATGATCTACCCTTTGCCCTTTTACCATCATCCTTTTAATCAGTGTGCTACTAATGGATTTGTCAGCTGTCATAATTTACACAAAGACAAGTAAAAATGTCCCTACGTCTGTTATTTCATGTATACAATGGCAACAATATCTCAGTAAGTTAACAATATATTGTTGAGTTTAAGTTCAAATATCAGTGACCTAGGGAATAATAAAAAAAAAAAGCAAAATAATTTGAATCTATTTTCAATCTACACACACAATGCAATGCAAGACACATAGACATAAAAGAAGCTGTATGGTTAGGCTCAAAAGAAATATTCGGCAGCTATTACATTAAAATATCACCATATTATGCTTACAAATGAGCCTATGTTTACATAACACTTTATATTTATGTCTTACATGCCAGACTTTATATTTATATCTTAAATGCTATATCAAAAACCTTCTTTATCTTGTACTTTTAGGAGAAATGAAAATATACATCCTAAAAGTTTGACAATACTTTTAAGTTCATATTAAAAACACAGTAAGGTTAAAAGAGTATTTTTAACCTATGTAATATTAAAGAAAATATTCTAATAAAATGAAAATAGATTTATAAAGACCAATAATTCCAAAATGGCAATTTATGTAAGAAATAACATTATTCTCAGGTTTTTTCATCTGAAAACTCACCCAGCAGAAATTTAGAGCAAGCATACATTGTCCTTCATGTTACCCTATGCCTTCTACATCATCAGATCTTAAATAAGCAAGATTCAATTTGTCTTGAATATGTGAAGTCTAATAGATCTGAGTTTTTCATCAACCCAGCTGCTGAATGCAACTTTCAATGTTATTCAGCGTTAGAGATCTCTCCAAAATCTACAGAAAAGGATCCTCTAAGAGATTAAGACTGCTAGCAGTTTGGTTGCCTTACACAAAAGATGACAAAGACAATAAGACAAATCTTTTCTCTTAAATCTGTCTAATTAGGCAGATAAGCAAAACCACAAAGTCCTTAAACTAGCTCCAATACACGTACCTTCAACAACTTTTATCTAAAGCAGACTTCAGTAGTGTCCTAGTTTTCCCCAACCCCATGTAGTCTACCTTAGAAAAAGATGGATTCCAAAACTGACAGCACCATTAAACTGGTTGCGACATATGACCTTCCTTGCAAAGACTTTGTATTCAGAAAACAGTTTTGATGGTGAGGATGCTAAGTTAGCATGGTTAAGTAGAGAAATCTCCTAAAACAAATCAGAACACAGGAAGGAAAAAAATTAAACTGAAAAACTCTTTAGCATGTTTTCCTGATATGTCACTTTTTTTTTTTTTTGCAAAAAAAAAAAAGTTGTGAGATACATTCTTCAATTTTTTTTTATTGATTTCTTTATTTTCTAAGTGTGTTTTGTTTGTACCTGCCTGCCCCATGCCACAATGCCCTTGTGAGGTCAGTGGATTTACTGCTTCCAACATGTGGGTCCCAAGGATTGAACTCATGTCCTAATGATCATCATTAGGATCAGCAGCAAACCCCCTTACATGCCGAACCCCATGCGCACAGCACAAACTACATTTATCAAACATATTGTTGATATTTATTCTCTAGTATGGGTCTGGTGCTAATTCTGTATGTAAAAGTTTATATTTTATCTCAATGGAATCTAAGCAAGAGTAAACTTAAACTGTTAGCTGAACCATGTAATTGGCCATTTGGATTTAAATATGTACAAATCCTATCAAAACATACCAAGTTTAAATGGAAGATGCAGGCACAAGGTCTGTTTTTATTCTAAAACCTTCTATACACATTCATAATTTTGACAAAACCCTAGAAGGTTCTTTCAAATGAACTTTAACCTACTGAACAACACTTAAATTCAGGCTCTTATGTTCATTTCAACAGCATTTGTCTTTAAGAAGCACATCAAAATCACTCAAACATCAAATTATTCATCTGCTAGAATGATTTATTTTTCCATTATAGGAAAGTCATGAGTGACTTATTCTGAGGTATGTTTCTGAACTATGAAGGACATCTATTAAGAACTCCACGCTTGAAAGTTTCTCTTTAGGTTTAACATTTCATGGCTGGACAGTCTCTGCTGGTACCAGATTTCCTGTTGTGTCCAACTGCATACATTTACATGTGCATGCAGATACAGGACATTCTGCATGGTCCCTGAAAAAAAGAGTGAAATAACACTTAGGAATCCAAGCTTTACACACACAAATACAATTATATAATTATCTTCAAAATGCTACTGGGTTAATTGTATAATTAAAACCCATGGTAAAAAATTGGATTAAGAGCATCAAATTAGAAACAATCATCAGGGTGAACACTGAAGAGAAAGATGCTGAAAATGAACAATTTTGGTTTCTACAAAATAGTTACTAAGGAGATTGTATTAAGAGTTAAGGTTCACACAAATGAGACAAGGCTCATGTGAGTGTAATGTTAATGAAAGGCACAGGACCACTAGCACTGCTCAAAATCAGTAAGTTTGAGAATCTTCATTGCAAGAGCTATTTATGTGGAGCTCACCTGGAAAGAATTAATATACTAGATTTGTGTGTGTGTATACATGTATTGTAGGATATAAAAAATGTAAATATCCTACCCCCCAAAAGATTAAATAATGTTAAACATTTAATCCATACAAAGTAATTCTTAAATAAGTGTTTATAAAAAAAAAAAAAAAAAGAGAGGCACTATCTCACTATTGTAGCCTTGTCTAGCCAGGAATTTGTTATGTTCAAAATGTCACTGAACTCATCTCACAGAGTTCCTCCTGCTTCTGAATCCCAAGTGCTGGGATTAAAGCAGGCACCACCACACACCTGGCATAGCTATTACTTTTATAGTTTAACATTATAGAAGGTAAAAAATAACGGAAACATTGATATTACCTTTGTTAAGTCATCAAAGAAGCAAGAAAGTTTTTAAAACTTATTTAATTAGATGTAATACAATGATACTAAGAGCCTGAACTATTGGAAAGGCTATCTGCTCTATGTCCTGAGACTTTAAGATCATAAGGAAGGAAAGTGATGTTTACCTGAACCAACTAAGCATATGTCCGGCATGCCCACCATGCCGACAGTTGTGACACCAGGTAAACCAGTTGTTAAACTGAGCTAACTTTTTGTCCTTGCTCAAGTCCACTTTTTCGTCTGATTTGGATCCACCTATGGAAATAAAATTTGATCACGATTAGCCACATCACAGCAGTTTAAGTTTCTTAAAAGGTAGCTATGTTACAATATAAATCATATACCATATTGAAATAGCAATTTTAATGTTAAGATCTAGTACTGAATAATAATTTACATTTATGTGTAACAATACACACATATTTATATAAATATTTATATTATATATACTTGTTACTGTTATTTCAAGACACGGTCTTACTATGTAGCTCCAACTGTCCTAGAACTAACAAAATGACAAAAATAGCATGAAAGAAAGATTACTGAGCAATCTATCTCCTGAACAGACATAAAAATAACAGGTAAAATATAAGCAAACAGAATCTTGCAAAAATACTATCCAATTCTACTTCTAGATAAATATAGCACAGATATTATGAATATATATAAAGAGGAGACATGGAATGTTCACAGCAGCACGTAATTTATTCTAGTAAAAATCTAGAAAGTAAATGTTTAATAGTATAGTAGAAAATCCTGCTAACTTCCTGAATGAGACACTTAGAGGTAATGAAAAACAAATTACAGCACCATTCATCAGCATGAGACTAAAAGAAAAAAAAAATAATCTGGAAGTCCAAAGTTAAACAAAACAGGAAAATCAAAGAATAAATTTCATGTCTTCTGCATAAAACTCAAACTACAAACAAAAGTAAATGCGACAAAGTTAGGCATATAACCAATAGGCTGATTAACTCAGTATCATATGGTCGGTCATCCTTGAAAACATAAACATACAACACTAAATGGAATCAATGGGTTATAGTTATATATTTTTCTGTTTGTATGCTGTGTATTTAATTAGCACACAAAATAAGAAAAATCAGTCATAAATTTGAAAGAGAACAAGACAGTAGAACTTGGAGGGAGTTGAGGGTAGGAGATAACAATCATATCCTAATTAAAAACACATTAGGAAAAAAAGGACTAGTATAGACAGGGCTGCTTGTGGTGGCACATGCTTCAAAACCTAGTACTTGGGAGGCAGAGGTAGGCTGATCTGAATTCAAAACTAGCCTATTCTACATAGTGAATTCCAGGTTAGCAGAGGCTTTTTTTGAGACCCTTTCTCAAAAATGAAAAAAAGGCTGGTGTAGACTGTGACTAAAGCAATTTAGGGGAAAAGACTCTTGGAATTTCTGTTTATCACAAAACATGACATAAATACTTTCATCTATGTTCAGTTCAAAATAAAATTAAAGGACGTACTATTACATAAAATGTGTTTATACATGTGCGTTTTTGCATATATTTTTTGTTGGACATCTCCAGCCTTTTTTAGATATATTACTTTGCTATGCCATTTTTTTTTTGTGTTCTGAACATGCTGATTCTATTCCAGCTACCACAATGTTTTGTTTTAAAACAACAGATCAAATTAAAATATGTTAAGATCCCACACAATTATAGATTAAAAAGAAAAATAAAGTAAAAAATGTTACCTAAGAAATTATTACCTTTTAAAATATGTTGTAAATAATAAACAATTTACGTGTATTATTAGTAGTCACACTTTAATAACTAGAGACATAATTTTGTAGCTAGGAGTAGTTTCTTAAAATAGCCATAATATTCTGCTTATGGCATAAAGATAAAAGAATGTATAAATCATATTTAAAAGGTAGCTGCACTGAAATTGTTCTAAAGGATTTACCCACAAATCAACAATGATAAAACAAAAAAGACAGACAGAAAATAAAGATTTTATAAAAAACACTTATTTTAAAACCCTTGTGCAAAAAGATAATTATCCAAAAATGAAAAAAATTATTAACCAGTTCAAGCTATTGTGGAGGCTAATATAATAAATGCTGAATACTATGATTTATTACATCATAATATTTGTTTTAGAAATTTCTCCCCAAAAAAAGTAAAAAAAAAAAAAAAAAAAGAAATTTCTCCCATATTTGGTTCTAAACATAATACAAGGTTACCTACTTATTTACATATTATGATAAGGCTGATCCAACTGAGCTGAGTGAGTCTAGGAGCCTTTTAGAGTCATGATGAACAGTAAACATGGAATATGGAGAACTAATATAGAATAAGAAAGGGTAATATCTTTTGAGGAGTAAGGAGTAGGCCATACATCCTGTATCTATCATTCCCCAAAATCTTTAGAAAGATCTGAGATTCTAGAGGATTTGTTTTTGGTTTGTTATTTTTTGTTGTTTGTTTGTTTTTTTCTGAGACAGGGTTTTTCTACATAATAGCTCTGGCTAACTTAGGACTCAACTTGTAGTCCAGGATAACCTCAAATTCATAGAGATCTGCCTGCCTCTGCCTCCAGAGTCCTGGGATTAAAAGGATTCAACACCACACCTGCTTCAGACAATTTTTAAAAATGAATTTGTAACACTCTCAATTAACAATAAAACCTGGTCAAGATTAACAAGACTAGTAAAATTTCTATTTATTTGTGAATATTCATGTTTCATTGCAAAAATGCTACTGTACTTAGTTACAAATATATCTGACTTTCTTGATGTGTTATAAAAAAGGGTATGTGTTTTGTATTACCTTTACAAAATTGTCAAGTACTTTGAATTTTCAAATTAATATGTAATAAACAATGAAATGCACTGTAGTGACAACAGAAGACAAATATTCACTATAACTCCTGAGACTTATGGCCCAAATGTAACTATTTTTCTGTATCTCAGTTCTTACAGATATATGATTTTATTTCCTTATATTTTTTCATTGTACTAGGTGCTCCAAATCATTAACATTTTATCCAGTCTACATAAAAGTTGATCAACATACACTGCGTAAAATAAAAACCCTTATTTCAAATTTAAACCAAATCGTGGGGGTATGGATATGTACACCTATAACACAAGTACTTCAAAGGCCAAGGTAACATAGTGAAACACTGTCATAAATACTAAGGTGTATACTGAAAACAGAACACAGAGGAAAAGATACAATGGCTACTTGTTTATTATACCAGTGTACCAAATAACCAAATAACATTTTTTTTTTTTTTTTTTTTTTTTTAAAGATAGGGTTTCTCTATGTAGCTTTGGCTGTCCTACAGCTTTCCATCTAGACCACGCTGGATGTGAACTCACAAAGATCGGCTTGCCTGCCTCTGTTTTCTGAATGATGTGATTAAAGGTGTCTTCCACCATGCCCAGCCCATGTCAAAATGTTTTTGATGAAGACTTCTAACATTAGTGTCTTTTTCAAGTTACAAAATTAGAATGTTCCAAGCTATCAAGTATATTATATTCCATTATTTGCTGTTCTCAAGAAATTCTCATGTTTACTGTAAGGAGTAAAACTATTTAATATTTTTAATTATTAAAAAATCATATATTAGTCCTAGACTGGTGGCATATACCTTTAACCCCAGCACTTGACAGACTTCTATGATGTGAAGGCCAGCCTCATCTACATATTCAGACCCCTTCTCAACAAACAAACAACATAGCCCCACATCTATTTACTACATAACTGTCAAAATAGCAAAGCAAGACCAAAATGAGAATGAAAGCATCCTGATTCCTGAGCTAATACCTTAAGTATTAAGAACTGAGGATAAAGTAATAAAGAATGTGATAGCATTCTGTGACTATCAAAAAGCCTTATGGATACAAGTTATTTGATAACAGCTGTGAGCACACTGAATTTTAAATATCAAATATGAAATATTGGTAGAAGCCAGGAGAATAGTATAATTATAAAACCACTCATTTAAGCTTTAGTCATCAATTGTAAGTTGGCCAGCATCGATGAGATTACCTGAGTTACTATAAATATAGATTTTTACTTTTAATGTACAGACTTTATAAATTAAAGAGGTAACAATAGAAATATTAATATATATTTTATTTGCAACAATAATTCAATTATGTAGGAAAAATGAGTTCAGAAAAATATTATGTACAATGATGTCATACCAGGACAGCTAGAAACAGGTGTTCCCATGTTAATGAGGCAAAGTGCACATCGAGGAAGGGGTTTTCGACAGCCAGGACAACTCGTGACTTTGGATTTTGTTGGTGAGCCGCTAACACCATACTGACTAAAGCCTCTGCCCTGATGAGGCACTGAGGAACAGCTGTAGGAGATTGATTTGCCACAAAAATTACAACTCACAAATACCTACAAAGCAAACAGAAAAAGTAATTTAATATAAACCATAATGGAACTAAAAAGTCTGATACTAACAAAATATATTTAAAATTTTTATTTTACATTGCAAAATGATCTATCTGATTAGCTCTCAGTTCATGTCTCCATGTAGCAGTTACATTATTTGGTATTTCCTGTTACTGTTACTTTTACTTTAATTACACTCTTACTCATACCACTGTTACTTGTGAAATACTAGGAACTTTAGATCCTACTATTTTATAATTATCAAGGACATTGGAAGGGCTTCAAGACCACTACAAAATATCCCAATGTGGTTTAATATGAAATGTGTTCCAAAGAACACCTGATCCCCAGCTGGGAAAAGCCTTGATACAGGGCCTAGCTGAAGAAAGTGGATCTTTTGGTGTGGCTTCCCTTTCTGACTATGGACAGTGTCAGCTGCTTCATGGTCCTGCTCCCATTCTTCCCACCATGAAGGGGTGTGTTCCCTAGAGCTGCTTCTTGTTAAGTAACTGCTCACAGCAAAAAGAAGAGAAAGTAAGGCACTTAAGTTCAGTGACCAACCTTCTGAACAAAGCCTCCTTAGAAAGGCAACACTCTGAGCTGGGCTGCCTGATAGGCCTATGACCCAAATATTCAAGTAGCTGAGGCAGAGCATCACAAGTTTAAGGCCAGTCTGAGTAATTTAGTGAGATGGATGGAAGAAAGGAAGGAAGAAAAAAGGGAGGGAGGGAGGGAGAGAAAGAGGAAGGCTGTGGACATAGCTTAGTATGAGACCAACTGCTTTAGCACATACAAAAAAATAAATAAAAAACAAAAAACAAACGAGCAAAAACAAAATAAGACATTCCCCACCACTACTTTTTCTAAGATAAAAAGGAATTAAGGCTCCTGTAACAAAACTGCTGAGATAGTAAAAATAACCATTAGAAGGTGCTTACTAGGTTTTATGAAAACTATTCAGCAATTCCAGATTAGTAACATACAGCTCAATACTATCTTACTAAATCACATACTCCAGCTGTCACAATAATTTTCAATTTCCTTCAAAAATAAAATAGCGCCATCTGGTACTCACGGTGAAGAGAACCAAATATTGAACATCTGTAGTAATAGTATGATATCATGTCATATACCTTATGTGATGATTAATCTCATAATAAAAATACCATGTATAGACATGTTTATGGTTAATTTTTTATATCCCCAAATCCTGCTCTACTGCATATAAATAATATATAAAAACAATACACACATAGAATTACTAACATTTGAGATTTTGAAAGTTTGGCAGATATTGATTTTGAGACAGTCCTAGCAATTAGGCTTTCCTGAGATCATCTGAGTCTATCGTCCTTTGTTTTATCTCAAAGTAAAGGTTAGCTGTACAAGATGATTGTTAGGAAACAGAAAAAAATAAAACAGGAAAAAAATTAAGAACAAACTGTATTCTGGAAAAGAAAAACACAATAAGAGAAACTCAATATAAATAAAAGAATGGGTGATGGTAATTTGTTAATCTGATGTGCACAAGTTAACATTTGATTCTCTCTATATCAATCTACTTACCTGTGCTAAAGGCTTAGAACTGGGATCCAACTTACTCCTATGAATATCAAATTCAGCTCGTTTGTGCCAAAACCTCCAGGCATCTAATAAATTTCTGTAATTCTCAATCCAATATTGAACCCTTTCATCTTTAAGAACATCTAAAGGTGAACCCTTAAAAAAAAATTAAAAAAAACACACACACACACACAAATTATTTCAAATATTTCAAATATCTTGGTTTAAATCAGAAGATTCCCCAAACTGGCTCTTAGTGAGGAAAGCCCCACTAACCGACCTTAAGATGGACCTCATTAGTGATATAAGCATATACCTATACAACACACTTGACCAGAAATTGAAATGCCCTGTAGGGTCTAAGGAGTAAGTGGACAACAATCCACCTTTCTGGCTAGCTAATGCAGTCAGTGGTGATAAGAAAACTCCCTGTGCTAACTATTAAAACTTACGAATTCAAAAACTCTGCTTATAATGTATTCAAATTACAGATCAAAGTTTAAACTAATACTGAATTGGGCCCTTCATATGAAATGCTGCTTTCATACAAGTTAAATAAGAAATGCACATAGGCATTAATAAGAAGAATTGGCTTTCCTAAATTTACTTTAAAGTTTTTCTAATTCAGAATATCAATTTCTGAACAGTAGGAGTATCTCTAAAACAGATATTAAATGTCAGAGTTGGCAGAAGAAAGATTTAATGTGGTATTTAGCACATTCAAAGAAATATGCTCAAAGAAAAACACTTAAAGACTGATAGAAAATATTCCCTTTAGTGAGTAAATAAAAAATATAAACTATAACAAAGCTTATTTTCTAAAGTACTTGTGGATATAGAAGAAAAAAAATTCCCTGGCAAGTTTAATGGCCAAGGGCAGTGAAAGAGAGAACAAATAAAAAACCAACATTAAATGTCCCGCTGAATCTGGGTATGAAAGCACACACACCCAGCACTAAGAGGTAGATGTAGGCTGAACCCAGCCTGGTCTACACAATGAATCCCAGGCCAGCCAGGGCTACACAATGAGAACCTATCTAAAAACAAAGAAAGAAAATTGTGCAATTGAAGAGGAGGAGGAAAATAATAAGGAAAGAAGAAAATGAATAGTACTCAGGCTCTGAATTTGTTTCCTATATGCACAGTGAGGCAAAAAAAAAAGGGAACAAGAGTGCAGAAGAGAGAAAGAACCAGAAATAATACACCCAAACCTGATGCAAAACGTTAACTGATAGATCTAAGCTCAGTAATCAATACACAGGATACAAAGAACTATAAGTAGGCACATCAATGACATTTTTCTTTTTCTGAAAAATCAAAGGGCTTCTTGAAAGAAATCCATAGAAACATGAGACATCATGTACAGGGAAGCAAGGAAAACAGCTAATTTCTCATCAGAATAAAAGGAGGTCCAATGAATATGGAAATATTTCTGTAAAGTGTGGCAAGAAAAACCAATGCTTCTGTTAAATATAAAAGCTGGGGCCATCACTTGTATTACAAGAAATGCTACAGACCAAACAAGGTGATGAAATAAGATTAAACTCAGGTCCATAGGAGAACAGACACCAGGAACAGTAAAAACAAACAAATAAAAATTCTGTAATTGCTTTTTTCTTATTATTTATAGAATAGATAATTACTATGTAAAGCAAAAATAATTGTACATTGGAGCTTACAACGTATATAGAATAAAATATGTGATCGCTGGCCAAAGTAAAAAATGCATACATGAAATTACACTGTTGGGGCTGGAGAGATAGCTCAGAGGTTAAGAGCAGTGACTGTTCTTCCAGAGATCCTGAGTTCAATTCCCAGCAACCACATGGTGGCTCACAACCATCTATGATGACATCTGGTACCCTCTTCTGTATACAGTATACATCCTAATAAGTAAATCTTTAAAAAAATAAATAAATTTTAAAAAAGAAATTATCCTGTCATACTAGTTGTAAAATACAAAGCGTAAGGAAAATTCAGTGCTAGATGTGAGGTAGGAAAGGGAGGATATCAGACTTGTAGGTGCAGAATGCAGTATGTGGGGAAAATGTAGTTCTGATGAGTTCAGAACGCATATTTTGAGACCCAAAACACCATCTGTAACAAAAAGACAATGAGAAGGGCATAGCTAGAAGCCAACAGGAGACAGAAGGGGAAACGCAGAAACATGCACATGGTACACAATAAGGCTTTTAGGAAAAGCAGGAACAAAGGGAAAGAGGAGAAACCAAATGAAAGCAGCCTGATGTAGAGTTAATCTGGTCACATAAAATAAACAGAGCAAACATCTCAACTAACTAGCCGCAATTATCAGACTAGACTTTTAAAGGTTACATTTTGCACTGTCTGCATTTTAAAATCTTACAGATTATGATATTACTAACTCAATTGTACTCTGTAGCCATATATCAGTAGCTTATTTAAAAGACAAAAATCTCATTCCAGTCAGAAAAGTTATACAGCAGAATACCTTTTCTTACATGGGTGGTAGCTTGATATTTTATAAGCTGACTCTGCCTTTTGAGCCAGCATTCGGTAAATTCACAAGAAAGCATACAAAAGGAACGGGGTAATCACATTTTGATTTGTTTACTAAGGTAAGGCAAGGCTTTCATTTAAAAAAAAAGGAAGAAGGCACCAAAAAAAGAGGCATTCATGCCAAGGCCAAGACTGCTGGAGACTACTGCACACAGCAGAGACACAAAATTCACGGTTCCCAAATAAACAGTTTCTAGAAAGCAACTTTTTCCTGAAATCTGGTTTAATCACTGGGCTGTTAAAGCAATGAAAAAATGTTGATAAACTGTTATTCAAATTACCCTGATGGTAATAAAAAGGACACCAGAGGCAGAAGTCCTTATGGAAGGTGGGGTGAACTCTGACCTGAGGCTCTGCTTCTATCTGAACTTTACATAAATTCAGAGACAGTCAAGATAGGTATTTCTCAGAAAAATCTGGATAAGCTGATGAGATTAGGACCAATAAAATACAGCACAAGTCCTCAACAGATCAACAAGGTCCAATTACAAACTAAAACTCTTAAGCAAGGAAAGGAGCATGTGTGCTTTAGCAGACATACAGAATATGGCTTGGCATTTGGGTTTCGAAGGCCAGTGTCGGACTGCACTAACCTGTAACATGCAGTAGCTTGCTGTCTGGACATCTCCAGTTCTATCCACATAGCTCTCCATCAAATCCACTCCATCCTTAGTGAGGCCTGTAAGCAAGATTCCTTCCAAATTTCCAGCCTCTTTCATTTCATTGGTGAGTTTTTCAATGTATTTATTTAACTGAAAAATTCAAAGTGATTTTTCCAAAGCAATTTTCCACTACACAGTCTATACCTGAGAACTACTATACTTAGAACAATTTTATTCTTGATGGAAAACATTTTAAGAAAGAAACTCTTGCAAAAAACTAGTTATGTATGTACTAGAAAATCTACATCTATTACAATATAGTATCCACAATCACTTTATTTTATTTTTGTGGGACAAGTGTAGAGGGCAGAGATTCAAATGTCTTCCTCAAAAGTTTTCTACATTATATTTTAATACAGGGCTGTAACTGAAGCTGCAGCTCACTGACTAGGTAGAACGGCAAAGCAGTAAGCCCCAGGGATCCAGCCCTGTGATTGCAAGCATACATCCAGGTAGTTCTAGAGGTTCTAGGGGATTCAACTCAGTTTTTGGACTGTGCTATCTCCCTAGTTCTCACAATCATTTCAAAGCTGACATTTCCTATGTTTATAGATGGCTAACTCTAAGAGAAATGTCCTCTTTTCAGCAAATTCTTGTATCTCATAGTAGTATATAACAGAACCACATAATTGGAATTACAAGTTGAAAATCAATAAAACCCATTTCCTTTACATGGTCTAATTTCATCCTATTCTAAACTCCAGCCAACATCCTTCCTCTTTTCTCCAACGTTCTTTCATTATAAAAGCACTGTCATCATCTGTGTACACTTCACCCTTACGACCCCAGAGGCAGTCAGTGAGCACTTACATACCAAAATAAAAAACTTATGCATATGGATGTGGGATTCGAACTCAGGTCCTCTGGAAGAGCAGTCAGTGCTCTTAACCGCTGAGCCATCTCTCCAGCCCACATATGTGTTGTTTTATTTGCATTATCACCCTTGATAAGTCATGCTTATGATTTTCATCTTCTTTATAGTTATTGTTAACTTATCAGCATTTTAAATTCATTTTACTGTTTTTCTTGATAAAAACAAAATAAATAAAGAAGAAAAAAACAAAAAAAAACAAAAAAAAACTTATGCATAGCATTACTAAAACCTGAATTTAAAATTTGCATCTGTTAAGTTTTCTTCTAAAAGCAAAATTAAACTAAAACATCAAGTCACCATTCTAAAACAAATTTTGTTACTATATGTATATTTATAATTTCAATGTAATAATTACCTCTTTAGATTTTATATAAAAATTTTCAGACACATAATTATATGTAAAGGTTAGTTTCTTAAGACAATTCTTAGTAAACATTAATCATCTTAAATATATAACTGAATCAGTTCTCACCTGAGTATCACCAAGGAATTTACAAGCAAATGCTACTCTGTCACGAACTGCAACTTTGTTTTCATACTGGGAAAAAAACCAAACAATTATACATGCCATAATTTTTCAGTTTTTATAAGAAATAAACATGCACCTAACATGTAAGTTTACTTTCATGTTTATTACAAAATTATAAACACATTATATAATTTTTTATATGTACACATATACATATGTTGGGAGAGTCACCAATTGCCAAAGAAGGCTTTTCTGATGTTACATTAGAAAACAAGAGTATTAAGGTCACTGTCCTTAACAGTACAAATTTACCTTTCAAACACAGACCTGCCAAATTCAGCTATATATATTTTAAAAATCAATTCATTCTTCTATAACATGAATATAAACTATAAGGCATGATGTATAGAATGTCAAGTTTAAAATGCCATCTAATCTTTCTTTCAAAGCAATTAATTTTGGAGAAACAGCAATGTAAAAATTAAACACTAAATCTAGGAAATGTATGATCTGGGTATACCAGTACAGATTATTAAGAATACTAATCATTTGGGGATGAAAAGAAGGCTCAGTGGTTAAAAACACTGGTTACTCTTCCAGAGGACCTAGTTTCGATTCCAAAGCACCCACATGATGGCTCAAAAACACCATGAACTCAATAATCACATCCGCCTGGCCTCCTCTGATAGTGCACATATATGGTGCACAAACATACATCCAGGCAAAATATCCATAAACATAAAATAAAAATAAGCTTACCTTTAAAAAAATTATCTATAGCAGCACTGCTATATAGCTGGTTTGCAGAATCTTCAGAGGAAATATTTTATTCATCAACACTATAATAAATTACTTTGAAAATATTACTATAAATTTAGAAAGGTCCAAGTAATTTTTTGATGAGAAAAAAGTAATTTATAGGTAGCAAAAAGTTCCAATTTCTATCTAAACCATTCTATTAAACAACTTTTCTTTTTAAAACCTAAAATCCTTTCACTAAACCATTTTATTATCTTTCCTCAACTATAAAATCTGAGTCTATCTTTAAAAGGGAATAAGCTCTTAGACTTAGTTACATGTGCTACAAAAAAAAAAAAAAAAAAAGGGTTAAAACACAATTGGATCCATTTTATACCTGAGAAAGCTAGAGTCCTAAAAGTTAACTGAAATAGCTAAGATTAAACTGGCAAAGACTGGATCTTATTACAGACAACAAATTAAGATACAGAAATGTAATATTTAACCAATGAGCAATTGGTTCATTTCTTTTTCTAGTCTCATTCTCTAGAACATGCTTCAAGTATCCTATTAGCGCAAACACAAGACTTAAAAATCTTTTGTTTAACAAATGTAGTAATAACAGTTAAAAATAAACATTCCTTGATATTATTATGAAGGTCAGAAAGGTTCACCAGAAATTAAAATAATGGATAAAATAAATTAGACACTGTCAAATGGACACTAACATTTATGTACATATTTATTTAAATATTAAGTATGATAGCTCAATAAAATATATGTTTTTACAAATCTTATAGATTGACAATTACTGAAGCAATGCATACTTTATAAGAAATGCTCCAATAGCAAACAGAAGAATAAGTCTTGATATAGAAAGTTCTTTTCACTCCAGGAAAGAGGACAGAGAGTACAAAGCCAAGAGGTTTGAGTGTGAAACCTGTGACTCAACAACTGAAACCGGTAAGGAAGCCTTATTCATGACAAAGAAGAAATGATGTGTTTACACACGTGACTAACTAGAAGCCTCAATAAAACATACTTTCTTTTTTTAAACATAGCTTCTTATAAGCAGTGTGATTTCCAAATGGAAACTGTCTGAAAATGACCAACATTAACTTGAGATGTATGGACACCTTAGCCAAAACTGAGTGATCATCAGTTGTCTACACACACACACACACCCCAGCAAATACACATATATGTTTATAGTTGTACATTTCTACAGCTCAGTTCTTCAGTAAAGAATGAAACAGTCTTGGTTCTGTAGCTAAAGACTGTATTAACAAAACTACAAAAAGCAAAGCTGTTAGAGTTCAAAGGAGGATCTGGGGAAACAAAACTCACCAAAACTCCATCATAAGCTCCCGCTTCACTTGTCAGAAAGGCAAACATGACGCACAAGTAGGGGTTGTTGAGCTGCAATCGTAGTGTGCTGCACATTTCTCTCCAAAGGGAGTTCTTCTCATCCGTATAACCTGATAAAGCCATTGCTACCACATTCAGATTCAGATCTCCTGTAGGTTAAAAATATAAGCTAATCAAAGCAATCAGAAGCTTAATAACATTTCCTCACAGTTCTTAAGTCCTCATCACAGTGATCAGAGGATGAATTTTATCCCAAGGAAAAAAGCCCACTTGAATAAGAAAAAAATTAAGACTGTTAAATTTAGTCAAACACAAGGAAAAAGACACATTCTTTAAAAAAAATTCATATACATACACACTTCTGCATAATGACTTTTTTCTGCAGTACTGGACATTGAACACAGAATCCCATTGGCATGCTTTGACACTGAGCTACTTCCTTCCCTAGCAGCAAGTACCACATCTAACTTTCAAGTTCTCTGTCCAGCAGTCCTCTTTGTTATATTATTATTTGATGTTGAAATGGAGTCAAATGAGACCATCTTACCAAAATCACTGCCACCCTTACCAGTAAAGTCATCTATGCTATCTCAGAGTACTGATGGTAAATACTCCACTATAATAATTTTCTTTATTTTCCTTGTTTTAATTATATAATAAATATACTAATATACAGAGTGTCAACTGGAGGAAAACTTCAGTATTTTTATTATAATGCACTTAGAAAACTTTCTAGGCCAAAATGAGCTATCAGAATTATCATAAAACTGCACTTAGATGTTTGTAACAAAGCAGTTGTTACCAATACTGCTAGGAAGCCGCCAACCTGCTCTGCAGCTCTGCAAGGTCTTAAGTGTCACTCAAAAATGTGAAAGCTATGATCTCCCTTTGCCTTTTCTCTTAAGCATTTCCTACCTTTTCTTGCAGCTCCTGATTCTAACCACTCTTTCTTTTCCAATTAAAACAATACCCCCCACCATTTTCTGTTCTTACCAGCTTCATTATTCAGTTTTTTAAAAATGTTTTCCAAGATACTTGGTGCCTCATTCCTTCGCCTACTCTATCGTGTTTTAAAATAAAAGCATACAAATACCAAATTTTCCATATGATAGAAAAGTATGCTTTCAGATTATAGCAAAATTAAATTAGAAAGTCCTTTTTTGGGAGGAAAGGCATTGCTATACATTGAACCAGTGTCACATGTGTGCTGGTTTTTTTTTGTTTTTTTTTTTAATATTTTTATTTTATCTTATGTGAATTGGTGTTTTGCCTGCATGTATAACTGTGTAAGGGTGTCAGATTTTGGAATTACAGACAGTTGTTAGCTGCCATGTGGATGCCGGGAATAGAACTCAGGTCCTCCAGAAGAACAGTCAGTGCTCTTAACTGTTGAGCCATCTCTCCAGCCCACATATGTGTTGTTCTAAATGGCATTACATACCTCTCATACTATCACGTGCAGAAGGCATTCCCAGAAGTAAAGGTAAAGATGCTCAAGCTAAAGCATTAACTCCTTTAACTTTTAGAATGAAAATAAATGGCATATTTATTTTTTATGGTATAAGTGAACTATAATTGTTAAAAGTTTGACCAGAGCAAGTAAGAATTCAGTATTCTGAAACTTACAAATAATGTTCTATGTGTATTAATGATAGCTATATGCACCTTAGGAATTTTCAAGTGAACTACACCTGATAATCAAAAACAAACAAAAAACCCAAAAAACAACTTGTCAGGCAGAAGTGGTGCACTAGCCTTTGATCCCAGAACTCAGGAGGCAGAGGCAATCAGATCTCTGAGTTTGAGGCCAGCCTGATCTACAGAGTGAGTTCCAGGACAGCCAGGACTATAGAGAAACCCTGTCTCAAAAAGGGGTGGGAGTCCCTTGTTTCTCTAAGGACCCTCTGGCAAAGTGAAACTTTTTCACCTTTGTTTCTTTCCTTTCTCCTTTTCTTCTTTCCTTCCTTTCTCTCTTCCTCCTTCCCTCTTTCCTTCCTCCCAATGGTAAACAAACATATATCTTAATCAGACTCAAATAGAAACATTTTCCAGATCACAATATGCTTTTCATATGAATCTATACTGGTCCAAACAAAAATATCATTTATTTCCTGCCAAAAGAGAACATATACACTAAAATATATCTAATATTATTAAAATATCATTAACAATTTGTTTTTAATTGACCTATCCAGAGGCATATATAAATGGGACTGGCTTATATTTACTGCTTAGTACTATACACTTTCTTTTTCAATAAAAATGTATATAAAATGTTGGCTAGGTAACTATCCACATCTTTAGCAGATTTTATGAACTGCCAATTCTCAGAATATAACCTAATACCTTTCTCTGAAGATGCCCCTTCATTTAGGATTTGGATTGCTCGTCGAATATCCAAGTTGAACAAAGCCACAGCAGCAGCTCTTTCCCATTCTCCTTCTTGCACAAGAGAGTTCAAAAATGGACCCACATCTACATCTGTGCCTTTCTTTATCCATCCACAAAGCTGTAACGCTAAAATCCTCTCTTCATTTAAGTTCTGAATATCAGTTTGTTTATCCAAGCCACTCCAGTTGTGTCTGCTACTTTCCACCATTCCTAAAAAGAGAAAATGTTTTTGTATTGTTTTGTTATTTTGAAATATATTAGGCAACATTCAGCTTTATAAAAAAAAAATCAACATTTAGAATATTCCATTTCTCAGTCACAATCTTACAATAGCATAAATAAACAATACACTGAAATTTTAAATAAAACATTTACACCATAGTTGAATTACTAAGCAGCTCTTGTAAGAATGAATGTTCAGGTCCACTAAGCTGAGTCATCCCTCAACCCTCTAATCTAAAATAGAAACCTCCGTTATCTAACTCACCACTTGTTTCCTATTTGTCCTATAGACAACATTTAACATAAATTATCATGTCTGTTCTCGCACTAGAATACAAATAGTGTAGGTAGTTGAATTATCTTATTTGCAAAGAATGCCTTCTGCATGAAGAGCCAAAGCAAAGCTTCCATTTTCTCCAGAGTATATGCAGTCACACTTTTCTAAACAAGAGACAGCTGGACCACCTGAATGACTGACTGCTCCAAAGTGCATAGCTATTCATATGCATGAAAATATGAGACTATAGTCATTAAAGAAATTCAGAATAAATAATAAAGAGAAAATACAATGAGAATGACATGTCTCATTGAGCTATTGAATTAGAAAACTATATATTATCTTTTTTAAGAAAAAAAAACTTAACTATTTTCATTGTATTACACTGAAATCATGGTAGTTGTTATAAAAGCAAAGTAATTTTATTTAGGCAAATAAAGACAAAACATAAAGCATGAACTTTAGGGACTTAATCAACAATAGCACATTCTTAAATGTTCTAGAAAGTTTTATGATCAACTTATCAAAAATACAAAATGTATTTTCAGAAAAAAAGTTTAATTATGAATGAGAAAAATGAGTGTACATATTGTAAACTTCCTTTATTTAGTAATTTACACATGTAACTTACAAGTTATGTATTTATGTACTTACATATAACTCAATGATATTTATATAAATATCTAGATCAACAGCACACAGATGAGCTTTTAGAATTCAATGAATTTGCCAGGTGGTGGTGGCACCTGTCTTTAATCCTAGCACTCCAGAGGCAGAGGCAGATGAATCTCTGTGAGTTTGAGGCCAGCCTGATCTACAGAGTTAGTTCAAGAACAGCCAAAACTGCATAGAGAAACCCTAAGTATGTGTGTTGGAGGGAGGGTTTCAATTCACTGACAGTTGGCAGAATGAAGTAGAGCCACAGGGTTTCTACAGCTTGGGAAACACACCCTTGAATCCCCTCCTCTGGAATTTGAGCTGAATCTGTGGCTTGCCTCTAGACAACAAAGCATAGCAGAGATGAAAGAATTTTATACGTATAGCTGAAGTTCTTATTCAGTTGACTGTGAGTGACTCAATGGGCAGTTATGAGGGCTTGACCTAAGTTAATCAAGACAACCCTTAATGAGAGTCTACAAGTAAGAGAAGTAGAAAGGAGATCTCTTGGTCTTAAGGCAGTCAGAACTACCATATTGCTGAGGGAGTCTGTGAAAAGCAAAGAACTATGAACAACCTTCAGAAGCCATGGGTAGACCCTAGCCACCAACCAACCAGACAAAAGGGCATAGCTTAGTTCTATAACTATAAGAACCCCTCAGCCTCTCAACCTCTGGTCACTAAACCCTAAAAATACCCACCACCTCTGGTTAGTAAAGGATATGTGTATCTTTCTATCTAGAGCCAAATCTTATCTAAATCCAATTCTTTTTTTTTTTTAAAGCAAAACAAAACAAAACTTTTTTTTAAAGATTTATTTATTATGTATACAGTGTTCTTAAGTCCAGAAGAGGGCACCAGATCTCATTCTAGATGGTTGTGAGCTGGGAATTGAACTCAGGACCTAAATCCAATTCTTTTCCATTCCTAGAGACATGGTTCTTGAACTTGACTTGACCAACCACCACATAAATTTGGAAGAGTACTCTGATCTCTAGAAGGAACACAAACATTTAGTCATGACACTCATTTTAGCTCTGTGAGACTGTGAGTAGTGCTCAGACTTGTCTCAGGAAGGCAATGAGACAATCTATGTTATACAAGAGTAGCAAAGGATTCAAAGATGACTAGCTACAACTAATCTGTCAAGAGATCAAAAAATGAACATTAAAAAGAGAAAAATAGCTAGGTGTGATAGTGCACATCTTTTATCCCAGCTTGGTGGCCAAAAGCAAATGGATCTTTTTGAGTTCCAGACCAGCATGGTCTATATAGTGAATTCTAGGACAGCCAGAACTACAGAGACCTTGCCTCAAAACAAGCAAAAAATTATATAGAGAAAAATATTTAAAGCTTAGTTGTTATCTTTAAGTTAAACTTTATATAAGTACATCTATGTACATAAATAAAAATCAGCAAGTCTCCCAATACATAGCTGATCAAGATGTGAGGGGGTACCAGTCCCTCAGGCCAAGCAGAGACCTTGCTACTCTCCAAAGCCCAGGCCCAGCACACATCCCTGCTGACTAAGAGGCAACTAGGAACAACCCCTATGACAACTGGAGACCCATAGCTCCTTGGCCTACAGCCAACTAAGAGCACACTAAGAGCAGCCCCTGCAATTATTAGAGACACCCCCCCAACCCACAACTGACTAAGAGCCGACCAAGAGGTGACTAAGAGTGAACTGAGGAAGCAATGGGCAGACGCCAGTGCAAGAATATATATAACAATATAAAGATCAACAAGATACCACCAGAAGAAGCTGGTGGTTCTTCAACATCAAGACCTGAGCACAACAATGAAGAGGAACCAGGAGGAAACAAACTTAAAAACAACTTTATAAAGATTTTAGAAGCTTTAAACTGTCTCTCCAGCCCATTTTTTTTTTCAAATGATTTTAAGAAATGTGGAATATACTGTTAAATTAATAGTAGCCATTGTGCTGTAACCAGTCTTAAGCACCAAGGCCCAGGCTTCTAGGTGGGGGTGCATGGAGTTATGAGTAGCTGTTAGCACACCTTGCCATAGCCTTCCAGCATTCTGACAATCCACACTAGCAAGGAGCCATCAGCTCATTGTCAAGCAAATGATTTTCTCCCAACGTGAAAGTTTCCTTGCCTCAGAATTCTAGTTCTTGTACTGGAGTATGGCTCAGGAGTAGAGTTCAAGAAATGTTCCACTTATGGCATTGCTTCCTAACCCCGAAGAAAAGATTTCTACTTGGAACCTTCATTAGTTTAAAGTGGATTTAGAGCCTCAGAAAAAATGATAATAAGCATGGTGGGTTTTCCCCACTCCTGTGTCTTAGTTTCCTAGACACTTAAAACAAGGACCTTTGGCTTGATTAGGGGGTAACCAGATTTTCAGCTGACCAGAAGTGTTGAACCCTGGCCTTCACAGCACATTCATAGTTTAGTTGTCAAGCGCTCACAGTCAATGCTTCCAGTTCCCAGCTTGCTCATACAGTTAGAGACCTCTGTGGTGTTAGTCTGTGTCCACAGGCCATGTTTGCTTGTGCTGTTCCCAAATACAGTATCAAAGGGCAGGAAACAGGTAGATGACTTGGATGATGCTTAGCTTAGTGTTACTGTTCATACTTGAGTGTCAATTCAACTATTTCCTTAATACCACCAAAATTGTGTATAATAGCCAATGTGTGGATAGAAAAAGGTATCGCCAATGATGTAAAGCCCTATTTGTATTTTAGCACTGAGAAATTGCAAGAGAGTGGGGACTTTTAGGGGATAAGTAATGACCTTATTAAAAGAGTGCTTTATAGGGGTATGGAGTTCATAAAAACAATCATTCCTTAGGTGTGCACTGTGCACTTGAACTACCCCCCACCCCCCGACAGGGCTTCTCTGTGTAGCCCTGGCTGTCCTGGAATTCACTCTGTAGAACCAGACTAGTATTGAACAAAGGGATCTACCTGTCTCTATCTCTTGAGTAATGAGACTAAAGGTGTGAGCCACAACAGCCACCACACATGATGCAAATTTCATTTAAAAAAAAAAAAAAAAAGAATACTAGTGTGGTGGCCTTTCCTATAATGAACACTTCATTGGGTCTACAGTGTGTATGTTGGGAGGCTTTTTTCTACAAATGTGAATGTAGGACAATCCATGGTGCCAAGGTATATCCTAGAATGTGCTAACTTAAACAGCATATTATAGACACCACATGCTGAGGATTTGAAGCCCAGTGGGATGCAGCCTCCTAGGTAGCACCCATGTGACACAGGGACACACACATTGGTGTTGCATTTTTTTACTCCTTGAGACTTCTTTTTGGAACCCATTCACAGGATGTATTTGTATTTATTTGAATCAGTGCTTCTAGCCTAGCTTTGTAATAATGCTCATCATGAGAAACCAACCTGCACAGTGACTTTGGGTCTTAGGCAGACCTATCAAGGAGTTTTGAGGTTATATTTTTACCAGGTACAACAGAGTAACTAAAACACCTTGAACCAATTGCATAACACTTCAAACAGTTGTAAGACACAGGCAGATGGGAAGCAGAGACCTTAAGTTTTCCTCATTTTTGCACTGAATATAAATGATTATATAAAGCTAAATGCATATTGAACATTTTATTTGTGCTTGGTGATACCACTGACCATCAAGACTTATTTTAGGTGGGAGAGGGGTGAGAAAGTAGAAGGACCTTACTGTTGAGCACAAAGCATCTATGTCTTGCTACTAAACATATGACTAGTTATGCTTGAACTTTCCTTTTTTTGTTTGACACATATTAAAATTCTGCCTAATTACTTTGTAAAATGAAGCAAATGGTATTTTTTATCCTATAATAAATATTCTATAATATAGAAAAAGAAATAGAAGAAAATACAAACAAAAAAAATTGAAAGAGGTGAACAAGTCCCTGAAAAAAAAAAAAGAAAACCAAGAAAAAGAAAACAAACAGGTGAAAAAAAATTCCAGGAATTAAAAATCAAAATAGAAGCAATGAAGAAGGCACAAACAGAGGCAAAGATGGAAATAGAAAACATGAAGAAACAAACCACAACTACAGATTCAAGCATAGCCAACAGAATCCAAGAGATGGAAAAGACAATCTCTGGAGTGGAAGATTCAATAGTGGAAATAGATACATCAGTTAAAAAAAACACTAAAACCAAAAATGTCGTAACACAAAACATCCAAGAAATCTGGAGTACCATGAAAAGGTCAAACTTGAGAATAATTGGAATCAAAGAAGGAGAAGAATACCAGGCAAAGGCACAGATAAGATAGTCATCAAAATCATGGAAAAAAACTTTCCCACCCTAACAAAGGAAATGCCTATAAAGGTACAAGAAGCTTACAGACCACCAAATACACTAGACTCCCCAAAAAAGTCTGCACGCCACATAATAATCAAGCCACTAAATCTACACAATAACAACAACAAAAAAAAAAATACTAAGAGCTGCAAAGGGAAAAAGCCAAATTACTTATAAAGGCAGACACATCAGAACACTCCACTATTCAATGGAAACAATGAAAGCAACAAGGTCCTGGTCAGAAGTTACACAGACACTAAAAGATCATGGCTGCAAACCCAGACTACTGTACCCAGCAAAACTATCAATCACCACACATGGAGTAAACAAGATATTTCATGACAGAACCAGATTTAAACAATACCTATCCACAAATCCGGTTCTACAAAAAGCACTAGAAGGAAAAGTCCAGCTAAGGAAACCAAATATACACATGAAACCACAAACAACTGATAGTCCCACAAGAAAAAAAAATAGGAAAATACAAACTACCATCATAAATAACAGGAAAAAACAATCAGTGGTCATTAATATCCCTTAATATCAATAAACTCAACTCACCTATAAAAAGACACACCCTAAGACGATGGATACAAAAACAAAAGCCATCCTTCTGCTGCATACAAGAAACACACCTCAACTTCGAAGACAGACTCAGGCTCAGAGTAAAGGGTTGGGAAAAGACTTGCCACTCAAATGACTCTAAGAAACAAGCTGGTGTAGACATCCTAATATCTAACAAAATAGACTTTAAACTAAAATCAATCAAAAGAGACCAAGATGGACATTACTTATTTATCTTAAGAAAATTCAACCAAGATGAAGTCTCAAACACAAGGGAACCTACATATGTAAAAGAAACACTGCAAATGGACTTATAGATATTTACAGAAGCTTCCACCCAAATGCAAAGGAATATACATATTTCTCTGCACCCTGTGGAACTTGCTCTAAAACTGACCACATACTCAGTCATAAAGTAAATATCAATAGATACAAAAAATGGGAATAACTCCTTGTATCATATCAGATAACCATGGTCTAAAGCTAGAGTTTAACAACAACCAAAATCACAGAAAACCTACAAACTCAAGGAAACTAAACATCTCTCTATTGACCCTCCTCTTGGTCAAGGAAGAAGTTAAGGTAGAAATCAAAGACTTACTAGAATGTAATGAAAATGAATCCACAACATACTCAAACTTATGGGCCACCATGAAAGCAGTGTTAAGAGGCAAACTCATAGCACTAGATGCTTATATGAAAAACCTAGGGAGGGGGAAGGGACATTGAATAAGGATATACGGGGATGGAAAAAAAAATTCAGAGGGAAAGCTGAACACAACGTAAATATATGTGTAGCAATCTTATTTGCATTATCACCCTTGATAAGTCATGCTTATGATTTTTATCTTCTTTATAGTTATTGTTAACTTATCAGCATTTTAAATTCATTTTACTGTTTTTCTTGATAAATACAAAATAAATAAAGAAGAAAAAAAATAATTGATTTGGAACAGGCAGGATACATTTTTTAACAAGCATATTCAAACAAACAAACAAAAAAAGAAAAACCTAGAGAAATCCCACACAAGATAACTAGCAGCACAGCTGAAAGCCTTAGAACAATTAGAAGCAAACTTACCTAGAAGGAGTAGACAGGAGGAAATAATCAAACTTAGGGCTGAAATCATCGATACAACAGAAACAAAGAGAACAATACAAAAATCCAAAATCAATGAATCAAAGAGTTGGGTCTCTGAGAAAGTCAACAAGATAAACCCTTATCCAAATTAACGAAAAGGTAGAGAGAGAGTATCCAAATCAACAAAATCAGAAATACAAAGAGGGACATAACAACAGACACCCAGGAAATCCAGAGAATTACCAGGTCATACTTTGAAAATCTATACTCCACAAAAATGAAAAACCTAAAAGAAATGGACAGCTTTCTGGACAGGTACCACTTACCAAAATTAAATCAAGAGCAGATAAATGACCTAAATAGACCTATAACCCCAAAGGAAACTGAAGCTGTTATTAAAAGTTTGCCAAATAAAAAAAGTTCAGAACCAGATGGTTTCAGCGCACAATTCTACCAGACATTCAAAGAACTAATATAATACTCCTCAAACTGTTCCACACAGTATTCCACACAGCAAGAACATTGCCAAACTCTTTTTATGAGGACACAAATTCCCAAGTCACTCAAAGAAAGATGCAAGAAAGAAAGAAAATTACAAACCAATCTCTCTCATGAACATTGATGCATAAATACTCAACAAAATTCTGGCAAACCAAATCAAACTACATATCAAAAAAAAAAAAAAATCCTCCACCACAATCAAGTAGGCTTCATCCCAGAGATGCAGGGAGGATGAAAAATTGTGAATGTCATCCACCATATAAACAAACTGAAAGAAAAAACCCACATGATCATCTCGTTAGATGCCGAAAAAGCCTTCTACAAAAATCTTTTATGATAAAAGTCCTGGAGAGATCAGGAATACAGGGAAAATACCTAGCATCTTAATTCAACCCATTTCTATTATTTTATCTGCCACATGGCCCAGCCCATGGCTTACCTGGATTCCTTATATGGCTCTTGTTCGGGGGTCGGATGGAGACTGACTAACTCTGCCCTCCTACCTGTCTCTCCTTTGATCCTCCACCCACTTCTACAGTGCTCCACATAGGCCAAATCAGTTACTTATTTACAACATACAAAAAACATTGCCACCACAGGATAGAGTACAAATAGACTAATAAAATGTGGAGTTGAGCCCTAAGTTAGGAGACAATATAACATCATCACAATTAATTACAATAGAAAGAGTAAGAGCAATTGATTAAAGCAGCCAGTTTGAAGGTGGGTAATTTTTTTTGGAGGGGGTCCTTTTATTCAAATAGTTTATCAATTTAAACCTTACATTAATTTATCCATTAACTGATTCCTTCACTTACTCAACAAGGACTTCTAGGTATTATTCAAGTTAGGCCATACTTCATGTCATATCATAGTCCTTGTGAAAGTATTTGGAAAGCAAAATCAAAAGTATCTTCTTCAGTTAGAGATCTTTTAATTTTGTCTTTAAAACACAAGATGCTGTGATAAAAATCCAAACTAACAATCAGCATCTTATAAATGAACTTGTATACTACTTCTCTTAAAGTGGATCTTCAAATAAATAGCACAGAATAATAAATGAATAGATTTAAGAAAGGTCCAAAGAATCAAAGTTCCTTCTACAAAGCATCTGGATATAAATGCGCTCAATATACTTAACAATTTACAAAATATCTGACCAGAAAGCCAAGAGAGATAAGGGTATTTATATACATAGTCCTGAAATAATCTTAATTTTAATCAACTAAGGAATCAAGTAAGAGTCCAAAAGTTATAAATGTATTTAAAAATATAAAATGAAATTTTCTTACCCAAAGATGATTTTACTATTGACTTAATTCCTGCATAAACCAGTGATCCTTTGTTGCCTGGAGATTTCTGATCCATATCTTCTGTATACTGCTTCATAAGTATTTAAATGCATAGGAAATACTGGTAATTATGCATAACAAAATATTTCAAAGTTAAAATTGTCTTAATTAGGAGCAAATTCAAAATAAGAACCTATACAAAGACAGTTTCACTTTACTGACCACCTTTCCTGCCCCCAGTCTACAAACTAAAATTTTCAACAGTTTTAAACAATTTTACTTCAGAATTTTAGATAATTTGTGTTTGCATATAAAACATTCAGCATGTTTGCCCGTGCCTCAAAAAATTAAGACAAAGGATATAGTGCAGAGTATACCAGAGTGACTTGAGCTGTGGGTCTTCATTTCCAGCTAAAATATGGTTTCTCCAGACCTGCTCTGTATCAAGTCCATACCTTGATAAAGCTCGGAGGCGCATTTTTGTTGCTATATCTTTTTCTAAGGAATTATCACTTTCTTCTTCTGCACATTCATACAAATGACGACCACAAGCCCACATTAAAGATGTAATTGGGCTCCAGGCAAGAGATATCCTTTCAAAAACAGTGAAGTCAGACATTGTTCGGTTTGGAGTCACAACTATCATTCGATTCTGACTCGTTGGATGCCATGCAAAGGAAGCAATGTAATTGTCACAAGGCTGCACACTTCTTTCAATTATTGTCGGTTCAGTTTCATCCCCAATGGGAGTGGGTGTATGCTGCATATCATATAGCCTAATAATATTACTGTCCCTTGTTAAAGTTGCAAGCAGACCTGTCCTAGTTGGACACCATGCTACTTTTGTCAAGGGCTTTGGCTGCTCAGTCAAAGTCAAAACTGGCTTCTCAAATTTTCTAAGATCCCATATTGCAACCTGACCTTCATAGAAGGAAGCAACACGATCATGGAAATAGGGGTCTACTGTCACTCCCTGAACAGCTTTTGTATTTACAAACATCTTCTGGCTTGTGTTCCGAAGATCAAATATGGCTAGGTTACGGTGCATGCCAGCAAGGAGAAGTTTCTGGTCTCGTGGAAGCCAACAAAGAGACAGGCAAGCATCATTTTGCCCTAACTCATAGAGTGGCTTTGTTACTAATAATGTTGTTTCAGCTTCACCAGCTGAAAGTCTCACTTTTTCCATGGGAACAATATCAGGAGTATATTTGCTGCAGATATCCCATATTAGAACTGAAAAGTCAGCTCTGTGCTTGTCTAGACCAGCAGCAAGCCAGTTACTATCCAGTGGATTCCATGCAAGAGTATTGCATTGTCGAGCATGTTTTGGGACAAATTCTTTTCCTATCAAATCTTTAAACTTAGAGTTATGATCTTGACCAAGACTTGTAAGTACAACTCGACCATTTGCTTGTCCTACGGCTAGAAGACATTCAGGATCATAATTGAGATACCATGCAACACATTTCATATAGGGTGTATCTGAATTTATTGATAGTAATGTAGCTGCAGAGTCTTCAGATAAACGTAATGATCCAGCTTTGAGTTCTGAATTCACAGCCGATTCCACATGATAAAGGCTCAGTTCGGAGTCACATACAACAAATCTATCAACCTGGTGTGGTGCCCACAAAATATCAGGCTTGGTACCGCTCATGTTTATTGATGGGCTCAAAAACTCCAGTCAGGTCCATTCAGTGAAACTGTTTAAAAATAAGAAGTTTAAAATATCAACAAATCACAATCCTTAAGTTGAATTCTCTACACAAGAACCATCTTTTTCTTTATATTTGTATTTTCCTTTCCACTTACAGATTTAAGATAATATTCATTTGATTAAAAACAGAGATGAGTAACCACTTCCTACAATAAAGAGATCTAGTATGAACCTGAGAACCCGACCCCAGCTTTATTTCCCATGATGAGTTATCTTAATTATGCAGTTACTAGTACCTTCAATTTAACCTCAGGTTATAATAACTTCACTATAAAAAGTAAATTAATAAGTACCATATCCATGAAAGGGGAAAACTTAATAGTAGTATGAATCTTACTGCTGAGCAATGGTTACAGCAACACTCAGTGAAACACTCCTCAATAGTGAATGTGCTGTATTTGTGTAAACATGGGAATTCCTAGTCACAGAGAACTACTGAGCTCTAGTTAGCTCACTTACTCTTGACTAATTTAACTACATGGTATAATATAATGAAGAACACAAATTTGAAGTATAATATCATGCTAGGACATTGGTTTGTTGCTGTTGTTTGTTTGTTTTAACTTTCAACAATAAGAACCAGGCTTCTATAGCAAAATAAAAACAGGAATGCACAAAGGAGATATGAGATTTATCCTAGCTTTCCTATAATTAGTTATAGGATGACTTTCTCATCTATCCAATAATAAAATTATTTAGATTAGTAATTCCCAAATTTTACTCTTTCATGGATCATTTATAATGCTACTGAATTTCTCTTTAAACTGACTTTTAAAAAAATCTGAACATCAGTTTTAATTTCACCAGTAGTTTCGGCAATCGTGAGTATAGTATATAATTATATTTTAATATATGCTAAGATTAATTCATTATTTTAAAAAGTGCTTATGTTTTATTGAAAAATTATGTTTATGATCAGCAGTACACACATAACATGTACTTTGAAAAATGAGTTACATGAATATAAGAGGCTCTTAGTTTTTAATTTTATAAAACTAGGTAAGTTTTGTCTAAAACTGGGATAATTAAAAAGAAATTATGCCTGAAAAATAAGGACTAGATACAAATATTAAGTATGTCCAAATAACTGGCAAGAATTAATGGATTAGATACAAAATTAACAAAATGTTTACAAATTGCACTGCAATTATATTTGTACAACCACGTTTTAGTCTTCAGAAAGTTAACATATGATCCACCTACATCTTCTCCAAATATCAGGTATAGACTAACATACATTTCTAATAAAGACATACTTTGATACTTATTCAACTCACATGAAATTGCTTCATCTTCTGATCTTGATTTTTACATTTTTAGATATGAATTCCCAATATAGAATTTCATAGACTCAATAACATACTTAACTTTTAAAAGATTATTTTTTAAAAGTTTTTAAAAAATGAAATGAACAAACCGAACTTGGGAATATCATAAAAAAATTAGGCCTGGCCACCTTTGCTATGCAAGAACTGGAGATGCAGCTGAAGGGAAAGAAAGTCACAGACAAGATCACTGAGAGTGTCTACATCCTGGCCAATGAGTTGTCAGTGGTCCTGTACCGGCTCAGGAACATGTGCGCTGCTCACTGCCAGAACTGGCCCAGCACAAGGCTGACATGCCGAGGTGGAAGGAGCAGAGCCAGGGTGCCATCTATACTGTGGAGTATGCCTGCAGTGCTGTGAAGATCCTGGTGGACAGCAGTGTGTACTTCTGTAGTGCAGAAGGCCGGCTCAAATAGGTCATCAATATCCGGGACCACATGACAGGTAGCCCTAGCCACCTGCTCCCACACCAGCCCTTGTCACCGTCCTAACCAGTGGACTGTCCAGGTGTTCTTTGGCTTCTGTGGCACAAATATCCTGTAACTCAGCTGTGCATGAGAAAAACAGCAGTGCCTGATTGACAGGCTCACAGGGACAGTGACCAAGAAACACAGGTCAAAGGAAGTATGTGGGCAAGAAGCAGCCTCTTGGCTTCCCCAGGAACACGGCCAAAGCAAGAACCCAAGACTGGCACTCTGGGCCCATACAAAAAGCAAGCAGAATTAATGGGAAGTTGAAGTTGGTGGGGGCTCTCTACTCTGCCCTACCTGCTTTCTCCAGCTGTAGCCCAGTGAGCTGAAAAGCACCTGCTGTCCTCAGAACTCTTTTGTGTTGATTATAACTTAAACACATAACCAACCTGGAAAAAAAGATTAAAAGAACAAGAATTTGAGAAGAGTTAGAAGAGATGTATCTGGGAAAAGTAGAAATGAATGTGGTGAAAATGCACTGAGCCTATGAAATACTCATAAATATTTAACCTTTAAAAAGATTTTAAGGGGCTGGAGGGATGGCTCACAACCATAAAAAGATTTTAAGTATGTATATATGTGCATGTCTGAGTGTTTGTGACCATTGAGTGTAGTACCTTTAGAGGCTAGGAAATGATTTTGGATCTCCTAGAGATGGGAGTTACAGGTTATTGTGAGCCACCTGATGTGGGTTCTGGAAACTGAACTCAGGGCCTCTGCAGCAGAGTGAGTGCTCTTAACTGCTATCTCTCCCACTCACATAATTTAGATGTTAGAAAAAGAACATTTAGGAATTTTCGTGGTTTTTATTTTCTTAATACTTCTGAAACTCAGGATCAATCATTCCAATCACATCCTTACTATCACTTTTACTTTTTTTAATCTCCTTTTCCACTTCATTGTTTGCTTTCCCTTATTCCTGGATTATCCCAATTAGTTACCTCTTTCCTGCCTCAATTCAGGGCACTACCTTCAAGATATTCTCAAGGCACTATAAACTGCCTGAGAAATCAAGGTACACAGAATTTCTAGTCTCTAATACTAGCTCAACAAATTTCTCTAAATCAACTTTCCACTATGATCTTTCAAAAGTCAGAATAACCTTTATGTTGTGCATTTGTGTGGGTATGCATAGTTTGTATGTCTGTGTGTGTATGTAAGTGTGTGTGTCTCTGTGTGTGTGTACGGCACAGGTCATGCTAGATGCCTTCTATCACTCTCTACCCCATTTTAAATATAATATTTTCAGCAATTCTTTGATAATTTCATATGCACAATGTATTTTGACCATATTTACTCCCTACTCTTCCCAAGTATATCCCTTCCTTCTCACTCCTCCCATATTCTTGTCCTATTATTTTTTCAGTTTAGTTTGTACATTTTATTTTTTTGAGACAAAGCCTCTTACAGAATTTGGAGCTCAGTTATTTGGCAACATTAGTTGGTCAGCAAACCCAAGAAATCTTCCTATGCCCATCACGCCTCTCCAGCATTGAAAATTAAAAGTCCACATTACCATGTCTGGTTCTTCACATAGATTCTGAGGATTCAAACTCATTTCTCCATGAGTGTGCAATATAACTGTGAGTTATCTTTCCACAGCAGAATAATCATTGTATAACACAAGCATCCAGTTTACGTAATTAATTTACCAATCTGTAAATACCTTCAGCCTCTCCCTGTTGCTCTAAGCATCTGGCATATTCTACTTGCTGTGTTTTAGCTACATTGTTTTTCTTTTCAGTTCCTGGAATTCACCCGTCTCCCCAGTCACCTCATCTTTGGCTGTAACACTTCCCTCACTCTGGGCTAAACCAACAGCCCCACTTCTAACCTCTCATAGGACAGAACTTGTCCCCTTTAATCCATTAGAGTCTCCTACTAGGCTGTCTTCCAACAAAAGATGCAGTATCTTTTGTTCTCCACTATACTTTTGGTGCACAGCATAGAACCAGCCACTTAGTAGGTGGTTAATATCTGTCGAATTAATGCATATATTCAGGGATTCCTGAACAACTGTTATTTCAAGGTTATACCTGTTTCCTCATGTTTCCACCTTCTCCTACCCCAAAGAGTCACCATTTCTTTTTTGTAGTGGAACCTGTCTCTAAGCCAAGAACAAAGCTCTCACTGTTATGATTGGTTCTAGTGACAGAAGACCCAGAAGTATGTCATCCTAAAAGGAGATTATTTTAATACAGTGTATTCTATTTATTTATCACCTTGTATGTTCTGGAGACTGTTATCAACCTTGTGAATACAATGTTAAACAGGGGAAGATAAAATCCTGTTCTGAAAAAGTTGCATTCTAATAACAGACACGTCCAATAGAAAAGAGTTTGAAAACTGAAAAATGAGGAAAGCAACATGATATAATAGGAAAAAAAAATAGATACTACCTAGACCTGTGTTTCTCTGCCTATGAGTTGTGACCTCTTTGACAAATCTATCTCCAAAAGAATATTTACATTATGATTCATAACTGGAGCAAAAATCACAGCTGTGAGATACCAACAAAAATAACTTCATGGTTGGAGGTCACCATAATATGAGAAACTTATCACATTAGGAAGGTTGAGAACCAATGCCCTATTTTTCCTTAAAAATAGTCATACCTATATTCGCACAAATAGGGGCAATTTCTTAATAAACATATCTTGAGATTCTTGCTGTGTCCCTAAAAAAAAAAAAAAAAAAAAAAGAAACTCAATACTTATATAACACACTTTAACCTAGAACTCCACACTGTAATCTTATTCTTGATACAAAGTATGAATAGTAAGAATAACAAAAAACAAAAATAAAACTTAGATTACAAATAGAAAAATACAACTTAAAACTCCAAGTGTTATAGTAAGCTAGGTGTAGTGATGTATGCCTGTAACTTGGCATTTGGGAGGTAGAGGAAAGAGCACTAAGCTTTCAGATTCAACCTAAGACACAGGAAATTTGTCTCCAAAGCAATAAGGTTACTATATGTGATAGTTAGCTTTAATGGCCAATTTAACAAAATTCAGAATCACCTGATGAGAGAATCTCAAAGAGGGATTGTGTAGATCAGATTAGCCTGTGGGCCTCCTGAAGTGGATTGACTATCTTGATTACATCAATTTAAGTAGGAAGACCAACATAATGTGGGCGATATCATTCCCCGAAGGCAGGGGATCCTGAGTTGTCTGAGAGTGGAGAAAGCCAGCTCAGCAGCTAACATGCACATATCAATTAACTGATCTCAGCTCCTAACTACATAATGTGACTGGCTGCTTCAAGTCCCTGCCATTTGACTTCCCTAAACTGACTATAACCTGGAAAGGTAGCTAAAATGAATTCTTCTCCCCAAGGGATCTTCTGTCAAAGCACTCTATCACAAAGTATTCTATTGAAGAAATAAAATGAAGACACTGTAATTTTAGCATTTTGATTCATGTGATGCTCTGTTAAAAACCAATCAGCATTCTGATGCTGTGCTTATAAAATACTGTCACTGCATACAAAATCACAAAACTTCTGAGTTCAAAAGGAACTAATAAATCTTTCTCATCTTGTGAGGGAATGACATCAGAACAGATGGCTTGGTTCCGGCGCCAGGTCTGTCAGCCTCCATCTGAGACAAGGTCTACAGAAAGCTAACAAATACAGGACCCAGTGTAAAATGAAAATGTCCATTTGGCTGGTACTACCAAACAGGTTGTACCTTACAAAGATGGCCCTAAGAAAAGCAATGTGTCTATATCCAGGCTGAAGAAATCTAACACACAGTACAGGTGGGTTCTTGCTCATTCACATACATAATATGAATATATAAGAGAGAAAAATAAGTAAATAAATAAGGACTCAGAAATTCCTCAGCCATTTATTAGTTTAGATATAAGTCCTTTAATACCTGGGTAAAAATCTACCTAATTTTCACCTCACAAAATTCTAACATCCAAGACTAAGCTCTCTGCTACACATAGATGTTGGTGTCTCTACTATTCTTTCAAACATTCCTGTGAGTGAATGCTTTCAGATGCTGAGACATTGCAAAACCTCAGAGAAGGCAGGAGTTTGCAATGATTTAGGTCTTTACCTTTGGGTTTCGGTTTAATAAGTGTTTATTTACCTTCAAAGGTTTCTCAGCAAATGAAAACCATGGAATGTCCCTGTTAACCACCAGAACATCTATAACACTACCCAAAAGAAATAGAATGAAGCCGGGCGGTGGGAGCGGGCCTCTAATCCCAGCTCATGCGAGGCAGAGGCAGGTGGATCTCTGAGCTCAAAGCCAGCCTGGTCTACAGAGCGAGTTGCAAGTCAGGGTCCAAAGTAACACAGAAACCCTGTCTCAAAAAAAATCCCAGCAAAACCAAAATCAAACAAATAAATAAAAAAACACAATGAACCATGGCCTATAATTCTCTTGCAGGCACAATTCAAAAGTAATTTAACATATGAAATAAAAAAATGTTTAAAAAATATACAAGCAACGTAAAAAAAATTACTAAACTTTTTTGTATTAAATCTTGGGTATCGGAGTCGGTACTTGACACTTTAAACGCATCTCAACCCCACGTGGCTCTTGAACACAAGATCAATACACTATAGTAACGCAAAACGTACAATCCTATGCTTTGGGGGATTGTCTACTTTCTTACAGACCAAGCTGCAACGTTCGCTGTACAATAGCAGTTTCAGTTGCAGTACTACAATGTCTACAATGATGCACTGTACACATCTAAATTTTCGTTAGCATGTAGTTATTTCAAAAAGCCGACAAGAGTAGTCATTTGCAGAGCAATTATTCGTGTAGGTAGAGAACAGAGTTCACGGAGTGACAGGCCCTTTAACAAGAATTTAACAGGGTACAACTGGAACTCATCATGTTGTTATTCCGGGTAAATCAGGATTCTGATCGCGACTCCCACGTTCCAGACACCCGGCTGAGCCGCTCGGCACACGCCCGCCGCGGCCTCACGGAGGGCGGTTGCCACGCGGCCGCGGGACGCCCAAAGGCTCCACACGAGGCCCGTCCGCCTGCCGCCGGGCGCCGCAACCAACCCACAGACCAGAACGCCACCCGCCGGCGACGCTCTGTGGAAGCGGCCGCAGCCGCCACCCCGGGGCCCACGCCAAGACCCGCTCCGGGCCGCACTCACTGACCTGAGGAGGTGGAGTGCCGCCACACAGCCGTTTCCGGTCAGACGCCGCCCCTCCCGCGCGGGCAAGATGGCCGCCGACGCGCCAGCGGTGACCGGGGCCACTCGCGGGCCCCACGACCAAACCACTACTGCCGCCTCGAGCCCCGCCTTCCCCTCGCCGGGAGCCGCCCCGGGGCGGGGTCACTGCTCAAAGACCACGCCTCCCTCCCAAGCGCTCCGCCCAGAGAAGGCTCCGCCCCCGGATCGCGCCTCTTCCGGCGCCCGGCCGTGGGCGGAGCCACAGCTTAGAGAGTCACCCGCCTTCCTCTCTCTTGAGCTCTCCGCCCAGCGTAGACCCTGCCCAGGAAGCTCTGAAAGCTAGCCATACTTTAACCCTGAGCTCATGGAGTTTGCTTGGTTCTCAGGGGCCAGATAGCAGGATCAAGCCAGTGCACATGCTTAAATTTAGGGAATCTACTTTAATTAACACTGAAAAGTAGTGACAGGTGATATGGTAGGAAATTCAGGGTTTGGGGCTTGTGATTACATTGGTTATTCCGAAAACAGGTCATGAACACCAAGACCAACTCAAGCTGTGTTAAAAAGTGGGAATACAAGAATTAATAAAAAGACATGGTCCTAGTAGGAAACAGAACAAAAAAGTGATGACTTTTTAAAGTCAATTGAATACTATTTAGGAGAACACACAACTTGGGGTAAGTTGGGGGTATCAGCAGAGTTTCTTTGAGGACCAGTAGACTAAGAAAACAATCATAGATTACATGAAAAGGTAAAAGACAGGAAGAACTAGAAGAGAAAAACCTAGCACTGAAAAGGAGCAAACAGGAAACAGGGTCAGGAAACAGGACATAGTAATGGGAAACCAAGAGTTCCTCATTTAACTGTGGGTTTGCTTTATGAAGTTTGGGTTTCCACTAGTTAGCCCAAGTTTGAAAACATTAAATGGACTATTCCAGAAATAGACGATTTATAGATTTTGATTTCTGAGTGTGATGAAATCTTCCTGGGTCCTGTTTTGTCTAGCCCTAATCCATCATCCAACCACCAGGGTACATAAGATGCTCTCTGGGCTATGAGATCTCTCAGGACTTACCTTCAAGTAACCCTTTCCTGGTAGCCTAATACTACATCACAACACTTTATTTTATCTTATCATAAAGACATGTTGACAAATCATCACAGGAACAGTGAGAATACAGAGCAAGCGAGACAGTCACATATATTTTATTATTGTGCTGCTGGCCCTTCACAACCTCCAGCTCTGCACCTGCAGATTCAACTACCACAGATGAAAATATGTTCTTAAAATTGGGCAGAGTGGAGCAAATCTATAATATCAACACCCCAGAGTTGGAAGCAGAAGTATTGAGAGTATAAAAGCCAGACTGCTTTATAGTGACCTTGAGCTAGATTGGCTGTATGAAAACATGTCTGTGTAGCTCTCTCATCTTTCTGCCTCTCTGTATGCATATGTATGTGTACGTCTGTATTAAACTTGTACATTTTTCCTTGTCATGATTTACTAAAAAATGTAACATACTAATTCTTCACAATAACATTTACATTGTGAATGACAGAGTCACAGAAGTGGGGTTACCCTAGCTCCTTGGATCCCAGAAGAGCATAAGTCTTAGATTTTAGACACTGAGCTATTTATACTGTTGAAATTTTGTTTTATTTTGATCTGATTGTAACTGTGGTCTGGTTTTTTCTTTTTGGAATAAGAAAGTATATCAATTATTTTGCATTTTATAAAACCTAGAGTTAAAAAACCTTAGACTTTTAAACAGATATATTAAATACTTTAAAAGTTGAATTTTTTTAATTCTGTAGGACTTTTAAAGATGTACAGCGTTTTATAGGATGGTATTAACATATGTTCTTGAGGACAAACAAAAAGGAAAAATTATGGCTTAATATATTGATGTATTAGTATGTCATGTTGACAAGGAGACAATTGTGTATATCACCAATTCTAGTTGTTACTAAATAAAAACACAGAGCTAGCTGTGTGTGTGTGGGGGGGGAGAGCTGAAATCATAGAGAGAGGAAACAGACCACAGTCAAATCTCACACAGCAAACTGCTCAAGATAAAAACTATTTTCTAGCTTCCTGAGTCTCGTTCCCAGTTGTTTCTACAGAATTTTCTCTGTCTTCCTATTCCTGTCTAAAACACCTTCTTTGCCCAGTTGTTTCACTTGTGGGTTCTCTCTGCATCACATTCTAGAGTTAAGATTAAAGGTATGAGCTACTACTGTTTGGTAGTTAGGCTTTGAACTCACAAAAACACAGAAAAAATTCTGTCTCTGGAGTTATGGGATTAAAGGCATTAGGCCACCACTCCTAGTCTTTCTCATGCTGGGACTGAAGGTGTGAGTTATCACTCTCTGACCTTCCTGGCTTGACTGTGGGTAGATCTGTTCTCTGATATTCCGGATTGGTTTTATTGAACATAAAATATATCACCACAATTGTGCTGGTTAGCTTTGGTCAATTTTACGCAGGCAAGGGTCATTTGCAAAGAGGGAACCTCAACTGAGAATTTTCTACAAAAGAATAGGCTGTGGAGCATTTTCTTAATTGTTAACTGATACAGGGAGCTCAACCTATTAGGTGTGGTGCCATCCCTAAGCAGTTGAGCCATGTATAAGAAACATAATAAGACATATGAGCCAATAAGCAGCACCACTCCTTGGCTTCTGCTTTAGTCCCTCCCCTCAGGTTCCTGCTTAGAGCTTTGCCAACCTAGAAGTGTAAAAATTCCTTCCCAAGTTACTTTCAGTCATGGTGTTTTTCACAGCAACAGAAAGCAAACTAGTACAGGACACAGGGGAAGGAGGAGAGAGAGATATTTGTTTACAATGAATAAAATTAATCATGGAATTTCCTGGAGCACATAGACCCCAAAGCAAGTATACTGGTAGTAAATTCTGTTGGTCAGAAAATGAAGAGAGAAAATGATCCTAAAATGATATTAGGATGTAGATGTAATCCAATTGAAGATCATGAATTCAAAACCAGAATCATTTTAAGAAAAAAGATTAGGTTCCAGAAAAGCCAAAGCCTCTAGAATACTAAAAGATGTTATTGATGAGGTTACCCCTACTCTGGCCAGATTTATTGCTCACATTTGATTCCTTAACTCATACTAATCCCTGCATACTACTGTTGACATGCATTTTCCTGCAGTACTTTGGCTAGAATGTCTTTGTTTCTCCTTTTCTTCTTTGCTTCAACTTTACTTTTCCTGTTCCTTATTTCTTCTTCTTCCTCCTCCTCTTCCACCCCTTCCCTTTTACCTTTATCTTTAGAACATCCTTGTTCAAGATGGAGAAAAGTCCAAGTTTATCCATACCTCAAGACACATGCTTTCAGCCCTTTTTTTAAAGTCAGTTGCTAGTAGAAATAATGCCATCCCATGCCTATGTGTCATTTCCTGTACACCTTTCAGACTCATTGTATACACAAATTGCATAATGTTGCAGTGTTGTGGCTGTATTGGAAATTCCTTGAGGGTAGCATATGTGTTATAAACATCAGTATTCCTCTCATTATTCATTGAATTAAAACAATGAGTGGATGTGAAAATCATGCAAGCAAATAAGTATCTTTAATCCAAGTGGATCTTAAAAAAAAAACCTGCTATTAAGTAATACTGAAATGCATATCTTAAAATTCAGATGTTTCTACCACACACTATTATTTTTGTTTCTCTGTGTATCTTTTATGATTTGTTCACAGATCATTTGTGTAACAAGATGCTATAAATGAGATTTTTGTTTTTAGTTCTGGCTCTAGCCATATTAGGATAGAACAGAGAAATAAGGACTGAATAGTTCCATAGTTCAAAGGGAGGTGTCATTGTCTATTCAGAGATGATGAGATTTTGCTACTTTAAGATTCAAACCCTCTTGATGGATATGAAGTACTTTGAACTGAGGAGTCTGTGAGAGACTATTTTTAGAGAAATTAGTTTTGTAGGTGATGTTCTCTGATTTGTATATCTTGGAAGAAGGAAGTAAGCAACAGGGTAAGCTGCTGTTATAAAGCAATGCTTGTAAAGTTGTAGGAGAAGACATGGGGGAAGTTAGATTCAAAGTACAAGAGGCAAGAGGTATGTGTTTTAAGAATAATGCTGACTCCAAGTATTTGTTAGCACAGAGGATGCCCAAGCCTGCCCTGTCAACTGAATAGAACCACTGAGCTGAAAGACTTAGGCTGTTGGTGTCAACAGGAATTCCTGGAAGGAGTAGAAAATCTCTAAGAGAGATGTTGGAAGCATCCTGTTGAAGATAAGATGGTATGTTATGGGAATTGTATTTTATACCCAGCAAGGGAAGTTTCATTAAATCTAGCATTTAGAGAACTTCAGATATGAAAGCCCAACAAAGCAGTCTCCAAAGAATATACAGGAGTACTTGGACACTTTCTGAAAGCAAAGCAAGGTATAACCAACCATGTATAGTGATGTGAGAAGAGCTGTCCTTCATAGTCCAGACATTTGAATACTTGATACCCAGTTAGTGGCTGTTTGGGGAGACTTAGGAGGAGTGGCCTTTCTGGAAGAAGTATGTCACTGGGAATAGGTTTTGAGGTTTCAAAAGCCACTCACTGGTCCAACATTTTTCTCTCTTTTTCCCCACTTGTGGTTAAGATGTGAGCTCTTGGCTCACTGCTCAAGCCAGCCTGATGTCACCACTTCCCTGCCTTGATGGTGACAATCTCTCATTCTGCTGGATATGTAAGCCCAAATAAATTCTTCTTTTATAAGTAGCCTTGGTCATGGTATTTATCACAGTAATAGAAAAATAGCACCAACCAAGTAGGTATTTTCCCCCCACTTCTTTCTCATATGCCCAGACACTGCTATTCATGAGTTAGAGGGAAACAGAAACCTCCAAATAGGGAAATGAGAAAGTTTCTGATGCCGTTTTTTCATTGCAAGCTTCTAGCTAGAAGCAGCCTGGGCTGAAGAAGAGAAAGTCTCTAATTCCAGTTCAGTTAACCACATGATGTAAACTTGTTACTAATAAGAACAAGTTGGTTTTATGATGAAATAAAAAAAAAATCTCTAAATCATGTTTCTGTCAAAGATTGGCCCAAACATTCATGATCTCGGCCTGTAATTTCATCCAACTAGCAAGGAAAATTTTATTCTACTGAGAACCAAGTGCAAAACTGGGAAAACAAGTATGTATTGCTTTGCAGTCAATGGGCTCCTACTTTTACTGAAATAATAACACAAAGCTGTGAATAAGAAGAAAGACAATTTTTATGCAACTAAAATGGGCAAGACTAGAAGCTAAACCTGGAGCTTTTCATATACTGGGCAAATGCTCTACCGGTGAGATACCTATCAACTATAAAATGTGACTCTCGGCACTTGGGAGGCAGAGGCAGGTGAGTCTCTGAGCTTGAGGTCAGCCTGGTCTACAGAGTGACTTCCAGGACAGTCAGGGCTACACAGAAAGCCTTTGTCTCAAACCAAACAAACAAGTGAATAAACAAAAAAGTAATTCCTTAGTCATTATAATACCAATTATAAAATTTAATAACCAGTGTGCAAAACTTTCTTCTATACATAATTTGACTTGCATAAAAAGTATGTGATATGGATGGGCATTGGGCTTGACAGTAGTCATTCCAGACTATCATTGCGATTAACAGTCTGAAAGAGAGGAACTCTCTCAGTGTGGAATAGTATTGAGAATGATATCCCATAAGTAATGAAGAGCACTCACTCACACAAAGCATGCAAATTATCATGTGATGAATGCTCAAAATTGGATTAAAAACCAATCTCTCTAGGATGCAGCCTTACTTTTGCTAATATAGAAAAAAAATCTCTGTAACTGTGTACTCAATTGTTTGAGTTAAAATTCCAATCTATGTTTATTTTTTGATGTGTCAGCCAAGGAGATGCATATCACATTCACTTCTTTGTAAGTATGTCAGAAATAAATATATTGAGCATAAAATAAAGAGCCCCAAGTGACAGAGTGTAATGGCTGGGGCCCAGGCTATTTATAAAAGGAGGCTGGTCATTCATTTCTACAGACAACTTTATGCATTCTTTAATAAGATCAGAAACAGGCTAAGTTTATGTTTAGGACATAAATGGAGAGAGTTTTGGTGCATGAGCATTAGTATGTAAATTTTTAAATGTCATTTTTTGAGCCTAAATATTTATGAATTTACAGGACCATATGGTATATAAGAATGCTTTAATTCATATTGATGTTAAAACTGCATTAACACCTATTTAATTATTAAATACCTATCTTATTAACAGAGTTCTTTTCTCTTGTAACTTTATGTAAATGTTTGGGAAGTAAGACTCTCATTTATGGGCCTATAGGGAATGTAGATGTATCAGCAGCTGCTTTAGTGTTATTGGATATAAGTAAAGTCTACCTATCATATTCAATAGACTCACATAGGATTGCTCATTCTAATAAAAGCATCGATTACAGAAGTTTTTGTGGCTGAAATTAACATTGCTATTACTACTAGCTCTTTGAAATTTTGATTACTGTAAATGATTCCATTGAAGCTAAAGTTTTATTTCATTTGAATTAATTTTATCAGGCAGAGTGTAGGGAGTGGAGAATATTCAATGGAATGAAATAATACATAGTTACTTTGAAACTATGTCTGCATTTATACACAGGAGATAGGTATTATTAGTGATTGCCTAGAACATTTTTTTCCTTTTAGTTTAGCGTTAAATAAAAAATATACTTTCTAGTAAGGGACAAGGAAATCAAATGTCAGTATGAATCACTGAATGTGACTTGAACCAACCTCATGATCTAAACCAAACTTCCTAGTTCCAGTTCTTATGCTTAGACTGAGCCCCTGGCAGTCTATTTTTTATAAACTGCAGCTTTAAAGGATCTCACTTTCTGTCTCTCACTCTTGGATCTTAAAAAATAAGTATGGAGAATACCAAGTCACACATATGCATGATCTTTAGCACATTTTTTTTCTTTTAGTTCAAGCAAAATGGAAAGTTAGATATTGGATTTTAACCTTTATTGTTCAGGATAAATATCACTATTTCTCCTATAGGTAGCATTGACCCAGGAGTAAACAGATGCAAAAAAAATTATACACTAGTGGAAAAGTTACAGAATAAAAAGGTGGAGAAATAGGATTCTTGCTATAAATTCCAGAAAGTTTTCAAGTAAAAGTTATCAAAGCCCATAGAATGAGAAGACAGTTCCAGAATATACACTATTTCAAATAGTTTTTTACTCCACAATTATTACTGATGAATAGTCATTACACATGTATATATATATATACATTTATATGTGTGTGTATGCACTATGATAGAAGTAAAATAATTTCTTTTATCAACTTGTGAGATAACATTAGGCAAAGAAAATGTTTATATCAGTACAAAAATACATAAATTTTGTCTGATGGATACTTCCAAAGATAATGCTGGAAAAAAAAATCAAAGCAGGAGGAGAGTTTAAGAGACATTTGGTTGAACCAGTTGAAATTAAGCCTCACAGTGGAGATTTGGACTGTGAACCTGTGCAGACCTTGTGTGTGCTGTCAGTCTCTGTAAGCTTGCATGCCTATTTGTTCTGTTGTGTGTGGAAGACTGTTTTATTGGAGTCGTCCATCAACTGCTCCTCTACACAGTACCCTGAGCCTTGAGGGAAGGGGTTTGATGAAGACATCCTGTTTAGGATGAGTGTTTCAAAGTCCCTCACTCTCTGCACATTATTCAGTTGTGGGTCTCTGTTGCAATAAGTTTCTTAGCCAGACTTTCTGGGCTAGCCCAGAAGTTCAGTCTCACTCTCAGCCCTGCTTAACCTCAAATATTCACACACAAGCTTCTATTATTTTTATGCTGATTGGCCTAGGGTCTGGACATATAACTTGCTAGCTTTTTAGTCTTAAACTAAGCTATCTTTCTTATCCTGTTCAGCCATGTGGCTCAGTACCTTTTCTCAGCAGCATTTCCTAGGCGTCTCCTGGCAGTTCCAGTGACTCTGTGGCATCGGTCTTGCTCTGAGATGTTCCCAGAGTTTTCTTAGCTTGGTAGCCCCACCCACGCTTCCTGTCTGCCTTTGGCCAATCAGCTTTTTATTAAACCCATAGGTGGGACGCTTTTTTAAAATGTAACACATAATCCCACTATAGGTCTCTGTGTTTGTGGTATAAGTTTCTGGCCCAGCTTAGCCCCAAGGTTCAGACCTACTCACTGCTCTGCTGCTCTTTAGCCCCAAATAAACACAAAGAAGCTTATATTAATTACATACTGCTTGGCCTATGGCTCAGGTATATTGACAGCTCTTGCATGTTAACTCAACCAATTATTTTTATCTTGTTTAGCCACATGGCTTGGTTCCTTTTCTCAGAGCAGCATTCTGGTCTTTCCTCTGTGTCAGCTGGTGTCTCTTTCTGCCTCTGCCCTCCTTCCCCTTTATCTATTCTCTGAATTTTCTCCCTACTTCTAAGATGCTTTGCCATAGGCCAAAACAATTCCTTTATTATCCAATGATAATTCACAGCATATTGAAAGACATCCCACATCAGTTAGGTCGCGTGTAACCTCGTCCCGCAAGGAAGACGCAACACCAGGCTCTTCTTTCAGCAGTTTTATTCAGGAACCTTGAATTCTGACTTCTGACTTATTTATTTACTTACGATGGGGACTGACTGACTTACTACATCTTCTCTCTCTCTCCTGGGGAAAACCCGTCCACAGCCTAAATAGCCTCTGGGCAACCAACCCCAGTACGCCACGTGAGCACTACCTATAGGTCTAGGTACGCGGAAGCAAGCCATATCCTCAGCCTAGCCATATATGGGAATGTTTGTCACTGAGAGCACTCACCATGTGGAAGGTGGAAGGCGGAAGCCAGCGCCATCTTTAAGGCGTGGCTGCAAGCAGCTCTCTACAAATTAGTTCCCATCTACCAAAAGAAGAAGCTTCTCTGATAAGGGTTGAACAATGTAGGGCATTACCCTATAAATGAGAGGTTGGCAAGTTTTCCTATAAAAGGCCAGAAAGTAAACTGTTAAGGCTTTAGAGACTATTAGTCTCTGTTGGAGTGATTCAGCTGTATTAGAAGGCAGCTACCAAAGTAGGCTTAGTTCAGATCTGTTCAATCTTTATTTAAAGAATAGCCACTTGGCACATGTAATGCACTTTATACTGGCAAATTATCACATGTCATTTGAAGTTACTGAAAAGCTAGATCTATAAGTGGTGTTGCCCACTACCCACTTCAGGCACAAACACATTTATGTCAAGTTTTCTCCAAGACCTCTTGCCATGGGATAAGCTGGGTTCCCTAACTCTGTGATAAAGAGAAAAGAGAACAGCAAAACCACACTAGAGTAAAAGCATCACACCCTGGAAAACAGCCAGAAGAAAATCTATTTTCAACAGAAGTTAGTTTTATTTATCCTGTGATTTAAAAATGCCTGCAGTGGGAAAGGGAAGCTCATTCAGAGAGAGAAAGCTGGAGCACGAACCCCAGATGACTAGCACAACTTCTCTGGCTGGTTGTTTTGGGATGTTTGCTAAGTCCTCAGTTTGATTATGTTAACTTTCTGCTGTTATTTATTCTTTCACTTGGAGGTCTCACTGAGGGGACTCTGCTTTGCTTGGACTCCTGGGAAGTCCAGATGACATAACGAGCTTCTCTAGAAAATTTCTCCTAGGGTTTGAGCACTTGATTTGATGATCTCTCTCTCTCTCTCTCTCTCTCTCTCTCTCTCTCTCTCTCTCTCTATCCATCATCTATCTATCTATCTATCTATCCATTTATCTATCTCACTATCTCATATAGCTAGCTATTTATATCCATTTATTGCTGTTTTATTTTAACTTTAGATTGTTACATACTTTGCAAAGTCATTCATTCAAAACCATACATTTGGCTCTTATAGATCATTCTCCAGGCCACAGAGAATAGCAGATTTGGCAGAGAAGAGGAAAGTTGGCTTATATCTGCTGTACATAGCAAAGGTATGTACAGTGTTCACCATTTTGTAAGCTAAATCATTTTTGTTTTGTATTATTTTTGATATTTTAGCTATGGCCAAACACTGTAGCTTAAGCTGGCCTGAAACTTATTATGTCGCGTTGGCCTGTAGGTGACCTTTATTTCCTCAGCTTTCCAAGTACTATCATGCCTGGCAAGTAGCTATTGCAGATAATGTTGCTTTTGTCTACAAAGAATACTTCTTTTCTTCTGTGAACTATTCTATACAGTGCCAACAAGGCCATAAGCCATACTTCCTCTAACAAAGATAAAAAGTTATCCATTTGTAAGATTAGTAATTGCAATAGAGACCAATTAGTCCCCAACATCTAAAATGTTTATTTTCTGTCCCCTTTTCAGGAGCACTTCTTTTATACAAGATAATGTTTAGTATCACTCAACCTTCATCAGAGAAGCTTCTTCTTGCAGTAGATGGGGATTAATACAGAGACTCACAACTGGACAATGTGCAGAGAGTGAGAGACTTGGAACACTCAGTTCTAAATGGAATGTCTTTATCAAACCCCTCCCCTCATGATTCATTGTAGAGGAGGAGATGATGGATGACACCAAGGAAAGTGTCTTCCAGACATGGAGTGGAGGAAGCTAAGGGCCAAGCAATCCCCTCCAGCAGCATTCTGCCTCAGCTAGAGTCTGAAGCCTACACTGTGTTCTTAACTAGGATTTCTGTGTGTTTGGAGGTATCCAGTGAGTTGATTGAACGGCCCTCACAGCAGTCCTAAGGCTTTCAATCAATGATTCTACAAATATTTCATAAGCTATCTAGGAATTATCTGCTATTCTGGATGTAAGCTATCTACAACTGACAAACTATGATCAGTTACCCAAGTCTTTTCTGCTGCCTATTTGTGTAAACAGAATTTTACTGGAACCCCACTGTGCCCATTTGTTTGCATATTTGTCTGAGGCTGCCTTTGTGCTATAGAAGTAGCTTTCAGTGCTTATGACAAATACCTTCTGACCTGTCCACCTAAAATAGTCACTTGTTCTTTAACTGAAAAGCTTTGCCAATTATTGAACAATACTGATGGACTACTTTCTCTCTTGAAGTCATGCTCCAGTAGAACACAAGAAAGAAGGAGAAATATGATGAAAAAATAATTGTGGTTTTGTACATGAGTAAGTGTAGTGAGTAGGTATAACATGAATTCTAGTTGTTATTAAGTGAATCCTCAGAGCCAGATATTGGGGAAAAGCTGGAATATCAGAGAGAGGAAACAGACCACAGTGAAATCTCACCCAGACAGCTCATTAAGGTAAAAGATGTCTTCCAGCTTCCTCAGTCTCACTCCTTGTTGCTTCTACAGAATCATCTCTGTCTTTCTATGCTTGCCTTAAACACCTTCTTTGACCAGTTGCTTCACTTCCTGGTTCAATTCTGCATCATATTCTAGAGTTAAGATTAAAGGTATGAGCTACTACTATTTGGTAGTTAGGTCTTAAACTCACAGAAACACAGAAGGATCTCTGTCTCTGGAATTATGGGATTAAATGTGTTAGGTTACCATTCCTGGTCTTTTCCTGCTGGGATTAAAGGTGTGAGTTACCACTCTCTGACCCTCTTGGCTTGACTGTAGGTAGATTTATAATATTCCAGACTGATTCTATTAAATATATCACAAGTGTGTGTGTGTGTGTGTGTGTGTGTGTGTGTGTGTGAGAGAGAGAGAGAGAGAGAGAGCGAGAGCGAGAGCGAGAGAGAGAGAGAGAGAGAGAGAGAGAGAGAGAGAGAGAGAGAGAGAACAAACCAGGAAGTCCTCTTGAGGACAAAAAATATGAAGAGAGCTTGCTATAATATCTGCAATGTGTGCAAAAAGAAATTATAAGAGAATAAGTTCAGTGGTGTGAAGAGACTTTTTGGGTTAAGACATAAAAACATGCCAGCAAGTTAGAAAGAAGAGAACAAAAATACAAACAAATCCAAGAGATAGTGGATTATGTGGGATTCTGCCTAGGATTCTAGGGGCAGGTGTGCTGGTTAGATCTTTGTTAACTTGATCCAAGCTAGCCAACTGAATAGAGAACTTCAGTTGAAAAAAAATGTTTCCCTAAGATTGGCCTGTAGGTAAGCTTATGGGGCATTTTCCTGACTAATGATTGATGTGGGAGGGCCCAGTACACTGTGGACGGTGCTGCTTCTCAGCAGATGGTCCTTGGGTCTATAAGAAAGCAGGCTGAACAAGCCAAGGCAGGAAACCAGTAAACAGCATTGCTCCAGGGCTTCTGGTTCAGTTTCTGCCTCCGGGATGCTGCCTTGAGTCTCTGCCCTTGGACTCCCTCAACACACTCTGGCCTGGGATATGTGAGCCAAACAAACCCTTCCCTCCCCAAGTTGCTTTTTGTCATGGTCATTATCATAGCCATAGGAACATAAACCAATGGAGTTTCCTCCCCCCCCAATTCTTTCATGTTAGCCTGGGTATGAAATTACATGTCTTTTATTAATCTATTTATTTATTGGTTTAAATTTCTATTATGAAAATTTCAAACATGCAGAAAAATAAAATAACACAGGATAACTACATACACTACCCATATTTTGCATCCCCCAATTTACATTTGACATACCTTTAGTGTATTTGTTCTAACATACACACACCCACAGACACACACACACACAGACACCACATACACCACAAGTGTTACTCTTATCTTTCTTAAAAGATTAATTTTAAGCTGAACGGTGGTAGTGCACACCTTTAATTCCAGCACTCAGAAGGCAGAGGCAGGCCAATCTCTGAGTTCAAGGCCAGGCTGGTAACAGAGTTGAGTAACAGGTCATCCAGGGCTACACAGAGAAATCCTGTCATGATCCTCCCAACAAAAAGATGGTTTTCAAAGGAATTTGCAGACACCAATAAACTTCCTTTATACACTTTATTATTTTTAAAAACTTTCAAATAAATAAAAATTTGCACATCCTAATTGACCAGACCCAAAGTCTGAACAACTCAGTGAACTGCTATAGAGTTAGATTAGGCCTTTGGAATGAAAGCTATGGAGCTTCCCATTCCATTTTGCACTTTAAATACTAAATATATTTAGTATACTTATTCCAATATATTTTATACATTCACCTCCCCAAACCTCCCCTCCCCCCCACGCAAAATCATGACAGAAACAGAACTAGAAAAACCCTGTGGTGTTTTGAATAAAAATGGCCCCCTTAGGCCCATGGGGAGGGGCCCTATTAGGAGGTGTGGCTTTGTTGGAGGGAATGTGTCCCTGAGGTGGACTTTGAGGTCTCAAATGTTCAAGCCAGTTCAAATATCTCATTCCCTCTTCCTGCTGCCTCCCAATCCTGATGCAGAACTCTGAGTCACTTCTCCAGCCCCATGACCATCTGGAGCTGCCCTGATTCCTGCCACGATGATAATGGACTAAACATCTGAACTGTAAGGCAGTCCCATGAGCTTCATGTTCCTTTATAGCAATAGAAACCCTAACGAAGACAAACTTATTTTCATATCCTCTTTTTTCTAGCTGTTACCTGCATGCTGTCCTTCCTTATCTCTTCATGTTTATCTTTCTTTGTTCTTTTTTCATGTTATCCTGCACCCACATGTACATTTGTTTACACATTTACATATATTATTGACTAGGTTCTGCATAAGATAGTGAATATGAGGTTTGTTTCTAAGACTGACCTCATCTAATTTCATATATTCTAAGTCTATTTTCCAGCAATGTTTTTAACTTAAATTTTTTAGTACTAAGTAGTATTTTATAATATATGTATACATATATATAATTTTCATTATCTATTCATTGCTGATTGACAATTAGGTTGATTCCAGTTCTTTTCTGCAATAAATAAAGCAGCAATAAACTTGTGGTGTAAATCTCTCTATGGTAGGCTGTGGAATTATCTGAGTATATGCCCAGGAGTGAAATAGCTCAATCATATTGTAGTTCTATCTTTAATATTTTTTTTGAGAAATCTCAAAACTAAATTCCACAGTAGCTGTATTACTTTGCACCATCACCAACAGTGAATAAGATTCATTTCTCTACACATTCTTTCCAACATTTGCTTTTAGCCATCCTGACTGGAGTGAGGTGGCAACTCAAAGTATTTTAATTTACATTTTCCTGATGGCTAGAAATATTGAACATTGTTTAAAACCGTTATTGGTCATTTGTATTTCTTTTTAAAAAGCTGTCTGTTAACTTCATTTGCCAATTTGTTGATTGGTAGTTTTTTCCTTGTTATTTATCTTATTAAAGTTAAATTTAATACTCCATTATTTCCTTGGTATTTAATTTCTGCAATCCTTTTTTATTCTTGTTATTAGCATCTTCTCTGACATGTAGCTGGGAAAGGCTGCCTCCCATGCTGTGAGCCGTCTGTTAACTTTGCTGATTGTTTCTTTTGCTGTACAGAAAGTTTGTTTTGTGTAGTCCCATCTGTGAATCCTTCTTGGGGTTAGTTCCTATGGTAATGGTGTTCTATTTAAAAAGTTTTTGACTGCACCATTATCTTGAAAGGCATCCTGTGTGTCTCCTACAAGGTTCTGATTTAAGCTAAGTCTTAGATTCATTTTGAATTAATTTTTGTACAAGAAGAGAAATATAAACCAATTTCATTCTTTTGCGGGTGGAAATTTGAGTAGTCTTCCCCCTAGACATTTCAGAATTCCATAATTCAAATTTCATTACTTTTAAAAAAGCTTGAATTAAGTGGTAAAGTTTAAGGACCTGAGATGCCAATTACAAATCATTGCATATTATATACATGTACTGAATTATCAAACTATTCCCCATAAATATTACATAAGCATAAAAACATGTTTCTCAATATAAATGTTTTTGGTAAAATTTGACATTGCCTTTTAAATTAATTGTTGTGTGATATTTTGTTTGTGTTCCAGCAAATAAAGCTTGCCTGGAGATCAGAGGGTAGAGTTAGCCACTAGTTAACCATAGAAGCTGAGTGGCAGTGATTCACACCTTTAATCCTAGCACTCAGGAGGTGGAGACAGGAAGTGATGAGGTGGGTGGAGGCAGGATCTCATTTTTGGTTGTAGAATACAGAGAGTTAGGAAGTGACTGTGGCTGCTCCCTTGCTTTTCTGATCTTCCAGATTTTTATCCTGATATGTGTCTCCTGGTTTTTATTAATAAGACTAATTAAGTTCACACTTCAATTAATATTACTATTTTATGTGTTTGGGTATGTATGCCTGGGCAGCATGTATATTCTTTGTGCTGTGGAGGCTAGAAGACAATGTCATATCCTTTGGAACTGAGTTACAGGCAGTTGTGAGCTGCCTTGTGGGTTCTGGGAATGGGACCCAGGTCTCATTGAAAAGCAGCCAGTGCTCTTAATCTCTGAGCCATATCTCCAGACCCTCCCACTGGCTTTTTTACTCACACTAGATTACAACAGCTTTGTTACTTGTTTTCTATATATTCCTCACATAGCAGGAAACAAGTTAATCTATATGAATCTATATTTCATTCAATGTTGCAGTAGCCAGTTTTTCCATTCATTTAGAAAGGTAATCTGGCCACTGTTTTGACTCTTTGTTTTTCTGTTAGGAAAATTTGTCAGAGTTGGAGATACAGTTCAGTGGTTAAGGGTACTGGCTGCTCTTACAGAGAACCCTGGTTCAATTCCCACATGACAGTTTAACACAATCTGCAACTCTAGCTTTAGAGAATTTGACACTTTCACACAGACATGCATGCAGGCAAAACACTAATTTACATAAAATATAATAAAAATAAATAAATAGATTATTTTTAAAAATGAAAACTTGTAGAAATCAATTTTTAATCTCACTCAGCACCATAGGCTTTAATCTGTTAACATTAGATTCTCACACTTTCTACATAGTTCCACAAGGTGGCGCCCTAATATCTCTTTTCAAACTAATGCCTAATCGTTAATTCCTGGCTAATTTATTTTAGTATTTGGTGTTTCTTAATTTGATCAATTAACAAAATATGCAATATGTAATTTTAAATAATTTATAGCAAATAAAGTTACATATGTATAATTTCAGAATTTATAGTTCTTGATATGAGCAATGATTATTATAGCAAGTAACTTTAGTATATGGCTTAATATTATTAAAAGCTCTTAAAACCCCAAATTAAGAATTTGCTTCAAATTCATTTTACTATAAGCTTTATCTACATCTTATCTATCCTTAATGAAGAATTTAAAAGACTAGAAGAAGCAAGCTATTATACTTAAAAAATTGCATTTTGATAAAAAACTTAAAAAGTGATATTATGTGAAACAATATGTTATGTGCAGACTCAGAGTTAGATACAATGGGGGGCAGTAAGCTACATAGTTCTCTTAAAAACATTTTTTGTCCAGAAATTTAAAAATTACTTGATTTTTTTTTATAGAATCTTCCTTCAAATCTTAAATACACTGACCAGTTTATTGAATTTATTATTCATACCAGTCAGAGCCCTAACCGTATTTTGGTCAGGTATCAATATCATGGACTGGAGATAATGTAATTAGCATAAAACCTTCAGCTGCTTGGACAAAACTCCCCATAGGAAGGTCTAAGATGGAGTGTTCATACCTTTGATAGTCAAGCTAAGACTGTGTAAGTGAGAAGTGAGAGTCATAACATGCTGAAATTTGTCTGATGATGACTTTCCTGAGTGGCTTGCCGCTAACTCATATTTTCCAAGTGTGAACTTCTTGCCTCCTTTTCCTCTTGCTCTGCCATAAGCCTGGAGCGTGTAAAAGGCTAAGTCTCCTGGGGTGTTTCGGAAGAATTAAAGGTAACTAGTGGCTGCAACAAAGAGCTGAACTTTATTTTCTCTTGTATTATGGCTTATCCTTTTTGTGACTATTAACATTATTCACTATGTTGTCAGCTTTGAACTGGAGAAAAATGAAATGTACTCTGTCTTTACATTCTATTTTGAGGTTTCATACTATCATTTTCCTTCCATGTAAGAGACGTTTAAATGCCTTGTACTGGGGAACGAATAGTACAGCACCAATCCTAGAAAGTAAAATCAACTAATTGAAAACTAGCAAATATTTTCATTAAAAGCAGGATGTAGGACTGAAGATACAGCTTGCAACACAAGTGTGAAAACCTGAATTCAGGTCCTTCGGAACTATGGGGAAGTCAGTGTCAACAGCAGAAGTGGAGGACCAACATCCAAAACACTCTTCTTACATCATCCGCACAGGCACTGTGGTAACCATGCACCAGAATTCCCACACATGAACACAAGCACGCACACAAACGTACCACACACACATACACACACACAGATGCACAATTGTTTTTTTGTTTGTTTTGTCTTTAATCAGGAGTCAATCATTGTTATTTAACGATGTGGTCTTTTTTTGATGAGTGTTAAACGAAAAAGGTAACTGTTCTATCCACTGAGTGAAGGGAATAGTCAAATAAACTTTTACACCTAAGACTTATCCAACCTCCTTTTTGGTATTAGAAAGGAAAATTGTTCAGTTTTTCTAGACAGCACCTCAATATTTTGATCCTAAATAGTTGCTTCAGTAAAGAAGCATGGGGCTGGAGAGATAGTTCAGCGGTTAAGAGCACTGACTGTTCTTCCGGAGGAAGGACCTGAGTTCGAGTCCCAGCAACCACATGGCAGCTAACAACTGTCTCTAATTCCAAGATCTGACACCCTTATACAGTTATACATGCAGGCAAAACACCAATTCACATAAAATAAAAATAAATATTTAAAAAAGAAGAAACAGTATGAAAGAGAAATATATAAAAGAGACATTCTAGTAGTCGTAATATTGTTGTGGGAATCTATTGTCATTTTGCTCTTGGGGACAATATGTGTTTCATATGTGACAATCACCCAAGTAATTGTGACAATTACAATTACAAATGCCAGAAGATTAAGGAACCTACATTAGAGAATAGACAATGTAAGAGAACAGGTGTGCCAAATTGCTGCATACCTACGTTAATTCTGAAAGGAAAGTTTTTCAGATAACAATAGTAATAACAGAATCAATAGAGGGTATGGAAAAGGTAAACAATCAGAGTTTGGTGAGGAAGCTGGAACTGGAATCCATTGCGCCAGACGTAGGCAATGTCCCATTTCCCAAGCTTCACTGCCAATGATGATTTTCATTTCCTTATTATCTTTGAAGGACTTTAATTTTTCTCTGTGCTGGTGAACAGGACCGATACCTTCTTAATGTCCCTTCAGTTTACTGCAGAAGAGCACAAGAAAATGTCTGAGCCATATTCCTGGGGCCAAGGAGCACTGTGAGTCTTGGAAGCTTCAGAGGAACGTTGGGGCAGTTGTTAGAAGTTCAGTCACACCATGGTTTATACTGGGGACAGGGGTAGTTAGCAAGCGACTTCTGGTAGCAATTTCTCTAAAATGGCTGGGACGATCACTACCTTCTCTATTTTCTGTCTGGGCTGCTGGTATTCTTTGGTGGGGGCGGGGGGAGGGGAGTGGGGGATGGAGGTGTAGGGGGTGGGGGTCAGCTGCACAGGCGGTTCAGACTGAGAGGAGCTTGTACAACATATCACACCTCCCTCGCTATTGCCCCAGACACATGCTTTTGATGTAACTTCCAGCTAATTTGTAAGCAGCCTTTTTAATGTTTTTATTTCTTTACACAGATTAATTTGCTGAGATGTCTGAGGCAACAACTGATTGACTTCCTTTGAAATGCCACTTCCTATGTCCGTCTCATGTCTGTCATGTGAAGGTGGGAAGCGTGGCTAACATTCTCAGAGAAATAAGAAAGTGTATGGTTTTCACCTGAGGATTTCACTGTTACTTAAAAGGTCCAAGGGACTTCTTGGAAACCTGCTTTGTGAGAAGGTGACAATGGTGCACAGTATTCACAGGGAAACTTCATCTGCTGAGAAAAGAGTTGTTAAAAGCGAGGCTCAAACCATCATTTATTCTCTTTAATTTTGTGATGTATATGTGCAGTATACATGTGTGTTTATGTGTGTATGGTGTATGCACGTGTGTGTGGTGTGCACTTGTGTAAGTATGTTGTAGAAGATTTCCAGCCCTGTTTGGGCCAGAAGTTCAGACCTTGCCCTTGGCGGCTTTTACCCCACAGAAATGAATCAGATGCTTATATTAATTTCATACTGTTTGGCCTATGTCTCAAGCACATTACTAGCTAGCTCTTTCATCTTAATTCAGTCCATTTCTAATATTCTGTCTGTCATGTGTCCCGGTCTGTGGCTCACCTGGATTCCTTACATGGCTCTTCTTAGGGGGTCAGATGGAGACTAACTCCACCCTCCTTCTACCTATCTCTCCTCTGATCCTCCACCTACTTCTACAGTGCTCCACATAGGTCAAATCAGTTACTTTATTTACAGAAAATAGTCCCACCATATATGTATGCATGTATATATATGTAGTGTATGTGTGTGGAGGATGGGGAGGTTGTATGTGTGGTGAATGTGCAGAGTGTCAAGTCCGGAAGAGGATGATGGCGTCCTGCTCTGTCATACTCCATGTTACTTCTCTGAGTCAGGATTTCTCATTGATCCTAGAGTGGCAGCCAACAAACCCAGTGACCCTCCCATCATCTCTGCTCCCTGAAGTGATGGGATTACATGGCTGACTTTTCTTCATGGGTGCTGGGGATTTGAACTCAGGCCTTCCTGCTTGTGCAGCAAGTACTTTAATCCATTGATGTGGTGGAATATTCTCTGTATAATGTAAATAAAGGAGCTGTTTTGGCCTATGTAGAGCACCATAGAAGTGGGTGGAGGATCACAGCACAGTCAGGTAGAGAAGGGTGGAGTTAGTCACTCTCCATCAGACTCCCAGGAAAAACAAACATGTAGAGGTACCGGCCAGCCATGGGCTGGGAGCCACATAACAGTCAAATCAATAAAAATAAGTTAAATTAAGATAAAAGAGCTAACTAATAATGTGCTTAAAATATAGACCAAACAATATAAAAAATATAAACATGTGATTTCATTTCTTTAAAAGACAAAAGCCACAGGTACACAGACCAAGTTCCAAACCGCCGGCGCTACACACACGCCAGGTCACAACATCCTAAACCCAAAACAGGTCAAAAAAAAACTTTTTACAACACATTGAGCCTTCTCCCCAGCCGCTGTTCTGACACTCTAGTTTAGTATGACAGTAGGAAGGTCACTGAATAATGTTTTTGTCTCAATATCTGCAAAATCTGAAATGCTTTTCTTCCTGCGTGTACATGTATGCACATATTTACATGTGTGGAGGCCAAGTTGATGCCTTTCTCAATTGCTTTTCATTTTAGGTTTTGAGACAGAATCTCTCTCTAAACTTGGAGCTCACTGATTGACTAGACTAGGTGGCTAGTGAGCCCTAGGCATCCTCCTGCCTCCGCTGGTCCAGCACAGATAGTATAGACAGGTGTTCCTTGTCCTTTACATAGACTCTGCGGATGGAGTTCGGATACACATGTTATGTACTCACTGTGCCATCTCTCCTATTGTCTTTTGGTTTTCTTTGACAACCTTATCTTCTGTTTATTTAAAATTATTTTATCAAGAGATAATTATAGATTCACATGCAATCTGTGATAATAACAGTAATGCTAATAATAATGATAATAATGATGTAGAGCCATGCAGTCTGTTCCTTACTCAGCTTCCTCCAATTGGCAGCACCCTGATGCACTTACAGTGTGCATCAGGCCAGGTGTTGACTTGCTGCAGCCTTTCTGTCACCACCAAGGATATTCTTGCTGCCACAGATAAATGTATGGACTTTATTACCTCTACCCACACTGGTTCTTGAGAATCTCTGCTAACTACAACTCCTCTGCTTTCCACTTCCATGACATTGAAATGCATGCCTATGGATGGTAGATGGTGAAGTGTGTGTGGAACACTCAGCACTGTGCCTGACACCTCCTTGGTGATCTTGAAACAGGGCTGGTTACTGTTATAATAAGGGAAACGATAATGTTAAGATGTCACCTTAAAAAGTTAATTATAGGACCTGAAGTACATTTTTGTCTAAAACATAAATTCTAGTTTGTGTTTAATGAAAACTCAGAGCCAGATAATGAGGAAAAGCTGAAATATCAAAAAGGAAACAGAGCACAGCCAATTTCTAGGGTAAAAAGCTATCTGTATGAATGCTCAGCCTGGATTGTTACTTCTATAGAATACTACACCATCTGCCTACTCCTGCCTTAAATATCTTCTTTGCCTAGTTGTTTCACATTCTGGTTCAACTCTGCATCATGATCCTAGAGTTAGGATTTAAGGTGTGAGCTACTACTGTTTGGTTGCTAGGCCTTGAACTCACAGAAACACAAATATTACTATCTCTGGAGTTATGGGATTAAAGACATGGGTCACCACTCTCTGGCCCTCATGTCTTGACTGTGGGTGACTCTATTCTCTGATATTTCAGGTTGATTTTATTAAATATAAAATATAGCACCACATTTGCCCCATAATGTTGACTGAGTCCACAAAGATAGAAAACAAAAAGTCAAAGCACAGGCTGCAATGATCTCCTTTTTTGGACAGACCTCTAAGAATACCAGCCATTTTAAAATGATCACCACAAACCCAAGTTCTTTGTGAGACGTTAGAGAAGGCTACTGACTTAAAGGCAAGTATTTTTGGAATGGAAAAAGTTTGAATCAGAAATCTAGCAGTCCCAATTGAGGGCTATCACTAGAAAATAATTTATTTTGCTTGGGCCCTGAAGGTGCAATGCTTAGACAGGAATTTTAGAGCGGTATGTCAGATAGGTGGTTACCAGGATAATTAGAAATTTGAGTGGTCTGCTTTTCAAATGCACAAACTGCTATGCCCTGGGTGGAGGTGGGGATGGTCACTAGATGTCTTGTCTTCTTTAAATGTAAAGAAAAGTTAGCTATTAGAAAGTCTCGTATAGCTGGGCATAGTGACATACACTTTTAATTCCAGCATTTAGGAGGCAGGTCTCTGTGAGTTCAAGGCCAGCCTGGTCTACATAGTGAGTTCCAGGACAGCCAGAGCTACTGAGACCCTATCTTTAAACAAACAAACAAACAAACAAGCAATCAGAAAACCTCAAGTTTTTTTTAGTTCTTCTGAACTAAAAAGCAAAGGCACATTGCCAATCAATGCCTGAAATGAAAAAAAAAAAAATTGCTCAGGTTTTTTTTCTTCCCTTTTTAGAACATTAGTCTGGAAAATACAGACTTATTCTGAAGGGACACTGTTCCTTTAAGTTGCTCACTGATCCCACCCAGATCTTCCACCTTGGCCAAATGCCTAACAACTCTAATAAACAAGACTAAGAGATTGCAGAAAATTCAAAGGCAAAAACAACTATTTCTCAGGGAACAGAATAATATCAATAACTGCATCCCTAGTAAGAGCCCTTGCTGTGGACATCTCCTGTGCTGGTCTCTCTCTGCTGTGTGACAGACTACCTAAGGTAAGACACAACTGCTTGCTTTTCATTCCTTCACTCAGGACCATCCAGGAACCTTGAAATAAATGACTGATTTTCCGGTCATATGAGGCCAGCTTATTAAAAACTTTGCCCATTGATGTTTGCAATTGATTGCTAGATAAAGGCAAATAATTGCTTGGCTACACTAAAACTAGTTTTAAAGGTATTTAATTACTATGTTTTGCAAATTTCATTCTAAATTTATGGTCTACTAAACTGTACTATCATGATGTAAACATCTTTAGGAAACTTTAAAGATTTCAAACAAATTTCGACAATTTGGAATTAATTGTAGACTATTTTTTTCTAATCATTTTGTCTTCATGTAGAAGCTAGTAAAATGCAAAAACTAAGCAAAATTCATAAAATTCTGCACAAAATTATTTTATCCCTGAAAAGTTATAAAATATAATGTCTCTTCAATTCATTGTTCAGTTGAAATAAATTTTAGGCAAAATTTCCAAGTGCAGTATTTGCCAAAATATTTGCAGTTATAATATTTGTCCTATGTTAATGTAGAGGTTTGTGCTTCTGTCATTTAACTAACTCGTTTTCCATTATCAGTTCATTTGTACATCTTTCTGAAAGATAAAAACTATTAAAAATGAGAGCAATAGAACACGGTGAAAGTGATTAAAAGGGGTGGGCCCTCTAAATGTCAAACTAACAAAGTCAAAGAGTTTAGAGAGGGAACAGACTGGAAAGCCAGGGAAAGAAAGAAAGAAAGAAAGAAAGAAAGAAAGAAAGAAAGAAAGAAAGAAAGAAAGAAAGGAAGGAAGGAAGGAAGGAAGGAAGGAAGGAAGGAAGGGGAATGTCCAGAGAAGCAGAGAGCCCTCAGAAGAGATCATAACACAAAGGCAGTATGATTGCTGCAGGGACCGAGTTGTGTTGGTGAATGTCATGCACAGGAGGGTTTAGTTACAAATTCAGAACTGTAAGCTCAGGAAACTACAGGTTCAGGTGCTTCATATTAAGGGAAGATAAGTCATTAATTGAAGCCAATACTTCCAAAGTCCTCATGTCTCATTCTCTCAGTGTCTCATTTCCAGAACTTCTGAGATGATCCTCATGATATGGACTCAAGCAAAGAGAAAACACCTATGTAACACCAGTGATTCTTTTTCCCCTATGAAAATGCAATAGTAGCTGTGTGTGTCTATGTGAAGTCATCTTGACACTAATATTCGGAATTAAAACTGTGGCTTTTTCATGTTTTTCTTCTTGGTTAAAACAGAGATGTTGTTTGCATGTTCTATTTCCTTAGTACAGTTCTAGTGGGTTTTTGTTGTTTGTTTTTGCTCTTTCTTATCTTAGTATGCCTGGTCTGAAGGTTGGTTGACATTTAGCCAAGTGTACTTGGTACATAGGCCAGCACAGGTGCTTGTTCATAGAGAAGCAGCATTCTCTTAATGTCCTGCTGCATGGTATTTAAGAGACTAGTGGCCTGACGCCAGCCATTGCTTTATCGCCAACCTAACAGTCTTGCTTCTTTGGTAGGGGGTGTTTGTTATCCATCTGGAATGTATGAAAGAAGCCAGTCTTCCAACCTACTCTTTGCTGTCTTTGCATGTATTTCCACCCTCTATTGAGCATCTGGAAAATCATGGTCATGAATTTTCAGTTCACATTCTCTGGAGGCAAGGTGACAAAGGAGGAAACTGTGGTTTTCCAAACCTCCTGGAGTTAATGCAGCCGGAGGAGGCATGCACACAAAACCACGTGGATTGTTAGTTCTAAATAAACTTTTTGTTCCCATTCCCTTGGGCATCCTGAGCTAGCAACATATCAGTCTTCTTTTACCAGAGAATTTAAACATCACTTTATATACAGCTGAGCATATTGGATTGATACAGATGACTGAGAATTTTAGTATCAATTTAGAATTTTCATTGTTTATTTACCTGGGGAAATAGTTTCACTGGTTGTTTGAAGAATAGGTCTCCCGACCTCAAGTCTTTTCCCGTTTATTGTTGGAGGCTGCTTTTAAGCAAATCCACAGGGTTTTGTTCTCACATTCTTTTGATTCACTAGCTATGTTTTTGAGCTTGATTCTTTTGATTCACTATGCTATCACTTTTGAGCTTGATGAAAACAAACTTTCCCAAGGAAGAATAGAACAGAGAAAGGAGTTATGGGAAGCTGAGGAATGATTTAATTCTGACCTGAGTTTTGAATTCATTGATGCTGTGTGGATAATAGTGGGACTAGAAAGGTGGTGGTTCTGTATGACCGAGGAAAGAGATGGACTTAACTAAGAATCAGTTATAATGAAAATGAATGGGGCAAACATTCAGGTATCAGAATTCACTCTGAAGAGTCTGCCAGTGATGAAGCAGGTACTGTGATAGAGCCATCGTCCTCAAGTAATGTGGGAGCAAGACATTGATTAGTGGTCCTTCTTACTTCCTGCTCTCCATAATATAATGAGAAATTAGTGCTGCTTAACACATAACTATTAAAAAGAAGTGAATTTTAATAAGAAATGTTTGGTCATGGTACTGTGACTTGCTCAGGTTAGAAACTTTAAAAAATCTCAGTGTATTTTATTTGAAGTTTCAAAGTGTGCATGCATGAATGCGTGTGTGTGTGCGTGCGTGTGTGTGTGTGTGTGTGTGTGTGTGTGTGTGTGTGTGTGTTTGAGTGAGCCAGCAGAAGAAAGCTTGGTAAAGTTATTTCTCGCCTAACTCTATGTGGGTCGGAGAGAAAGACTAAGATCATCTTGCTTGATGAGAAGTGCCTTAACCCACTGAATCATGTTCTTGGACCATATGCCACTTTTTGACTCCACAAGCTTGAATTTATCTATCTATCTATCTATCTATCTATCTATCTATTTATTTATTTTACACCTTTCTATTATGGCTCACAGTTTAATGATTTTATAGGATTCCTGAAGTGTATGAATGAGTGATTCTCTGTTTCCTGTATTTTTTCCCTTGAACTCTTTTCTGTCAATATCTTTGTTTGTTCCATCCAATTCCAGCGTGTTAGTTTTTGTTTTATCATATCTTATCACATCATAGTCCCTTAGAAGCCATTTGTTTTCTAATGAGGAACACAAAGGGGATCAGTCTGGATGGGAGGAGAGATCAGAGGCCCTGGACAAAGTAGAGAGAGGGGAAGTTATAATAAGAATATGCAAAACATCTATTTCCAATAAAAGGAAAAATGATAAATATTACCTTTTATGGAAGTACTTATAACTGGATTTTCCATTTCAAGGTGTTATCAGGCAGATGAATTTTCACCATCTACCATAATGAGAAAAAGAGATGCTGCCTTCTGTCTCCTGCTTTTGCCAGCTTTTATGACTCAAGCAGTGTATGGACAAAGAAAGAAAGGACCAAAGCCAAACACACTGGCAAGGAAAAATAACTTCCGAGGTAAAATATAGAGTATTTTAAAAAGTTTTAGTTTTATCCTGTGAAAGTACTAACATAAAATTCTAAAATAGTGTTTGATATATGTAGAAAATCATGTATGTATACATGTGATATTCTATTTGATACAATAATAAATGCTACATATTTAGATTACTTCAAAGATTTTTGAGCAATTGTGCATGCGTTTTAATTTTTGAACTCTGACAATAAATTAGGAAGGACAGAGACAGCTAGTCTCACAATATAGATGAACATGTCTAGAGAGCTTAATGGCACATTCAAGACCATAAGAAATAAGCTATTAAGAAATTGATCCCCAGATCATATCTATGTTCAATCCTATTTTCAAATTAAGTTTGTTTTCCTATTGTTATTCCTATAATGAATGTAGACAATTTTTCATTTTCAAGGTCTTAATATGATATAACTCAAGTAGTAAACAGAACATTATTGATTTACCTTTAAACTCCTTTGCCTAGAATTTGTTTGATTTTAAAAATATAGTGCATGTTCATTTTTTATGCTTTACATGTGTTTCCACTGCTGAGATATATAACACTTTTATTTCTTTGCTATTTCTTTTTATTTTATGCGAGGAAAATACCTTGTAGACTTAGAAAGATATTTAGTTCTATACACGTTAAGCATTACCTTAAAGGCAATTTGTCACCTTTAAAGTGTCTCTCAGAGTTACTTCTCAAAAAAAGCAGCAGGACCTTGGGATCCTGATCATGTGATGTCGCCTGTGAGGAGGGACTCTGTGAATGTTACACTATCTTTGTGTTTTCTTTCAGATGCCATTTGTTTCATAGATGTTCTCTTTGTCTTGGATAGCTCTGAAAGCTCTAAAATCGTCCTCTTTGATAGTCAGAAAGGTTTTGTGGACAGCTTGAGTGAGAAGATTTTTCAGTTGACTCCTGGTCATTCATTGAAATATGACATCAAACTGGCAGCCCTTCAGTTTAGCAGCTCCGTCCAGATTAATCCATCCTTTTCTTCTTGGAAGGATCTACAGACATTCAAACAGCGGGTTAAGTCTTTGAATCTAATTGGGCAAGGTACCTTCTCTTATTATGCCATCTCCAATGCCACAAGGCTACTTCACAGAGAAGGCCGTAAAGAAGGTGTGAAAGTGGCTTTGATAATGACTGATGGTATCGACCATCCCAAGAGTCCAGATGTCCGAAGTATTTCTGAAGATGCTAGAGCTTCAGGAATATCATTTATCACGGTGGGACTTTCCTCTGTGGTCAATGAGGCCAAACTTCGCTTGATATCAGGGGATTCATCCAGTGAATCCATCCTACTATTGAGTGATCCAGCCCTTGTAGACAAAATACAGGAACACCTGGTAGGTATCAAGAGGGTTAAATACATATTTCTCATTGTATTTTGACTTAAGCTATTTAACAGTAGTTACAAAATGTTGACAAAGTAGAATTCTTATCAAGTATAGAACGCAAAATTTTCTGGGGTCTCTTTCCACTACTTTGACAACTTACTGGAAATATGTGAAGTTTGCATCCCTAACTTTGTCACATACTGAAGTTTTTTAAAAGATTACTTTTAAAGCATTTCCCATACTCTCCTATTTATTCATCCTAAGACCATGTACATTGTGCCTTATATTCATATTGTTATCAGTTTGTAGTCTGTCTTATTCATTCTAACTTTGTCCTTCCTTATTTCCTACTTGGAGAATTACCTTTACCTGTCTTATCTATTTCCATGTTATGCTACTTAAATATATTTAATTTTTTTCCTCTTTTTATTTCTTATATATTGCAAGCCTGTCTATATTACTTTTTCTATTGCCTAAAAAACAAAATCAACCTAAGGAAGGAAGGAATTGACCCACAAATTGAGAGGATAGTCTATCATAGTGGCAAAAGCATAAGACATCTAGCCATATAGTGTCCATAGTCAGAAAACAAATGATACCAATGATTCCATTAGCTCAGGGTCTCTTATATTCAGTCCAGGACCCCAGTCCATGGAACTCTGCTGTCTACTTTAGGGTGGGTTTTCCTGCTTTAGCCAACCCAATCTAGAAATGCCTCCATAGACAAGCCCAGAGGTTTGTCTTGTAGGTAATTCTAGACCCTGTAAAGTTGACAGTCAACATTAACCACCACACGATCTGCTTTAAAATCACCTGTAGTAAACCAATAACTTTCCCATCTCTTTCCTTGCCAGTGTGTTTGGCTTTGGTCCTTTTTTCCTTTGTCCATACACTGCTTGAGTCATAAAAGATGGCAAAAGCAGGAGACAGAAGGCAGCTGTTAGCTATGGCAGTGTCTTTCTTTCTGTGTTGACTACCCATCTACCTGTAAGAAGTTTCCCTTGCTGCTTTGAGAAACTAGGTTAAAAAAAAAAAAATCAAAACCAAAATCTCTCTTTACATTTCTCAAGGAAAAAACTCCCAGGTGGAAGTTGGTTGATTTGTTAAATGGTTAATATTGATTTTTCTAAAAAAATACTAATTAAATTTTTTAAAGCAGATTGCATTTATGTATTTATGTAGTAAGAACACACACACACACCCCAAAAACAACAAGTAAAGGGGGTGGGGTGGGTGGCCATGAGTCTATGAGGGAGAAAAGCTGAGAAAGTAAAGCCGTGAATCTGTGAGAAAGTAAGGTTGGGGGAGTGTATAGGAAGTATTGGAGAGAGGGGAAAAGGGGAAAAGGATGTGATTATGTATTTCATTTCAAAAGCTTATTTTTTTTCTTGCGAACACAGTAAGGTAGAAGTGTCCTTTAGACGCTGATCATTTATTTCTCAGAAAAACTTTCTAAGTGTTGCAAAGAAGATCAAACTTATTCCCAAGATTTTTTTTGACCCTTTTGTATTCTTCCCATTGTTTCTCAAGATTTGACTTTTAGTCTCAGTTGAAAGAAACAAAACAAAACATGTTTTTCTTAGCAAATAATGTCACGTGGGGAGTGCTGTCCAGCTCTCCGTGTATTTGACACTGCTCTGAGCACGCCTATGTTTTATATAATCTTTTAGATTTACTTTATTCGCATGAGTGTTTTTTCCCCATATGCTTGTATACCTAACACATGACCTTGAAGGTCGGAAGAGATCAATGGATCCTCTAACACTGGAGTTAAAGGTGGTTGAGAACCACGTTGTGGTTACTGGGAGCCAAACTCGGGTCCTCGGCAGAGACAACAAGTGCTCATAGCTGCTGACCAATCTTCCTGGTGTGAGTTTCTGGCCTGGCCAAGCCTGAAGGTTTGGACCTGCCCATAGCCCTACTGTGTCTTAGCCCCAAATAATCACACAAAGGCTTATACTAATTATATCTTGTTTGACTTATGGCTAAGGCTTATTGCCAGCTAACTATTTTAGTTTTTACTAATCAGTTTTGTCATGTGGCCTGGCCATACCTGTTTTTTTATACCTTCTGACTCCACCCTCCTTTCCCTTTATCTATGCTCCGATTTCCCACCTACTTCTAAGATGCTTTGCCATTGGCCAAAACAGGTTTTTGTTTTTTAATATACTGATAATTTACAGTGTACAGAAAGACATCCCCCTTCAAATATTGTTCTCCTTCTGTGGTTTTTTTTGTTTATTCTACCACAGTCTTAAGCTGTACTTTATCCACAATGTAAGATGGTTACTATCACCCTATTTTATTGCAAAAGAGCTGAAAATTTAAGACTCATCAAGACTGCAGAATATGTATGTTTAGTCCCGAAAAAGCATATTTAAAGAAGAAATCACAATGAATTTTGAGAATTTGCTCAATCAGAACCATCCCCAAATGAGCAACATCTCCCTTTCAAAGTTGTTTTTGCCTCGTCTCTTGTCTCTTTGGTGACTGAACCTATTTAGACTGTACTCAGAGACTATGGCCCAGCCCACGGTTCCGAGACGCGTCTGGTTGGGAGCAGATGCTTCACAGAAGAGGGAAACTTGTATGGTTTGAGAAGAATACCTAGCCCTTTCTGTGCCCATGGGTCACGGAGTCCTCACCCCTCCGCTGAAAGCAAAACATTCCATAACATCCACAGGAGAATCCTGGGAAAGTGGACATTTAATGGTCAGTTGTTCTTCCCTCTCTTCATCCCTAGTGTGAGAAGAGCTGACTTCAGAAGGCAGAGAGGAGGCAGCTCCTTGTTTAGCCAGATGTTTGGGCTCAGGATGTTGCTAACCACTCTAGACACACCCTTGCTGAGGTTTCTGCCCAACTGAGGACAAGAGCTCTTGGCGGTGGAACTTAGCTAGGACTTTTTGTTTCTGGGGAAAACGGAAAATGACCATCTAGACTCGGTTTTCTCAGCATCCTGTGACATCATCTTGTTTGTTCAGATGTTAGTTCTGTGAATAAACCTCTCCTGACAAACAAATACTGCTTTTCAAATGCATCCAGATCCAGAGGCTTACGTGGCTTTGGAAAGAAGGACACACCAATGTTCAAGGTTTGCATTGCCCCTCTCTGTAAGGCAGGAACTAATTTTTCATCAGGCTATTGGTGAATTCCTCATTTAATCTATATTTACTATTTTAACTTTTTATTTTGAAATTCTCAGGTGGTTAGGTTTTTAAAAATAATTCACCCATAATTTAAGAACAAAAATGCATTGCTTAAGTTCACAATTCCATGAATTTTGACAGACACACATACGTTCATATACTCACCAACACAATTAGGATACAGAAATTTCTATCATTTATAAATGCCTATTCAAATTTCTTTGTGACACCTCTCTCTCTCTCTCTTTCTCTCTCTCTTTCTGTCTCTGTCTCTCTTTCTTACTGAAGAGGTACTATTCTGACCAGAGGTTCATTTCTGTCTGTTTCAGAGTTTGTGATAGCAATTTTGCTCCTAAGTTAAATTTCAAAGACTTTTGTTGTCATTATGTAATTTTCTGGCCTTTTCTTCCATCCCATTTTTATGATATTAAATGACTTTGTCAATTCTCTGTATTTTCTCCATCACCCTTTATAACATTGGCCTTGTCTCATTACCAATATTGGCTTTTCTTTTCCAGCCCTTCTGTTTTAACCACTATCCCATTATACAAATATGAACCCATTTACAAACTGTACTTCTTCTATTTTGGTGAGAACATTTTTCTATTTATTCTTGTCATTGAAACTCAAGTTTCAACAGAACTTACAGGCCATAACTAAAACTGAAGTGCGTAGACTGCCTTTGAAGATGTCTTTCACCCTGGGTGTGACTGTGTGTGCTTTTCCAGTCATTTTCAAAGCCAACCTCTTTTCCAAGGATAGAAACCCACTTCCCAGTGCACTCAGCTCTGTCCCTTCTGTCCACTCCCTTGTGATATCTGTCCTCACTGTTGTCCTTGTCTTATTGCCCACACCAGTCTTTATAACTTTTTTCCCCTCACACACTGTGACATATAGAGCAGCATACAATCAGGGTGTTAGTTGGTCCCTTGCATTCCTTTCTTCAGAATCATCCAGAAGCCCCACCTATTCCAAGAAACTGTTCCTCCCCCACTCTCCTCATTTAAGACTTCCTACACTGCCTCCAGTGTGCTGTCCTTGTCCTGAGTGGGACTGGATGTGCCCTTAGGGATTGAGCTTTGTTCTTTGTTTCAAACAATCTTATCTATTATGAATGGTGGTTTCATTTCTATTTCTATAAAAATATAAATTCCAGAAAACATAAAAACAAACAAACTACAAAAAAGTTATTTATGTTGTTAGGGTACTAAAGAGACATACAGTGAAGCAAAACTGAGTTTTCAAAGGGAGAGCTGAAAAACAGCACAAGTATGGGAAAAGCATGAATTTAAAAACCAGTGTTGTGGCTCCTGGCTGTAATCCTAACTCCTGGGATGCTACAGTAGAGTTATCATGATCTGGAGGTCACTCTGGACCACACAGTGAGACCCTTTTAAGTAAAATGCTCACAAAAAAATGATAAGGACGAGTGAGGCAGTGGTGGTCCATGATTTTAATCCCAGCATTTGGGAGAAAGTGGCAGGTGGATCTTAGCCAGTTTAAGTCTAGCCTGGTCTACAAAGCAAGTTCTAGGACCGGGAGGGCTACACAGAAGAACTCTGTCTCGAAAAACAAAACAAACAGAGACGTAAAAGATAAATCTCTTTTACTTACATTGGGCTTTTACAATTAAAATACCACATTTGGAACTTTTAAAAGTTAGAGTGAAAAATTCTTTTTCCTTTAATCATTAATCTCCATTAATCACAATTATGATATTGTGGCTTTTTATATTTCATATTATCTTGAAAATTCCACCAGGCTTTATAAAGTTCTGGTTTTGAGTTTTAATCCAATTTTATAAGCCCTACTAATTTTATAAAAAGATTATTCTCAAATCAGTGTTTATTGAATAAATTCTATTTGGTATTAGAATAAAAACCTGGAGCCAGATTTTGGGGAACAGCTGTAATATCAGAGAGATGGGGAACAAACCATGAACAGTTCTCAAACAGCCAACTCCTCAGGCTGAACAAGATAAATCCTGCCTTCACGGATCTTCAAACTGACTAAATACTCAGACAAAATCCTGAACTTCTCCTTCTTCTGCCTTATATTTCTTTCCCTGTCCATCTATTTTCCTTCCTAGTTCAACTATCGTAGAGCTAGGATTAAATGTGTATGCCACAACTGCCTGACTGTTAGGCCTTGAACTCACAGAGATATAGATTGATCTCTGTGTCTGGTGTGATGGGATTAAAGACATGGGTTATCACTCCCTGACTTTCATGGCTTGGCTCTGTGGGTGGCTCAGTCCTCTGATATTTCAGAATATTTTTATCAAATATACAATATATCACCATAATTGTTTTAGTGCCAAAAAATAAATGCACATATAGAGAGAGCTGGGAACAAGAACATATATAATTATATATTTGCTCAAGTCATTGTAAGCAAAACTGAGAAGCTTTTCATTATAATCAATTGAACATGGAGCTAAATTATGACGATAATTAGAACCGATCAAAGAAACAAAACAAATAATAGAACTGATCAAAGAAACAAAAGCTAAAGCATAGGATGCGGTAGGATAAAGTTCCTAGGAAATACTGAGTAATTTTGAATGTTAGGGCCCTTCATGTCTCCTATTGTTACATGGCCAAGAGAGCTCCTTGGGTGGGTGGGTGGGTGGCTGCTTTATTGCTTTCACAAGGTTAAAAAGGCTGAATTTCTATTCTTCTTGGAAATTAGATATCCCATGGAGAAAAATTAAGACTAATATAAAGACAGAAGCAGAACTATTAATTGAGTTAATGTTTTATTCTTATTTTTTTTCCTTCTAGGATGTCTTATTTGAAAGAAAAGTAAGTGCCACATGCTTTATCACCGTGAATTACTCTAAAAGCCTAGATTAACACACCAGTGTTGTGATTTGCATCAGGTGTGACTAAATGAAAACGTGTAATTCTTTTTAAAATCAGCTACTTTACTTGGAGGAAGCTATGGGATTTTGTTTATGTGTCTCTGTATTTCAACTGTAGGTTAGAAAATTTTAGAGTGGATAGAACATATTTAGTGGGATTTGAGAGATTGTTTTAGAGATCCATGATATCAACTGACAAAACTTCTCTTTACTCTGGTACAGATTATTTTATTCTAAGCATGGATCAGATGCTAACTGCTTGCATAAATCCTCTGATTTGGAAGGTGCTCCTGCTATGGGCCAGCATCTAGGGCTCAGTTCTTGTGTTTGCTGGTTGGACTTGAAGCTTAATTTACATTTCTATTTTGAAGAGAACTGAGCCGGAGCAACCAGTCTGAGCATACTGCAAAGGAAACTAGGTAGTAGGCATTCATTGCAAGGGACATAGTACAAAAGGACACAGTTTAAAAAAATAAAGGTAGTTATAAGCTTTCTGAGGACTCTTGAATTAGATTTTTTGCACCATGAGAAGCACAGGTGATGTGACAATATCTGCTAAATGTGGTCTGTAACCTTTGAAGGTGTGCAAAGAAAACAATCACTTTGTCATATTTGAGCCTGTTAGGCACCTATTATAAGACTCATTCTTTTCACAGAGATCTTAAAATAAAAACAAATGTGCATCTTGGAACTGATAAAATGTGGTTCAAATCATGTTTTCTTTTGATGAGTAGGGAGAAATTAATATTTACATATGACTGAGCTGTGATGTGTTATATAGAAGAGAAATAGTACAAATCCCAAAATTCCAGAGAAAATGCTTATTTTTCTGTTTTAACCAGTCTCTTCCTATAAATTCATTGGTAAATATTCGGTTGAACATTTTCTTTTTTTATTTAACCATGGCAAAACTTAATAATACTTCAATAGTTGGCTCTCCTCCATCCTGAGTTTGCCTGAATAATTTAGTAGAGAGAGAAAAACTTTTTTCAAGGGAGCTTCAGCTAGTTATGTAACAACTAAGATTTGACATGCTAGCACACACTGTATTTCACTGTGTATTAATATTGTGTGTTTCTTGATGATTCAGTGTGAACACAAGATCTGTGAATGTGAGAAGGGTGATCCAGGCGACCCAGGGCCTCCCGTGAGTAGATGTCTGTGTTGTGCTTGTGGTTAATGAAGACAATAATGAAACTATTTTTAGAGAGAGCTTTGAAGTGCCATTTCTTATTTGATAATTGGAGCCAGAATTTCTCAATGATGAGACAACAACACAGAAAAAGCTAATAGAAGATATTTTTGGTTTAGGTGATGCTTTATCTCACCAGTGATACAGTGCTAGCAACACCATGTAGCCTCATGGAGAAGAAGCCTACTAAGATGCTTAGGGACTTAGGTAAATTCTGTAAAATGAAAGCAACCACATAGCAACTAAAGCACAGTGGTGGGATAAATCAATTAATCAATAATTAATAAATAGATATTTATTTATTTCTGATCAACAGTGTCAGAAAGTATCCACAATGTGCATCCATCCTCTTATCTATGTGATTTGAAATCTTGTCCTAAGAGTTTGGAAGCCAGGAGAATGGGTTTCACACAGTAAAAATGGATAACATTTTTGAACTGGAGCTTATATTTGAAGGTGGCCACAAAACTACATGCATATGGGTGAATGTGACATATTTTAACTTGAGACTTGGGTCCAAATTTACAATTCTTTTCAAATAACTCTACCAATCAAGGTACTGGAGTATGAAAATTTGTCTTACAAAATACAAAGTTAGATCTATTACATGATAATATGCCAGTTAATAGACACTGACTTAACTAAAGCGAAGATTTAACCTTCCTTTCCTATAAAGCTGTTTAACTTATCACATGAAGAGATTGCTGTGAACAATGGGCAAGAAAACTCCTCCTTGGGAGCTAATTGACAAATCCCATCATTCAGTACTATCGTGGCTTCCTAGAAGTACGTCATTCATTTCATGTTTATTTAGTGCCCTCAAAATCAGTTCTCAGGAAAGGAAGCTCTTTGGTAGTTTTTGGTACAAGATGTAAGAGTCCCCTTTTCCTAAATCCAGACCCTGTCATCTAAATCTCAAACTCCTGATCATAGGCAAGCAAGCTGACTTGGTAGTGGTCCACAGTAGCTCAGGCCAAAAACCATCCACCCCATGTCTATCCATTCAGTCTTAAAAAAAAACTTTGTATGAGTTTAATTTTGTTTGGAAAAATGGATGGGAAGTGACTAAGGAAGTATTCAGTAGGGAAGACAGGCATTATCCTCTTTTGAGCATATGGAATGTTTGTGGTGTCCCTGGTATAGTGAAGTGTGGGGGGGGTCAGAGTTGAATATCAGCTTGCCTGGTTAATGTTGCAAAATTTTCAATGCAGTTGGTCAGAAGTGACTCAAAAACATAGAAAACGGATAGTATAGTTAATAAAAAATAAGCTTTTCTCCATTTACTTTCAGGGTACCCATGGGAACCCCGGAATAAAAGGTGACCGAGGACCAAAAGGAAATCCGGTAAATGGATAAACAGTTTTCTTTTGAAGCTAACACATCTTGCATATTTATTTAGAGAATGTCTTGGTAGTTTTCTTTTGTTTCTATCAACTTGATACAACCTACTGTTATTTTGGAAAGTGACTCCTCAATTAAAAAAAAAAATCTCCATCAGATTCCATATAGCCAAGTCTAGTGCATTTTCTTGACTAACGACTGAAGTGGGTAGACCAGTACCATAGCAGGAGCCACCCCTGGGCAGTGGTCTTGAGTTATATAAGAAATAGTTTGAGCAAGCTGTGAGGATAAGACAGTGAGCAGCTTTTCTCTGAGGCCTCTGCTTCAGTTCCTGCCTTCACGTTTCTGTCTTGCATTCCTGCCTTGACTTCCTTCAGTGATGGAGTGTGCCCAGAAGAATTGTAAACTGAAATAAACCCTTCTCTCCCCAAACTGCTTTAGGTCATAGAATTTTATCAGAGCAATAGAAGCTATAAAAACAAAATCACTCTTAATTAACCAGGAACTTACACTATAACCTAGGCTCAGACTGCTGGGTGCTAAGGTTAGAGGCATTTAGCAACCATATTCATATAATGGAGTCAATTTCTGTAGTAAATGAAAAGCTTACAGCTTCTGTCAATTAAAAAGGCAAATGATGTGAACTATTTTAGAGAAATGAAATAAAGTTAATAAAGAAGGGAACAGAGATTTTCATTAAGTAAATAAAAGAAACTTGACTAAGTAAAGGGTTCTCTTTAATAACAACTATATTTTTGAAAAGTTTAGATCCCACAGGTTTTTTTTTTTAAAACAATTTTCTAGTTGGTGCAGTCTTGTGTTTTTGGTGCTTTGAGTTTCAAAAAATGTCTCCTCTTTCCTTCCTTTCTTCTTTCTTTCTCCCTGTCTGTCTTTTTTTTTTTTCTCTTTTCAACAATGGAAGCTGCAACCTTAAATAATAATAACTAGTGAGAGTGGTGTGTGATGCTTCTGCTCTCTCCTGAAAAGACAACTTGGCACACACATTTGGGGAAAAAAGTAGGCAATACATAGCAGGCATTAAAACACTCAAACTTTAATCTCCTTTGTAAGAATATTAAGAAGATAATACATATAACATTATATGGATGAGAATACCTTTGCCACTGGCCTACTTGTCAAGAAGAGGGAATGTGCAACATTCTTGGGCCATGCTACAAAACTCTCTTTCTTATTTACCCTATCAGATCCCAACTGATGCCATCACACATTTTTTTGTTGTATTAAAAACTGTCTATATATCAATATTCACATTTCATTAGTTTGGTTTGTAATTTTGTGCCCTATCCTGTGTATTTCTAAGTTTTGCTGATATCAGGCAATTTCTCTTGAGAAACATTTTAGAAAATATTTAAAGCCTCTTGGGGAAAAGCCAGAGTATCCCGTTCCAGAAAAACACAATGCTATGTTTGAGAAAAACACCACATTATAAACTGGAATGTGACTAAAGCTGTGAAAATCTATCTGTGTTATGCACCCTGAACATCTGGCTTTACTCCAAAAGGACAAACCTTATCTGAACTGCTATTTTCCTCTTAGACTGCATGGTGAAAATGTCAATAGTTAAAGCTTAAGATTCTTCTCTAATTGGGTTAACCCATTATGTAGAAATTGCACATTTTATTGAGCAATCAATCACTTGCTGAAGAACTTTGACTAAATTTGTTGTTTATTGCAGGGTGATGCTCAGAAAGGAGAACCTGGAGAAAGAGGTCCTGGGGTATGTGCAAAATTGGAATGCTTTAAGACAGTGATCTTGGGATTTTGTGACTGACTGGATTGACCCTGCAGCGCAATTGCAAAACTGATTCCTATTTACCTATGCTCTTGAGGGCAATCAGACAGAAACAATCTCAGAAGTAGAACTGTGGGAATGTGGGGGGATACTGTGATCTACAGAGTGATGAGGGACCTATGACAGCCCCCAAGGCCAAGATGAACTATTTATAAAGGACTCAAGTGACAAAAGCACCTTGCCTGACTTCTTGTGAGTATTTTTTTAAACGATAAAACATAAGTTAGAATTTTAAAAGTGTAAGAATATATTGTCTAAACTATGCCTTGTCAAGTATGTTTTGTTGACAAAAGCATCTTCCTCATTCTGCTTGGTTTCTTGAGATTGCTTCAGAAATACTTATGGTACATTTTTAATTTTACACCTTCTAGGACATTGCATAAGGCAGCAAATTGCAACATCAGTGACAAGTAGGGCTTGTGTTTGTGTCCGCACTTTGTGCTTATTCCTTTGGTTACAGTAAATAGCCAGTCACAGAATCAGATCCAGGGCTGTAAGAAGCTAGATTGTAGAGCTTGTAATTAACCCCATGGAAACATCTGACAGAAAGAAAGCTTGAGCCCATAGATAAGAGTTTGTTCAGAACTTCTGCTTCCTTTTCAGGAAGCATTTCCTAGATGACTTCTAGATTCCCAGTGCTGGGCTTTTCTAGGTGATGGGTAGCTCTGGAAACTTGAGGCGACTGCAAGAGCTGTGAATGAAGAAATTAACTTAAAAAAGAGCTTGGGGTGGGGATAAAGAGGAGAGAGAAAAGTAAGATGATCATAAAAATCAGACCCTTTATATATTTTTGACTCTAACTTGAAATATAGTGGTACTAGAAATCATAAATTTTTTTATTCCTAGAAATGAGAGAATCAGAATCAAACTTGGAAAGGATTGGTAATAAAATTTTGGAAATTTTAAACTGGATTTTTTAAAAAGCCAGTGATTAAAAGGCCCTGAAAGGAAAAAACAAACAAACAAACAAACCCCTGAAGAGATGACCGACTGATAAAGTGACCAGGAATTCCAGAAGAAAACAAGAATAGGCTATAAAGAAAGTAACAGTCCTTTGTTTGTACAGAGCTCTAGTGCATCCTTCCAAAATCTCTTCTTCCCTCTTTCAGCATAAAGTAATAACAATTTTAAATGGTTGTGCATTATAATGGGTAGAGGATAGCCAAAGAATTCTGAGATTAGAAGCCTGTTTATTACTGGCATGATAAATGTGGATGACTTCTTTGCAGGAAATACCACATTAACTGCATATAATATAGTCCTTAATTTTAAGCACCATCTTAGAAATTGAACAATGTATGTGAGCAAATATTTGCACACTGGATTAAATTACGTTGTCACTCTCCTAGGCCAACTCTACTTTCAGCTTCTATTACTAAGCACTATTTCCTCTCTGAAGTTTCTATTTGGAAATGTTACACATGAGATGTAATAACATTTTTGGAGGATTTGTGTGCAATTGCAGTATTACCTCATTTACACCATTGGTTTCTCTGGCTTGCATTAAATACATCTTACAATTCCATTTTCATCCTTGAAAATATAGTTGTAGGATAATGATGGAAAGAACTTGCTATTTCTTGGAGCTGGCAATTTCCCAGTCCATTTAATACCTAGCTTTGTGTCTCTTAGAAGGTTTATGAGAATGACAGAGTGGAAAGGCCTCTTTAGGATTTCCATGAGCGACTCAAAAGACAGCTGAGGTGCTGGTATCTCACTTAGCGTGAGATAAAAACCAATAACTCAAAGGTCACTGACTCATTAGAGCTGATAGAGGAAGCATTCATTTCCTTGATGAATTCTAGACTGGATGTGAAGCGAGGACCATGATGGATATGGACACTTACAAATATTCTAAAGGGCATCGTCTCAGCTCATTTCAAAGCCAGTCTCTGTAACTGACCTCAAGAAACATTTAGTTACAATAGCTTAATAGTTTTAAAGTCAATCTAACAATGTGAAAGCACTGCTACTGGTCATCATGTTCACAATGACTTTCAGTACACATTCTCTCCTTCGGTTTGGGGCCAAAGGGTAAGAAATTATGTTTGAAACATAAAATTCTGGAACTGGAAATAGAATGTAATGGGGAAGCATAGGTTTATTCTCCTTGGTAACTGTCCATTTCTAAGCTCAGGGAGATGTACAGTAGCTTGTGCTTATGTGGTTGGACTTCCAAGACTTGCTGATGGGATTTGATGTACTTTGCATGAGAAAACTATTGAGTGCTTCCCTCTAATGCTGTTTTATAATATCTTCTTTTACCTTTTGATTTCTCTTTTAAACCAGGGAATTCCTGGCTACAAGGGAGATAAGGTAAGTTGGTAGCAACTATTTGACCAGAATTTTAGAAAAAATGAAACAAACCCATAAACATAGTGTCCTTATGTACTATGACTGTCCTTCCTCATTTCCAAGGACATTTTAAAGTCAGTGTTGACTAATAATGAAATGTAAGATATGAATATGTGTTGTAGAAGGTGGAGGCACCCCTAAGATTCTAGTGTACCTCTAATAAAATGTAAGATATGGATATGTGTTGTAGAAGGCAGAGGCAGCCCTAAGATTCCAGTGTACCTCTAACTCTGCAAACATAATTTTTTTTCCATTGAAAAGCCTGATTTAACCAAAAAACAACAACAACAACAACAACATAGGTATTCAGATAAAAATATAAAAATAAAAAAATATTTTTCTATGCAAACAAGTGCAGCAATGCTAACATTTAGAGTAAGTAGCTGTGTTGTTGTGAATGTTCTATGAGAACCTGAATTCTGTCTCTCTCCCAGGGAAAGAGATGGTTGGTCAAGGGTAAACAATACAGAACTATTGATCTCCATGAGCTAAGAGCTTGCAGAGGGAATAAGTTTGACATGTAAACACAAAGTACACATTAATAGATAATTTTATGACTAAAATTAAAATTTTTGCAAATTAAAAACTAGGAAATTAAACAACTTCAAAAGAAACTAAAAAGTTGCACTGAGTGCAGAGATCTCTGCGAGTGCTCAGATCTTCACTGGCACACCTATCCCAGGGTTCTGTGTGAGCAGATTTTCTGGTTGAAGTCATAGCATGTTCCTATTATCTATTCTATTCTACAGAGCATAGGTCACAGACCTGGGCAATGCGGTTGCAATTTTAGTGGCTTCTAGCCTAGGTATCCTTGGCCTTCCCATTTCCCAAGAAGTCAACAGTTTATTGTATATGAATCTTGTGCCAACATTCTATTTGGTAAGCAAAAGCCCAGGAATTCCTGTAAAGTGGCTGAAGCCTGCTAGATTTTATACAAACCTCTTTCTGATATCAACTATTTTCTGGGTCTCATAGTGAACCAAGGTGTGGGCTGCCTGTAGCAGGAGGGGGAATCTTGCAGGAATCACTGTTGTGGAAACTGAACCTCAAGGCTTATAGCTTGTCTTCTTGTGGAAGGAGCAGATTATAGGAAGTTCAGGGCTTTGGGTTCAGGGCTTGGGCTTTATAGATATTTAACCAATCTTTTTGTTGTTCTTTGTTTGATTTTTCCAAGCCAGATCCTCATGTATCACAGTATGGTTTCCAACTTGCTATGTAGTAGAGGATGATCTTGAACTTCTCTTCCTCCTTCCTCTACTTCCTATGCTGAGGTTACAAGTGTGTTCTGACACATCTGGTGTTGGGAATGGAACCCAGAATTCTGAGCCTGCTGGACAAACATTCTGCCAACTGAGCTGCATCCCAGTTCTTTCTATTTTTTACGAGCACATTTTTTTTTAACTTGAGAATGCAAACATTAGTTTCAGAGTTGGATTTAAAACACATTCAGCTGTCTAGAAACATGAAATATGGGCTTCTGCTTGTACTCTTTGAATCTGGGCCCCACAAATAGTAGGGGAGAATCTATGCATAGGTCTATAAGTAGAGCTCTGGTATTGGTATGCCAAATAGGGAGGGTTAAGGCATCTCATGGTTTCTAATTCAGCATCTAGAAAAACATGAGCAACTCAAGATATCAGAGTGACTATTTCTTCTTCTATATGGAACTGAATTAATACAGGCCTGCATGATTTATATATTTCTTGGATAATAAGATGGGTCTGACAACATATTGTAAACTGTTTGCTGGTACATGAAAGTAACGTGTTGTTATAAAAAGGAAAGAGAAAGATATAAATAAAATCAATATTTGCGCTGGGCAGTGGTGGTGCATGCCTTTAATCTCAGCACTTGGGAGACAGAGGCAGGCAGATCTCTGAGTTTGAAGTCAGCCTGGTCTACAGAGTGAGTTTCAGGACATCCAGGACTGTTTCACAGAGAAAACCTGTCTCAAAAAACCCAAAATAGTTGATATTTGTGAAAATTTAAAATACAAGATGTCAGAGCAAAGTGGCTCAGATCAATTGACACTCAGGCCAAGATTCAAGATTGAATCATAAGGGTCAGTGTTAGGAACTTGAGCCTGGGACAGGGCAGATCCATTCAAAGATCCATGAAGCACTTGTTCACTAGAATTCTATGATTGTGGTCATTTTATGAGCATTCATGAATCTACCAAAAATAAATAATTAAAGAAAGAAACTGCTTTTGCTGAGGCAAATAAAATGGAAACAATATTTTCATTGATAGAAATCTGCCCATAAAACAAATGCTGTTCCTCAGGACACCATTGCTAACAAATCTGTCTGGGGACAAATGGAATGTGAATTCTGGCCAAAAGGATTTGGAGTATATTTATGGCAGTTTTCTGTTTGATATTTTTGGTCATCTTGTTTGTTCCCGTTTAACATTAGGAAATTAATTGCAATCTTATTGAGACTTCAAGAGTGATTTTTTCCACAAATAATCTGAGATAAATGTTCGACTTGTTCTCAGTGAAAATTCAGTTTTTCCTGGGTCAGTCTGACTCACAGGCTCTGGTGAATATAGATCACTTTTGAGCAGAGCATAGCTGGCTGGGAGTGTGACACCTTCCTGTCTTCAGCCCAGATGCCTATCAGGAGCTGGGCAGTGTCCTATCTGGAGGGTGGATAAAAAGTAACTTATTGCCCATGACATTGTGCCTTGTTGAGCTAACAGCCTTGTGATTAACAGCATGGACTTGAAAGTCTAACAGAGGCAAGTTTGTAGTCATGGAAATGTAATGTCTCTGAGCCTTTCATTCCCTTAAGATGACTGGGATATGTATGTAAATACTGATAGGTATATATTGTGAAGATATGTAATCTTGGAAAGGGTCAGGCATGAACTTTGTACCCATAGCTGGTGATTACAAGATCATGTCCTCACAGCAGTGCTACTCAGTGTGTGGCACACAGTCTGGCAGTCAGTTTAGTTGATACTATGCAATAAGATAAAGCTTGCACAAGAATAGGAATTCATTGTATTACTAAGTCCAGGACTTCTGCTGTATTTAGTACAATGCAGCATTCTGTATCTCTAAGACACTGGGGTTTCAGCTATTCTTTTCATAGTTGGTCTTCCTCTATAGCAGAGAAAGGCACTGAATTACATTCTAGTGTAATTGTCTTATGTCTCTGTTCAGTGGCACTGTGAGTAACATGTGCTGGAGAAGTACACAGATAATAAACCACAGCAGAAGCAGAGATTAAATGAAGGATCTGGACTAGTAAGGTCCATAGCTAGCTTGTAGGTAAACAGTTAACCTCTTCAGTAAAATTTCCTTGTTGTAGCAATGAGAATTGTTGAGGCCCAGAATAAAGATACACTTGAATCATTTTTAGGTGCTAAAAAGTTTTTATTAACAACAGATGTTAATATTTTGAGGAAACTTGAATTCTTTCTAATTGGCTGGTACTTTTCAGTTCTAACAACCAGAAGTTTTAAAAGTCTGAGAGAATGGGTTACTATCCAAAGGTTCTCATTTCACTTGCACAACTGTAAAACTCTTAAAAAATAAGTACTGATCTCAACTTTCTAATTCTGAAAATTATATTTTTGTATACTATTATACTTTGAATTTGTATGCATTGCAAAATGGTCACATTGATCTCAAAAATTTACCTATCACCACACTTGTCATTTCTTATAGTGACAAGATTTAAGGTTTACTCTTGTAATGATCAAGAGTAAAAGTATTAGCTGTAGCCATCTTACACAATATATCTTTTAAGTATTAAATACAGTCTCACTAACCCCCCCATGTGTTGTCCTTGATCACCACCATTCTCTCTGCTTCTGTGAATTCTTTTTCTTACATTTTTTTTAAGATTGCACATATAAGTGCCATCATGGGAGTGTTTGTATTTTCATTGATTGATTTTATTTAATATATGTCCTAGATTAGTCTGTGTTGTCAGAAACTAGATTTTCCTTCTTACAAGCTGAGTTCTAGTCAATTGCATTTCTCTCTCTCTCTCTCTCTCTCTCTCTCTCTCTCTCTCTCTCTGTCTCTGTCTCTCTTTCTCTCTCTTTCTGCTTCTTAGTCTCTTTCTTTATATACACATATGTGTGTGTTTTAAATTTTCTTAACTTTTTTGAAACACAATTACTCAGGCTATAAAGTTAAACTAACATTTATCTAAAGCAATAAATATCAGGTAATTTCAGCAAAATATCACTACAAACTGTGGAGCATAATTTTAATGATGGTTTTACTGGTAAGACACTAGGTACATAGTATAGTAGTGAGAGCTATGCAGCATGCTCAAACAGTGGACCCATTTTCCTCTGGAGGATCTTTCTAAGTCGTCTTGACTGCCTTCTCCAGACATAATACTGTCTATTCTTAAGGTGTGTCTATTAGTTTTGTATGCAACACTACTAACTGATCAAGGTCAGTATTCAGACTGGAACATGGCATTGTTAAAAATATAGGGACTTGCAGTTAAAGGACAGCTGGGTTCAGCTATTGATTCTGTTCTATACTTGATGTGTTATTATATATACTAAATATAGTATATATCCTCTTATATACCAGCGATCCAGCTGAGGGACAATACCTCAGAAAGTTTATATTTTCCTGATTATAAGAACAGAACTATAAAGCTGATTTTATTGATTCATTATTTGGAATCAGAACACAATACAAAGAGAGTGAAACATGGTAGACAATCAGGTATTTTCCTTCAGATCCCGTTTCTCTCTCAAAATCGACAAGCCCTCATCAGGTGAACTGATTTAGATAAATTTAAAATAAATTAGGATAACTCATGGGCAAAAAAATAAAGTTCTATTTCTTCCTCAGTATTGAAGATGAAATGGTGTGAAATTGTACAGAGTCCTTGCCTCATATAATTATGCTAAGATTCTTTTTCTAAAACTTGGATTATTGAAGAGTGCCAATATTTTCTTTATTTATGTATTTATATATTTATTTATTTGTAGGGTGAACGAGGAGAATGTGGTAAACCAGGAATGAGAGGTGACAAGGTAAGAACATAGTTTTCAAATGTTAACCATTGTCATCACTTTCTACTTGAGTTTTCTTACAAAAAAAATTCTTGAGTTGAATTATGTGGGTCTTGCCTAGCGCTGGAGTTCAGTTTTCACACCTGAAATATGTAAAAACTGAAGTAAACATGTAAACAAGGAGCACACATGCAAGACATGAAACAAACATGTAAGAACTGAAGTAAACATGTAAAACATGAATTAGAAAAACCAAAGAACCAATAACTTACATAATGAACCCCCCATAGGTGATTAAGCTCATTTGTAGCATCCCAGTTGTTGAGGTCGGGCCTATTGAATGTTATGGTGGAAAGAATAGCCAGCAAGTCAATGCAAGGTGCAGTTAAGTGCACTGGAATGATCTTCTGGTACAACTTCACATGGGAGAGTGAAAGATGCTGTGAAGTTAGTGAAATTATAGAAAGCACATGGCAGAAATAGACATAAGGGTTTGAAATTTAGAGAAGGCAGCAAGACATAAACCACAGTATAGCTGTTTACCTTGGTTTATATAGATATGAGTAAGGAACTTAAAGTTAGCATGCTAAAGATGTTCTTAATAAATCCAAAGTACACAGTGAATCCATAAATATAATTATAAATTATCCCAAAAGGCATGGAATAAAAATAGCCGTCATTCTAGGTAAGAACTATTGACTATGAATTCTATCAAGATAATAGAATAGAAAACATTTATGTAATATGTGTAGATAAAAGTGACAAGAGAAAATAAGCAGAGGTTGAGGAAGAGGATGCAATAATGATACTGGCCTGTTGAGTTAAATTCTTTAAATAGCTTGGTCTTTCTTGAAGCTGATGAACCACTGTAGAGCTGTAGAGAGTCAGATCTCAGATGCAGCCTCAGTGGTTATGTCTGGGGAGAGTAAAAGGAGACAATGAAAACATTCAAAGGGCAGAAGGGCACAAGAATTTTTAAGTACACAGGAATGAATCTACGGAATAGAAAAGAGGTAAAAATCAAATACTTGGGAGAGTATTATGAGATTAAATAGTTGACAAATAATATGTTTCATTGATTATGATACTAGATATTGTAAAATATTGTATTATTTTCTGTGCTAAAAAGAAAAATACTGCTGATTTATAAGATGTAATTCAAGTATTTCTTAATGTTAAGATATGAAATATATGAATATGTATGTATGTATGTGGTCCATAAAATATGGCATCCTTGATATGAATCATTCACACAAATTTATAAGAAAAATGTGTGAAAGCATTAAGAGACAAAAAGAAACATAGCTGAGAAAAATATCCAAATATGCCTGTAATCAAAGAAGTAAAGTTAAGACATTACCATCATTTTACACATCAAATTAGCAAACCACAGGTAATAAATGATACTTATTCTTGATTAACATCCCATAGAACTAAAAATACAATTTTGTACTCAGGTAATGACCATGGCCAATAAATTTTATTAATAAAGTTTCTTTCTTTCCATATATACAGGACAGACAAAGGAGTGACAGGCCTGTCAGGGCCTCTGTTTCAACAGTAATCCTCTAGTATCCTTAGTGATGAGTCAGAATAGGACAAAGTTATAAACACATACATCAGTTCTTAGGTTATTTAAAATAGAACTTCTCAGGAGCACTTTAATGTCAAAATAGGTAATGAATAACACATTATGGTAGGTCCTGATTCTTAACAAATAATTTGAAAAAAGGCAGAAAGCTTGGAAGAGGTAATCTAGACTATATTTACACAAAATGAACTGTAAATGTATTTTGAGATATGGAACATAATGAAATATTTTGGAAGTGACTATCAACAGTGTTTTGTCAAATTCCAAGCTGAGGAGAAGAACAATCCAGTCATCAAGCAGACTCACTACTCATTTATTGACATTGGTTTGCTGGAAGGAAATGATATTCCAGTAACTACAGGAGTTTCTAGACTTATTAGAATGTTCTAAGGACCTTTGTGAGGCAATTCCTTTATGGTGAACCAAACATAAACATATAGGCTAAATACTGACATATTAAGTTGGATCTTCTTGGAGTTTATTTATTGAAGCAAGTTTGATTCCAAGGTCTCTTATTAATTAGGATCACTTCAGTTCATTCTCTTTGATGTCTGAATAAGCAGGGAAAAGTGAACATTACCCAGAACATGTTTTTAATCTAAAAATTTATGCTTTATGGAGATGGATAACTAGAGAGAGATTTACCATTAATTTTACCCAACAGGGACTTCCAGGGCCATCTGGACCAAAGGGACCCAGAGGAATTCAGGTAAGGAGGCAAGAAGAAAATATAAGGTTAAACTAGAATCACCTTGGGAGCTTTAAATAATAACAACATCCCCCTTGGCCCATTTGCACCATCTTTAATTAACCAGAGTGTCTCAGAATTGAAGCAAGGCATTAGCATTTTTTAAACTCTCTTGGGTGATTACAGTATGTAACCAATTTTGGAAACCACTTTGCTAATGTTTTGATTAACTCAGGCTCTCTACTGACAGGCACCAATAGGTTTCTCATCAATACACTTGATAACTCCATCTGGAGAATACCTAAGGGGACAGAATATAATTTAGATGAAAAAAAAATCTAGGTAGATATGAGAAGGAAATATCTATTTCTTCTATAATGTAGTTCTGAGTTGTAAAATTTTCTAAATTTATTTATCTAAATACTTACATAATCCCTTCAGTGCAAGTAGTTAATTCTTGAAAACATGGAATGAGTCTATAACTTATGGATTTACAGACTGTGGACCCCAGAAAATAATTTGAATTAATTTTTCCAGTGAAGGGACTTGTCTCTTCTAAAGTAACAATGGGATGTACATGAGTATGGAGAAGTAATTGCAACACTGGAAGAAGTGTGCTGAAGCTCTGCAGGTACAGCTCAGTGATCGCCAATCAAGCACAAAGCCTTGGCTTCAATCCTTGGCACCACAAAAAGAAGACAAATCAAACCAAAATGAGAACAAAATCAAGCCAACAAAACGCCTCTCTCCAGATAGACTGAAAGTTATGTTTTTAACCCAAGAATTCTTAGGCTGTATCTAGTTGGCCAGCTTCTTCATTTTGGCCTAGATTTGCAAAAGCAAGGCAGTGATTGGCCAATGAAAACTTGTGGTGAGATCCTTCAAGGATCTGCTTAGATATATTTAAAAAGATAGGCAAAAATCTTTTTAAAAAGTGGAATCCAACACAGGAAGAAAACAAACATCCTATTCAAAATATATTTGTTTTTAGTAAATGTTGTTTCAAAAGCTTTTGATTTGACTTAAGGAGTTTATGCTGTGAATGTTCTCATTTGAATGTGAACTCAAAGTAGGCCGGAGCCTCACAATCAGGCTACTGACACCAGGATCCCCAGGAACTCTAAGAAATTACTCGTTCTTTCTTGGTTGGCCTTCTAGTTTGGCACATACATTAATTCCTTGTTTTTATCTTCGATCAGGGCATTGGTGGACCTCCAGGGGATCCAGGCCCAAAGGGCTTTCAAGGAAATAAGGTAATTTTTTTCTAATTTAGAGATGGGCAGAATTCCGTTCCCTAGTATACTATGCTACTGTGAGTTTTATTACTGACAGGAATCAATAAATTCATTGAAAAGTGCCTCTGGAAATACTTAGTAACCTGCAAGTATATGCACAGGATCAAGTTCAAGCATATAGAGAGGCAGTGGTATTCTTTCATTATTTACTACCTTATCATTCATGGGCATTATTAACTATGAGAAATCATCCAGCATCATTGATACTCTTCTCTCTTACTGTCAATGTCTGGTATTTATGACTCACTGGGAACTGAAAAGCAGTACCATGCAACATGACTCTAGCCATTCCATATTTCTCCTGGTAACCATCTCCACATACAATTTATTATAGAATAAGATTTATGATGGGCATAAAACAGAAACTGGCAATCTCAACCATCAGTACTGTATTTCTGACAACATCCCATAGATAATCCAGTATGACAAAGGAGAGGGGTAGAATATAAACCAAATAGCAGCCAAAGATTCTTTAAAGGGGAGGGAGCCAAAGTATCTGGTTATAGGACTTTCTTTCCTATATGCCTGGCCACTTATGATCTGCAAACAATGCTTCTATTTTCTTTTCAACTCTTCTCAATGATTAATAAATTCCACAGATGTGCTAACTATCCAGTAATGTATCCACAGAGGTAGTGAAGGTAGGTGTATAGAATTTTGGGCAACTATTAGCTGCAGAAGATGGCATCTTCTATTGACCTCCAATAAAGGTCATCTTTTGAAGATGATGTTAACTTCAAGTTATAGAGCACAGTTGGGTTACTTGAGCATTAATTCTCTAGAGATTGGAGAGGGGGTGACGAGTATGTATTTTTAATGAGATAATGACAGCCTGAGATTTCCCAGGCCACTTTTAATTGGCAAATTAAAATAAAATGGGCCTCTCAGCAGGAACAAGCCTGAGTTTCATCTAGGGAAATGTCTTTTCCAGTCCTTGCCTGTGATTAATTCTCTCTGGGGATAGAAATGGCTGTGTTGAATACTGAGTAGTTTCATAAAATTGTTTCAGCTGTAGGTAAAATTCTGCCAAAAGAAAGATCATACACATCTTGACAGTACATATGTATTTCTAGGAATCAATGGTCAAGCAAGATGTTAATTTTTACATTTTGTAAAACAGGCTTAAACCAGGGCACCAGTTCAGAGGTTTGTAACAGTGACAGAAAAATGGAATGGATGAGCCATAAAGGATGTGAGGGATTGTGCTGGCTTCATATTGGCGTTATCATTTTGGATAGGAGAAATAAGGTCTAGAGGGGACTGGTGCATCTGGAGCAGATGAGCGGCTGGCAGCTTCACAAGGGACTGAGGAGAAGGAAACACCATGAGTGGTGGCATTGAAGGTTTGTGGGGACAGGCTCCTAAGGGGTTATTATCCTGAATGCTGTGATTTAAGGCATGTGCTAACACTGCCCGGCCCATCACTCATCCTTATGCCTAATAGACTCTCTACTTAGGCTTTTTTTTTAAATAAACAAAAAATTTTAAATAAACTTCAGATTATAATTCTAGCAATACATTGATTTCTAATAAACTAGGTGATTTTTAATAAATTATACTTTGTTGGGAGGGATGATTATAATATACAGAGTAGTTATAAATTAATAATATATTAACATTATTATTATTAATGGAAGATGCCATCTTCTGCAGCTAACAGTTGCCCAAAATTCTACACACCTACTTTCATTACTTCTGTGAATACATTACTGAATAGTTAACACATCTATGAAATTTATTAACTGTGCTTGATTTTCATTGTATGTTCAAGAAGAGAGTCATCTTCCCTAAAATAATTGATAATTTAATCAAATTTTATCTCCAAAAACATTTCTTTAAACATTTTATTTCTTATTTGTTTGGGATTTTTTTATATATATGCAGAGGTTGTTTTTGAGGCAGGGCCTTACACAACCTTGGTTGACCTGGAATTTACTATATAGACTGAGGGTAAGTGACTTGAACTCACAGATATCCACCTGCCTCTATTTGCCAAGTTCTGGAACTAAAGATTTATGTATGCCACCATGCCCTTCAGACATAATTTTAAATTAAAAAATTCCAATTAAAATTTAGTTGTGATAAACTATACATGAACCAAAATTAGGTGGAATATTTTTCTTCCATTCCCTCTTTCTCCATTTTTTCCCTCACTGCATTTTTCTATTCTTCCCTGTCTTCTCCACAACCCTGTTTCCTCTCTCTTTCCACTGTGTTAGTAGGAGCATTATTAGCATTGACAGGGGTTTACTCTGATGCCCAAGTTGCCCTTGGATGCACATCTTTCTGCCTCTATCACAAAGCTCTTGGTCTTAAAGATGCCAATGTCAGCCAGGCTCCTAATTGTAGCTACTCCAGTGGGTGAGACAAAAAGACCATAAGGGCCAGTTTGGGCAACTTAGTAAGATTTTGTCTCAAAATTGAAATAAATAATAAACGAAAAGCGACAGAATTTAGCTGTAGCTCAGTTCAGTGGTAGAGTACTTACTTAGTACATAAAGCCGTAGTTTAAATCCCCAGCAGCACACACACACACACACACACACACACACACACACACACACTCTAGGGAATGTGTTGAGTATTATTTGGAAACTGTAAAGTAGAAATGAGTTACCCTGTCTATTTTTAGTTATATTTCTCATTTCAGGTAATAAATTTAGTGTTTTCCTCCTCCTCCTACTCTTCCTCCTTTTCCCCCATCCCCCTGCTCTGCTCCTCCTCTTCCTCTGATTTCTTTCTATTCATTTCATGTTATAACAATTTGCTTATATGTATGTATTATGTATGTATGTCCACTATGTACAGACATTGTGCCTGCAGAGGCCAGAAGAGAACATAAAATCCCTTGGGGAACTGGAGTTACAGGCAGTTGTGAGATACCATGTGAATGCTGGGAACTGAACCAGTGTCCTCTGGTAGAGCAGCAAGTGCTTAACTGCTGGCCCATCTCTCTAGTGACTGGTCTCTTAATATTTGTTTATAATTATTAGTACTTTCTTGTAATTTTTAATATTTTTGAGCCTGTTAGGCAGAGCTATGCCACACTGATTATTTGGCTAATTTTTTTTAAATCTTATACATTTGTGAATATATTGCATTAAGAATAAGGCTTAGGGGAACAATCATGTCTCCCCTCTTGGGATATACTTCTAAATTGTGATCATAATAAATAAATTGTTTTGTTTCACAGTCTGAAAATAATTTTATATTGAATATTATACTGATTTTTCTTCTCATATATCATTTTGTTAGAAAATATTGTTTAAGAAATTGTGGCTGAAATTTATGCAAACATCTCTAAATCTTAAGCAGTCTGTATTTTCTAATGGACATGGGCAAGTTAATTTATCTTCACATCTCTATAATCATAGCTAACATTTATTGTACATTTCTTATGTGATATGTACACTTCTCAATATGTTATTCCCAATATTGCCTCCTGAGGCATAATTTATTCATATCCCCATTATACAAATTAAGCTTTTGAGGTTCCTTCAAGAATTTAAGCAATGCTCTCAGGACTTTAAAGCTAGAGAACATCAGTACCTGGTCAGCTGCCCATGATAAATTATTTACCTTCCTTCAGGTAAGAAATGCTGAATTTCTCGAGTATTTGACAGGAGACCAACACGTTTCTTATCGTGAACATGGAATTCTCATGATTCAGTCTAACTGTGAGAAACAGTTTGTTGAAAGGACATTTATGCTTGTTTATAAAGCTGACATAAAATCATGGGAAAGAAGGAAATTACCTGCAAAAAATTGTTCTAGCTGTATTTTCAAGTACTGTGTTTCTAACAGATCAAAACAGAAACCGTGTACTTAGGACATATGTAAAGATTTCGTGAGAGATTCTAGATGGGGCCTGCCTATGGCTTTCAATTTATGAATGGTGTCTCTCATGAACTACACTCACTGTTTGCTGTTCTGGGGTTGGATTTTCTTCATCAGAAATCTTTTCAACCCAGAAAAGGTGGCCAAAGAGCAAAAAGGAATAAAAAATAGCATGTGCTAAATCAGGAAAAATGTGCCTTTGGCCCAGTTTCACTAATCATTTCTGCCATTAATACTTTCCACATGGAAATTAATTCTTATTCTGCTCTGAATGCCCTTGTTGCCATAGCAACAAAATATAGATGTTTCTAAGAAGGAAGCCTTGGTTCAGAGGCCTCAGGCTCTCCCACTCACAAGGATCCTATAACATCACTCAGAAGAACATCCCAACAGTCTTTGAAATCATTAGAAATATAATTATGGAAATGACTCAAAGCCTTATCCCTGGGACCAAGCTGAACTTGGAACTCAGGAGAAACTGGAGCCCTGGGGTCCCAGAATTGTCAATTTTCCCAAGGACACTGTGGTTGGCCCAGGCTGTAATCAATAGGACCCTCAGCTAGCAGCTAGAATGGGTCAAGATGGGGAGGCCTTTCAAATTTGTTCAAATTAATTCCTAAAAAACAAGCACAGTGAGAGGGTACAAGATTAATTAGCCATTCTTGCCAGATCTGGAGACCTTTCTGAGGTTATTTTTAAGTGATATTTCTTAAATCTCATGCAAATCTGCCCTTTCTAAGTACATGACTTTTGCCTATTAAAATACTTCATTTGGCTCAAAGTTAGCATAGTGGTTCTCAGACAGTGCTTCTCAATCTGTGGCCACACCCCCCTCGGCAGCCCTCAATCTTCACAAATATTCACACTGAGTTTCAGCAGCAAAATTACAGTTATGAAGTATCAATGAAAATATTTTTATAATTGGGGATCACCACAACATGAGGAACCAGGAAGGTTGAGAAGCACTGCTATGTAAGGTTAACCTACTAAACATGACCAATATTTCCAGTTGTGGTTTGGAAATAGTAGAATACCATAATAAGAAAAACTTAAAGAAATTTAGATTTCTCCTCAAACAAAAATCATGTATAGATTTATTTTAAACTCTCAAAAAAAAAAAAAAAACCTAGTTGCTTTCAACTACGTACCAATTACGGTTTGTAACATGATATGTAATCTCATAAGAGATAACTTGACTTAATCTAAATCAGAAAAATCTTATGTAGTGCCTGAAATTTCTAGTGAAAACAGTCAAGAGAGTTTTGAGATGCTCAATTCTCTAAGCACATTGGCTGCATTTTGGGCTTTGTGGAAAATAGTTTTTAAACAGCACTTCAACATACCAGCTTCAGTATTTTGTTGCCTGATCCTCCTAGCAGGCTGACAATTCTAAGGTAGATTGTGATGAATTAGTGCATAGGAAGACACTCTTTGTGATTTTCATTATAGTATTTGTTGAATGAATAAGACTGTCCAAGTTTTGAGACTCTTTTGCTTTCAGAGATGCTGAAGTCTAAATATTTCTGTTCCAAACCCAATTAAAGGGAAAGAATAGTTAGTAATTCATCAATTCCTGATGTGGAAAGAGCTTTGACTTGCATGAACATCTGCTCACCAGGAATTTGAGCAAGCGTATTAATACATCTGACATGAGACAATTGATAGTGACAACTTGAAAGAGTTGCCAGAGCATGTGGGATGTCAGCCAATGACTTCAAGGCAGATGATTTTCATGCTTAAATCTCTGATCCCTGTGACTCCAGCAGCTGGGGTAGACTGTGTACATGAGTGTGCATGTGTGTTTATGCAGCTAGAGCCTGCCAACACAGAAGCTCTCATGAGCCAAAAAAACTAAAAAAAAAAAAAAACTGCTAACACTTCCCAGGATATTTCTGTGCGTAACTCATATGCCTAGTTAAACTGGGTACTAGATAGAATAGACTCAGCCACATGCTCAGAGGAATGTCATCATTTTTGTCTATTATCAGTGTAATTAATTCAAATACATTGCAATAGCAATTTTGCAAGGGCAAATTGTTCATTCCAAGGATAAGAAATCTTGTTAAAATTGTAAAGTACACATGCAATATAATTTGAAGTATTGAGGAAAATTCATTGGGATTCACCATATTAATGCTATTTAACAGATATTATTTATATTTCATTTTAAAATCATTTCAGTGAACTCTGTATGAACCAAGCAGTACTTCCTTCTCTGCTTAGCCTTCAAGCATGCCTTTTAAAGAAACACATCACACTATCAAATTGATTACCTCTTTCTATAAATCAGTGGTTTTGTTGCCATAAGAATGAAAGGTGTCCACCTTGAATAGTTTCCAGCAACTGACTTTGTGCCAAGGAAACCTGAACTGTTCATCAGAGGCACAGCTCTAAAAAATCTCTTTCAGCTGGCCTCTACCAGTCTTTCATTTTAGTGAAAGTGATGCATACTTTTGTAGCTTTTGTTGTGTGTGAGGGAGTGTGACTTTGTGAGCAGATCGCCCAGCATGAGCTCTCACTTCTCGGTGAGCAGCATGATCAAACACTGACAACCTCATGTTACAGTGGTGGGAACTAGTACTTGTGGTTTTCACCAGTTCTCTGTTTTCATAGAATGCTTTCTTTAAAAAACACAAATTGATAAATGTATGGACTACAGTCAGTTAGATGGTATTTTAAAAATACTTTAATTGGGAAATTTGAAATAATGATGATCCCACAGTTTGCTAATTATACATTTGTACATAAAGTTATACAAAGATACAGTTATACTGTAATCACAGTATTGCAAAAACATAATTTACATCAATTTTTTTCCTGATGGAGTGACACATTGATGCTGTACATTTTGAGTACATAAAATTAAATGTGAGTTGGTTTGTGTAAGCTCCGTTTTCTCTTGGCTTACATTTTTAAAAAAGATTTATTAATTTATTCTGTGCAGTGTTCTACCTGCATATATGTCTGCAGGCCAGAAGAGGGCACCAGATCTTATTATAGATTTTGTGAGCCACTATGAGGTTGCTGAGAATTGAACTCAGAACCTCTGGAAGAGCAGCCAGGGCTTTTAACATCTGAGCCATCTCTCTAGCCCTTGGCTTACATTTTATCATATTTGTCTTGCCTTGCTCTGAAAGATCTCTGGTTGTGAATATAACTCTGACATTGTGTTTTTCTCATATTCCAAAATTCAAATGGGTTTTAAACGTCTTTAAAAATTAAAAGTATGTGACTCTAAGAGGTAGTTTGATATGGGAGCTGAGGGCACCATTTCTGATGCCAACCTGGGAGGCTGACACCATGTTAGATTTTATTAGCTGCGCAATTCAGCATGCTTATTTACTTCCCTGTGACTCAGCTTTGTTATCCATGTTCTGGGTTGATAAAAGTTGTTGGGAGGATGAGATGAATTAATATATGCAAAACATTTCACATAGGATCTGTTCTAGAGTGTTGTCAAGTCTTATCAAGCAGCTGAACCTTTTGATAGCCCTCCCTATATCACCAGAAGTTTATACCACCATCTTCCCCAAATTAAGCCTTTAACATACAAACCTTCCCTGGAACAAGAGAAAGTAGAAGCTCAAAATGGAGAACAATTCAAATAAAATCAGTTGATGAATATTGACTTCCCTGGTCCCTTTTTCCTTCTTGCACTTCCAAAAAAAGGGGGAGGGACATTTGACTTTTCCCCTAATCTCTGCACAGACCCTTTACTAGGTTTCTGTTGAGAATGTAACCTGGACACATTTGAACACAGAAAATGTTCACAGTTATTGTTTTCCATTTTGAAGGCATGAGAACATTTGTCATAATACTCACATTGAGTTAATGTCATTGTATCTCAGAAATGGTTTAAAGTTAGTAAACCTCTTCAATGGTGGAAGGGACCTCTCATAGTTGTATTGGGTTTTGATGAATTGGGCAGCCCTTACACCAGTGCTTTCCAACTTTCTATGCTGCAACCCTTTAGTACAGTTACTCATATTTTGGTGACCCAGCAACAAAATTATTTTTGTTGCTACTTCATAACTGTAATCTTGATATGGTTAATTTGTAATGTGTTTTCTGAAGGTCTTAGGTGACACCCATGAAAGGGGCATTCAACCCCGAGGGTGTTGTTGCCTACAGGTTGAGAACTACTGCCTTACACATTGTGTGGGGTTTGTTTTTAAAGAAAGAAGGTTTTCTTTGGTTAGGTACATGAGTGTTGGTCTTCTTTGGCTAAACTTTCCTGAGAATGTAAGCTTAAGCTATTTATTGTGATTTCATTATTCTTTTAGCTATAAAAGGTGTTCATTGTGTCTGAGTGAATTTGGAGAAAAAGTTGTGAAATAGTTACTTTTCATCATTGTGCCTTAATAATTTATATACCTAAACCAGTTGCTTTTATTAAAACTGAAGTAACTTCAAAGGAGAATTCTTAGACCCATAGTTTCTCCCAGATCTGACCAGGTATCCATACAGTTCCTGCTCCCTCACTGATGCTCAGTAAACATCTGATTCTTAGGAGTTTGCATAAATAACTATAATTAACTAAGCATTGAGAAATCAAAGGGAAGCAAAATCTCACTTATTCTCTTTTCAGACTGGTAGGGGCTTGGGATCACATTAACACCCTAGAACTATAGAGTTACAGAAAAAATAGTGCCTCATTATTGCAATGAGTTTTATCCCATCAGAGGATTCTTCTGTAAGCCCAGTGCTTAACATACAATCTGAAGGGTAGATAGTAACAAAGACCATAATAAGAACACTCAAGGTAGAGGGGGCAGCATGTTCTAAGGTCCAAGATCTTACGCAGAAATGAACAGGTCACGGGACTGATGAGGTGATTGCTACTAAAGCAAAGAGATGATTGTGTCTACAGAGGCTTGCAGAGCCATACAATGGAGCTCCTTGCATGGAGCTCTGTTTTTTTCTTTTGTGCTAGCAAAGTGAAATGTCTCAAAAGATCCCACACTCCTCTCCATCTCCCAGTTAAAATAAAAAGGAAACAATTTCTCTGGTAGCAATGGAGGAAGTAGATTGGAGTTGTAGATTGTCTATTAAGAATGCTGTTGTGGTTTGAACAAAAGATACTAACCTGATGTACATTACAGAGATAGATGAATTCATGAAAGATTTCAGAGACTACAGGTTTCTATATACATTTTACATAGATGCCTCCTGGGTTCTGGTTTGACATGAGGGATTGACTGTGGAGACATTACATAGATGGAGAGTACTAGAAGATAACCAGGTCTAGGAGAGAAATGACCTTGGTCTATATTTAGAAATGGCCTGTCTTTGTTTTGCATTTTTCTGTTTCCCAAAGTTCCCTGAAGATATTTTTGTTGGTTTCCAGGACACACCTAAAGTTTGGTGCTGTCCATGGTCCTGAATCAAGGCTCTGCCCTTTTAATCTTTCTAAAACTCATAGCTATATGAGGTTCTTGAGCACTTGGAATGTGTTTTATACAACTTGAATTTCTTCAAACCTAAGATGCACGTGAACTTAAAAGATATAACTAAAATAATAAAAACATAATCATTAATACTTTAAAATATTGATAACATTGAAATATTTCAGATAATAAGTAAAACTATTATTAATGATAATTCATCTATTTTTATTCCTTAATGTAGCAACTAGAATACTTAAAGTTATATTTGGGGCTTGCTGTATAATTTTCACTGGGCACTGCTGCTCTTAACAGGGACTCTATTGTTATCTTGTTCCCAACCTTTGAGCCTACCAAGCCTCTAGCTGTCCAAAGACAAATCATATCATTCTTTCCTCTTCTTCAGTTTTTGCTACTTTTTCTTTTGTATCAGAGTAGATAAATTCCTACCTCTTTGTTTATCTCAAATATATCCCCTATTGTAATAAGCTTTTAGAACTCTTTGAGGCAGAATTAAACATTTCTTCCCACGAGATACACATGTTCTTTTAGAATCTCTATTCTTGCTAATCCACTTTCTTGAGTTTACTTTCTTATTTGTTTGTCTCTTGGGTAATACTATAAGCACCTGCACAACATAAATGTAATGTGAATCATGACTGAATTATATCAACTGATGCTCAATTACAGGCATAGGTTGCTGTTCACCAGATATTTGTTGAACACGAGACCTTGTAGTGGTTGGTCAGTAAAATCCCAGTGAATAACAATTGAATTTTCACATAATAAAAAGCTACAGCATATAGTTTAATATGACCTGGAAATTTTTACAGACAACATTTTTAATATTCCCAACAGCCCTGTAAGGTACATACAATCATCCTTGTTTTGTATTTTGAAATCTCATAAAATATCTAATATTGCAAATGAAAAAAAACTAAGTCCATTAGACTAAATGGATCCAAGGCCATGTTCTATCTTCCATGTGGTTTTATGCATAATGAAAAGTGGGCTCCAAGTGCAGATCATAGTCATCTTCCACTCTGATGTGGGGGAAACCCTATTTCCTAGGATTGTTTGGAGATTATATGAGATAATGTGTGTGAGATGTCAAGGCAATGTTTATAAACAGTAGGTTTAATTTCATATTGGCTTCTTCTCTTCTTGAGGCCCAGAGCAACAGAGGCATTTGTAATTTCTGAGAAGGACAAAAATGGTCTCTCTGACCTACTTCTTCTCCCATTCCCAAGGAGGTCATAATAAACAAACCATTAGGGGCTGGAGAGATGGCTCAGTGGTTAAGAGGATGAACTGCTCTTCCAGAGGACCTGGGTTCAATTCCCAGCAACCACATGGCAGCTCACAACTGTTTGTGGTTCCAGTTCCAGGCAAACACCAAGGCAAATAAATAAATAAGTTTAAAAAAAAACCCACTAAAAACCTCTGTGGAGTGATGTATCTTAAACCACTTCTCTTTTTAATGCTTTCTTGTGATATGTGGTTTTGGTGGTCAGAGAAAGTGAGACAGGAAAATCACAAGTGCAGCTAGCATTGCAGGTCCACGATGTGTATGCACATACATGTGTGCTGCTTGGGGTTGGCAGAAATAATGGAGGCAGAGATCAAGTCTGGAGTCTTCCCATGTCAGTACTGTCCTGCTGAGTTCCCAGAGAGAAATTCTGAATGTGGATTCCCCTGTCTTGCTGAGGTGGCATGTCTCACAGTGAGTATCACTTTCTTCATCACCACGGATGTAGAAGAAAAAGGGAAGGGAAAGAGAAAAAGGAATAAATATTAACCTATGTCTGTGCTTATTTATGGTCCCTTTGTTCTGACACCAACTCCCAAGAATAAAGTCTAAGTTAGTAGCAAGTGAGGACATGTTACTCATGGGCTGTGTTCCGGAAAGTAATGCAGTCTTCTCACAGTCTTTATATCTCTGTAATTCTTTTGAAAACTAGCATGAAGAAATCTCCATGGTACCAACTAGGCTAAGGGCTGGAATTGTGTAGTAGCATAATTTTTTGGTTGTAAGAAAAGAAGACTCTGAGCCAAATATTGGGGGAAGTTTGAAATATCAGAGAGAGAGAAAGCACCACTGTCAGTTCTCACCAAACTATCTTGCAACTTTCTCAGCCTCACTCCTGGTCTCTTCTGCCTGTCCTTCTGTGTCTGCCTGATTTCTAGAGCGCTTATATACCCTATCCCATCCAGGTTAGGATTAAAGTTGTATAGCTTTGAACTCACAGAAACAGAAGAAGTTCTGTCTCTGAAGTTATGGGATAAAGGATGTTGGTTACCACTCCCCCACTCCCTGTGCTGGGATTAAAGGTTTGTGTGTGATTTACTCTGATGTTATCCTTGTATTCAAGGATCAAGGAATTTCTGAGCTGTCTGCCTAGGATTTGACTGTGTGGTCTCTCTGGTATCCCAGGATTTATTAAATATCTAACATATATCTACAGAACTGCTTCTTCCCTTCTTGATGTTCTTGCTCACCCTTCATGGGAACCACTGAACCAATTCTCTGTGAGTAGTTAGAAAAAACTTTCTTGGAAACCTGGACAGCAGTTTATTTCCAATCAGATTTGCAGAGAAGAACTGAGTAGGGTAACACTAACACTCACAGTAACTCAGTCACCCCCCACCAGATAGTTAGCACAAGTATCTTCTGACTTATTATGATACAATGCTGTGTTTATAAGGATAAAAATAGATAAGTGAGCTTAAGGTTTTGTGTTATTTTTGTATTTTAATATCTTTCCAAAATTGATTTTTTTAAATTTAAAGAAGCAAAAATTTTTTAAAAAACAAAACAAAAATAAAACTTGTTGAATTTAGATACTGGTGATGAGAACCAACTCTTGGATTTTGTCCTCTGACCTCTATCTGTGTGGCCATGACATGGGAACTCACACATACACACCTGCAAACAAACAAACAAATATCCAGTCTTGTGTTTAGTATTTTTTGTAAGTGTTGATGTGGGGTGTGTAAGGGATTGTCCTGTATTTCTGTCAAACATTAACGTTCTTCAGAGAAATGCCCCTGCTAGATTTAAAAAGTAAACTAGAACCATGCTTTAAACTTCTCTGTATTTACTTCATGGTCCTCCACATAGCAAGTACACAGTGTCCCTTTATGGACTGATGGGACCAGCTACCAACATGGGGCTCATGTAACATACATGCGCATTCCAACTTGGGTAGAAAGGGCAAGAAGCAGCAAGGAAATGCTCTTTAGGGAGAGGAAATTTGGCATCTCCAGGAGGCTGAGTCTTTTAAATCCTGCCTTATTTTATTTTGAGATAAAAAAAAAAAACAGATTCAAATTTGGTATGAACTTTTATATCTGATATGAAGAGAAAGTGAAAGAAACTCCACAGACAAGAATGTGTAAGACAAAAATGATCTTTAACTGCCTGATGCAGAACATTTGGAGAAAGTGGGACCAACTGTAGAATTTCCAAAGGAAGAAATTCCACTCGAGTGACCTGCCAGACTGGTTTTCTCAATAGTGTGAGCAGCAGGCAGCTGTGCATTTCATTACCTAAAAGGTGAAAAGTGTCATGAACTCTGATCCTGATGTTTATAAGGATTTCCTGTGTTTTAAATAATTTTGTATCTGGACATATGTTTTGGGAAGTTGACTTTTCTTCTTGTTCTTTTTCCTTTTACAGTTGGTCAAAGCCCATAGACTTCTCTAAAGCCACGATCTGGTCTTTCATGCCACTGTCACATTTCTTTGGCTGCTATCTGTCCCTTCCGAAGTCACAGGTCTCTAGGGGGAAATCAAAACTAGGGGAAACCCTTTTGTTTTCCTTCACTTGAGAGAAGTCTGGTTTCTGTGTATGTCTAACTTTATTTAACTTGAGTAAAAATGAAGAGAAAATTTTAATACCAATAAAGTCTGATCTTAAACATGAGAATGGGTAGAATTATTTCTTAGCATAAATTAAGGGATAACATGAAGAAAATGTAATACAATTTAAAATTTTTATATGTATCTTTTAAGATACAAGTCAAGTAGTGGTAGGATTAAGCGCCTCTCCTTGTATTTAGGCTAGGCAAGTCAATCTAGTATATATAAATATACTATATACTGTGCGTCTCTGGATCTGTTTCCATCAGTCACTGATGAAGTCTCTCTGGTGACGAGTTGAGTAGACAGAACCTATATATATATAGGTTCACAAGAGCCAAAAAAAAAAAAAACAAAAAAAACCAAAACCATTAGAGGCAGCCCCTGCTTTCATTGTTAATAGTCCCACAGACAGAGAAACTGTTACACATATGTAGAGGGTTTAGGTTGGTCTCTTGCAGGCTCCCTGGTTGTTGGTTCAGATTCTGTGAGTTCTTATGACCCAGGTTATTTGGTTCTGTGAATTTTCTTGTTTCTTGACCTCTCTTGCTCGTACAATCCTTAGATGACTGAAAGTTTGTATGAGGCTGTGCTTTTCAGGGTCAGGTAGAAGGGAAGAGAAGGCAAAGGAAACTCCCACAAATCTACAAGAATGACCTCTGCTAAAGTTCCTAGCAATAGTGGATACATAGCTTGAACTGTCCATCTCCTGTGATCAGATTGGTGTCTACTCAACTCGTCACCAGAGAGACTTCATCAGTGACTGATGGAAACAGATCCAGAGACCCACAGCCAAGCACTCACTGAGCTTGGAATCCTGCTGAAGAGAGGGAGGAAGGATTGTAGAAGCCAGAGGGGTCAAGGAATATTATGCTTATTATGATCTGTATGATGTGTATTTATAGACTATAAATAACGGAGGGCAGGGACTGTGTACTAGGTTTTGCTGTTGTTTTCAGCACACCAAAGAACTGCTCAGCACATACTATTTGAGCTGACCTAACATTCACCTCTTTTTCGCTCTAGGGTGATCCAGGTCCTCCTGGTCCATATGGTCCCCCAGGAGTCCCTGGTATTGGACAGCAAGGTGTTAAGGTAACCATATTTGCTTCTTTGTTCACAGATGACTATTGAATTTATTATTGGTCTGGGAAAGTGGAGCATAATAACTCTGTTCATTTTCTGCAGCAGTTATGTACATCTTGGGTCTTTGGACACTGCAGCGTTGTGATCTCAGAAAGTTTTTCCATAGAAACAATCAAGATATATTTTGATTTGATTGGAATGAAAACTTTGCTTGTCTCCAAATATGTCACCTCTCATAATGCACATGTGGTTTTGTTGGATTTATTGGGCTTTAAACATTAATGTAAAAATATACTACTGGAAAGTGAAACATCTTTATATGTAAATTACCACCTGCTCACATTACATGAACAGAACCTAGAAGTTCGATACACTGAGTGATAAATGCTGGCAGAAAGATTTGTAAGGAACTGCGAAGGTAGGGGGCATTCTGGGGTGCTATTCTGTGTCACACAGAACATATGAGAGAGCAGATGTACAGACTGATTTTAAATGGACTTTTGGTCTAGACAATAAGACTTTAATACAAGACTCAAGGGAGCAGTTTTATTTAGAGCATAGAAGATAGTCAAGTACCACCATACACAGCATTTCAGCAATAACAGCACAGAGGCTCCAGGAAAGTTGAAACTTACAGGACAAAGTTGGTGGAGAAAGATTCTTCAGAAGGAGATGAAATGTGAAACAAAGCTTAAGGAGGGGTGAAATGGGTGGCATGGGGACAAGGAAGGGGTGGCGTTTTAGGACAGTGGCAGGGAGTAGCTCACCATCTTAGCAGTTTCAGAAACAACTGCAGTTCCTCTCCCCTAAACCATAAACCCTGACTAGTCTTAATCAATAAAAAAACAAAGTCAGATATAAGGGTGAAAGCTGAAAGATCAGAGACACAGAGCAGCAACCACTTAGAAACTTCTTACCTCTACAAATCCTCAAACTGAATGGAGCACTGGGATCCTGCATTATATTCCCGTGTCTACTTCTCTAATGCTGGGATCAAAGGCATGTGTCACCTCTGCCTAGCTCTGTTTCTCATTTGGACTGGCTCAATTTCTTGTAGCCCAGGGTGGCCTTGAACCCCTGATCTTCCTGCTTTTTTCCCAAGTGCTGGGATTAAATGTGTGTGCCACCACTACCTGGCTTCTATGGTTAACTACTGGCAAGCTTTAATTTCAGAACACAAAATATCCCATAATACTTCCCCATTGATACACCATCATTTATAAGTGCTAGGGATACTGGGTTGCATTTAGATAAGAGCTAGGGAACATTTTAGGGCTATTTGTTTGCTTCAATACATATTCAAGCCAATTAGTCTCCTCTGAATATTTGTTGTTGTTGTTGTTTTTGATTACGAAAAGTTGGGCTATTTTGCTATTTATTCCTGTTGAAATCACCAGCACATTTTCTAGCATCTTATTATCTATCTAAAAACTCACCATGTAACTGTAGTCTTCCTGTCTCAGGGAGAAAGGGGCCAGGAAGGAAGAACAGGAGTTCCAGGACCAACCGGAGTTGGTGAACCAGGACAGCCAGTAAGTGGCAAAAAATGTGGGAAAATATGCTTCTTATATGTTCATTCCAGTGACTCTATTTTGTATGTTTTTATGTTTTAAAAAAGTACTTTAATAGCAGAAGTATGCAAGAACATGATCCACATTGCTTTTCATGTTTGAAATAAGGGCTACATATGTGTGTAGCAGTCTGAATGTATTTGGCTTTCATAATCTCATCAGGAGTGGCACTATTAGAAGGTGTGGCTTTGTTAGAGTGGTTATGGCTTTGATGAAGGAAGTGTGCATCCCTGTGGGGGTGAGTACTTCAGTTTCCTATGCCATACCACCCAATGTCTCAGTCTACCTCTTATTGCCTGCAAAATGTAGGACTTTCAGTTACCTCTCCAGTACTATGTCTGCCTGAACACTGCCATGCTCCTGGTCATGATGATAATGGACTGAACCTCTGAAACTCTAAGGGAGCAAGCCCCAGTTAAATGTTCTACTTTATAAAAGTTACAGTGGTCATGGTGTCTTTTCCCAGCAATGCCCCAACTAAGACATATAAAATGTGCTTGTGATCTTTTCAACTGGTCTTCTCTCTTGTAATCTCTTGTAAGATTAATCAGCTTGACAAAGAAAAAGAGTTCTCATGTGTCAAAGTTTCCCCGGAAGTGACAGCTCTGGATTAAGGCTTACTATCTGTACATGGTGGTTGACATCACTGTGGCCCTGAGAACAATGGGGATGAGATGAGGCTGAGGATCTTCTCATTATGTAATCCTTGAGAATGCTCTAAAGTTAGGATTGGTGATGGGACAAAGAAAGCCTGTTTTATTCACAGCTCCCACCTGCTGTAGCTTTGAAGTTTGCTATTGTTGGAAAAGGAAAAAAGGCTTCTGTCAAGAGAGATCTGAAGAGGAAATGAATAAAACATGACTCTTCTGTTATGAGGCACTTCCTAACTTCTCAAGTCATCGTGATCCCCAGCAAAGAATTGTAGCTGCCTCTCAGATGCAGGAGTCAAAGCACTAGCTGCAGCAGGAGCCTCCCTGGGTACCTTTGCAGGGCACACTGCCTCATGTAATCACTAACAGAAACACGTTTCTTTGCAGTACCTAGGAATAAAACAATAGTATATCATCTGAGGTGTGTGTGTATGTGTGCATGTATGTGTGTGTATGTGTGCGTGTGTATGTGTATGTCTGTGTATGTGTATGTGTGTGTTGCATATTATTGCAGGGTTCTACGGGGCCTGGATACCCTAGCACTGGAGTTGCAGGTGGTTGTGATCTGCCCTGATGTGGTGTTTGAACCTGAATTGGGGTTTTCTGCTAGAGCAGAAAGAGCTCTAACCGCAAAGCCATCTTTCTAGTCCTCTTAATTGACTTCTTTGTAGAATCGAAATATTTATCCCTTAACATTATTCTACACCATTTCATTTTACCTAAATCATTTTTGTCATAGTTTTTTTTTTTTTGGTTAACATTTATTTAGTTTTACTCATATCTTTAACAGTATCTTGGTTTTCAATAGCTTCTCTTTTATTCTCTCTGTCTGTCTGTGCTTTCTTTTTTTAACTTTTATATTTTAGGAAGGGTCTCATGTAGCTCAGGCTTGCCTCAAGCTTCTCATATAGCCAAGGATGACCTTGTATTTTTTGGTTTTTCTGCCTGTAGCTCCAGAGTGCTAGGCTCACAGGTGTTTGCCCTCCCACCCAGTTTTTGTGGTGCTGAGTGTTGAGCCCTGGACTCCATGGATACCAGACAAATGCTCCACTAGCTGAGCTATAGCCCCACACTTTCATCATTTACCCAATTTCTTTTTCTTTTTTAGGAAGTACATTTTTAGTTTTAGTCAAAATATATTAGCAGTAAACTCAATCTTTGGCTTATGTATTTTTGTTTTCCATCACCACATTAATTTCCAAATATATTATTTTGTTTTCCATTTAAACTTTTATTTTATTTATTATTTGTGTGTGTATATAGGCATGAATATTGGAGGGGGCACTCATGTCCCATGGCACACATAAGAGTTAGTTCTCAGCTTTTATCAGGGGTTCTAGGGTCTGAACTCAATTTGTCTGGCTTGGCTCCAATCCTCTTTACCTTCTAAGTCTTCTCCCTGGCCCATATGTTTTTTTGTTTTTTTTTTGTGGGGGGGGGGCGGGGAGTGGGGGTGGATTTTGAGACTGAGTTTCTCTGTGTAGCCCTGGCTGTCCTGGAACAGGCTCTGTAGACCAGGCTCTCATTAAACTCACAGAGATTTCCCTGCCTCCTGAGTGCTGAGATTCAAAGTATCCATCACCACTGCTCAGTTATCCTTATATTCTTGTCAGTGATGAAAACCTACAGTACATGTTAATTCCACTTCCTGCTACTCACAATTGTTCACTTTAAAATGTTTGCAGTATGTTTACAATTTCTTAATCATTTATCTTTTATCTAGTTTATACCATAGCTTGAATGCAAAAGAAGGCTTATGTTTCTTGTACCAATCACACCGTGGCTGACACAGACTATTTCAAATGGTCCTTACCAACGTTGTGGCTTCAGGAGCCAGGAGTGGGGGAATCACTGCGTAATTCTCTCAAGATGTCCTTAAGTGATGGCTGTGGTAGGATAAGATGGCTGTTTGATTGGTAGTCCCTTTGTTCTGGGAAGCCAGGGCAGCAAATGAGAGTCCAATATTTGCTAATTGGGAAGTCAGACTGCCCCATCCCATAAGTGATTTGCTCATTTAAAGAAGATGAACATCTGATTTAAGAACTCAAAGAAGTTCTCATTAACTCTAATAGAGATTTAACAGCTTTAACAGTACCTAACGCTTGCCCCGTGCCTCAGGGAGTGGGGAACCCTCTTCTTCAGTCGCTTACAGGCCTATCTAGAGTATACCTCTTATTTTTGAACCCTGAGATCTTTGCTGTTTCTCTGAGCTCAGTTATGTCTTCATGATTACAAGGAAATTTTATATTACTCATCCTTCTGATTGTAGCCAGAACACTTCCACAGTGTTGTCAGAACATGCAATGCTCATTTTTCAAGCTACAGTTCAGCAAATTATACTGGCACTGTGATGATTTGTCATTTAATTGGAAAGGAAGATCATAACAAAGATGAGGAAAACCCCAACACAAAAATGTTGTGTCAAATGTCATAATAACAGTAATAATATCAGCCATGATAGTTTTGTAATTATTTAGAAGTAACAAGAAGATTGAGAAAGATTCTGCTGAAATTGCCTTCTTTTGCCTGATTATTTCTAGTGACCTCAGGTTTAGTACTGTTCTTGGTATCAGAGTTATATAAGGGTGCTCAAAGTTGAAGCAACATTTGAGCTCTGATATCTAACAGCCATTGTCTCTGTGTAATTACACTAGTGTGGTGCTTATCCAGTAACTATAACTGATTCATAAAAAGTAAATTGGCCAAGAGTCTCCAGGTAATTTCTCTGTGGTACAAGGTTATTCATAATACTTCCCATAAAAAGTATGCTCTGAAGTGGAACTCCAATTACTTTGAGGTTAAAAATAAAATAGATGACTCTATTTGAAGATAATGGCCATTTTTTTCCTATGCGTTAGCACACTTACCTTTTTGCTTGGTTTTATTAATGGAAGTAATAGTATAAATATAATGAGTAATCATATTTTATTTCATTGTTAATGTACTCATAAAGCTTTGCACTGATGAGACTGTACTAATTACATTCCTACATTATACATGTATTTGGTAAAAGCCAAATAAGTATGTCATGGCTGTAATCACTACTCATGGCTTTTACAAAAGACAGTAAGATGGTTTAAGGAAGCCCTTCTGTCTTTAAAAGGTGATACGCAGATTTGAGAGTGTAGTAGCTCAGTTAATAGAATTCTTGTCTAATTTGCAGAAGGCTCTGGGGTCAATTCCCAGCACTATGTAAACCCACTGTGGTGGTTGAGACTATCTCAGGAGCTAAAGGTAAAAAGTTCAGGAGGTCAAGATCATCCTAGGCTACAGGAATTCTAGGTGGGTCTGGGCTATGTGAGATCTTATCTAAACAAACACATACACAAATTAAAATTAAAAGATAAAAATGAATTCATATTTGTTTTGGGGGTGGTCATAAGGGTGGGGAGGTGAACCTGAGAGGACTTGAAAATGAATGTGATCAGGGTGCATTATGCAAAAATTTTTAAAAAATTAATAAAATTTTAGGCTAAAAATAAAAATTAAAATGATACATAACCATTTGCAAATAAGTGTTTTTGCAAAATGATAGAATTCAAAAAATTGAAAGTATCATTTTCCTAGTGCAAGTACCTGCTGCTTCTTTTCTCTGGTTAGTAACCATCTTCCTTCATTTCTACTCAGCTGAAGGACCTGAGAGCACACTAATGGTCTGAACTATCACTCCAGCTTGTAGTGATCAATACTTTGGAATCATCTAACTATGTGACCATGAATATTAGCTTTATCCTCAGGGCTTGGAATCAAGAGTTACTTAGAGTGTAAATATTCTTGCCTTTACCTCAGTTGACATGTTCTAAAAATGTAGAGAAGGAAAGAAGGAAGGAAGGAAGGAAGGAAGGAAGGAAGGAAGGAAGGAAGAAAGGAAAGGAGGGAGGGAGGGAGGGAGGGAGGAAGGGGAACTTGTGCTCATTCTTTTCAGTGTGCCTTTCTCTACACTGTTCAATGTAAGTCAATGCCCCAGAGACTGGGTTATGTGTAGGCTTCCAGAAAAGGACAGGTACTTGAGTTATGGAACTCAAATCTTCTTTTAGTCAGCCCTAGCAGGTATATGTTGGGTGATTAATACTTAGGACAGCGTTTAGCCTTAGAAAGACTAAACTACTTATTTGATTTCACAATTGTTAATAGAAGTGCAACTTACTATTGTACCTAAAAGTCACTGAAATCAGCTTTTAACTATCATAAACGTCTACTCCCCAAGACCAGGAGTGGGTCTGTCTGCTGTTCCTAGACCTCAGTCCAGGTCCTTTTACCAACTGGGTATTTGATGTATTAGCCTGCTGTTGCTGTGATAAAATGCCATTCCAGGAGAAACTTGGTAGTGGTGGTGGTGGAAGTATTCCAGCTTACAGTTTTTAGTCCTCACTAAGGAAAGCCACCCATGGTGTAGGCTCAAGCAGAAACCTGGAGACAGAAACCAAGCAGAGGTAATGGAGAGAAAGCTGCTCACTGGCTTGCTCTCCATGTCCTCCTCAGAATGCTTTAGTATGCAACTTAGGACCATATGCCCAGTGGTAAGACCACCCATAATGGGCAGGGCCCACTCATATCACTAACTAATTAAGAAAACACCCCACACCACAGACATGTCCACAGTCTAGTCTGATGGAGGCAATCCCTTAGTTTCTCTTCGTAAGTGACTCAAGTTTCTATCAAGTTAACAAAAATTAACCAGCACAATTGACCCCATGTCAACTTGATGTACGAACACCGCTATAAGTCTCTGTGGCAAAGGCTTGAGAAGTAAAGGGGTTATGAAGACAATCTGAGGCCTGGAACCATGTGGCAAGGGTGGAGTTCCTGAGGTTATGAGGCTATTGGTAAAAGTACAGCCTTGGTTTCTGTGGAAGTCTCAGGACTGAAAAGCCATGTCTTGGTACTAGATCAGGGGAAAAGTCATGTCTTGGTACTAGATGGAATAGATCGGGGAAAAGCCATGTCTTCGTACTAGATGGCAGAATTGGAGTTCCCAGAGCAGCCCAGAGAGGCCATAGGTGAAGGTGAAGACTCAGTTACAGTGGAGGCCCTGTATGTGTATGTTGGAGATTACAGGACAGTGGAATGACCATCAAGGACAGTGGCAGATGTGGCATGAAGTTGGCCTGACCCTAAGAGACAATCTGTGTGTACTATGGTATGGATGGCACAGCTCTGGAAGTGGGACTGCCCAAGTCCTTTGGTGTTCACACACTGACCTATAGGATTTGAACTACACTGCTCAACTTGTGTTTGCCTGGTATCTGAAAACTATGTGCTCAAGTTTGTAATAATAACAATAATAAGTATGTGACTTAGTTTGGATTTTAGGGGAGCCCACAGATTAAAAAATTTTAAGAAAACTTGGACTTTTAAAGTATTGGAAACTATGAAGACTTGGAATTTTAAATGCTGAGACTACTTTATGTTTTGTTATTAACATGAGCTCTCGAGAACAAACAAAAGTAAAGGTTATGATTTAATAGTGACATGTCTATGTAGAGTTGATAAACGGTCAGTTGTGTTGCTTAAATTTGTCATTTTGACACAAACTAGAGTCATTTAGGAAAAAGGAACCTCAGTTGAGGGTCTTTTCCCCTCTATTGGCCTGTGGGCATGTCTGTGGGGGCATTTATTAATTGATAATTGATATGAGAATACCTAGACCACTGTGGCGGTGCCAGCCCTACACAGGTGGGTCTAAGATAAGAAAGCCAAAGGAGACAAGTCAGTAAGAACTATGGTTTCTGCTTCCACTTGGTTTTCAGGTTCCTTCTTAAGCTGACATCATAGCTTTCCTTGATGATGGGTTATAATTTGCCAGCCAAACAAACCCTTTCTTCTCCAAGTTGCTTTTGGAAATGTTGTTTTATGATACTAGGAAAGAAACAAATTATTAAATTTGATAAATGTTCATTGAATGAGTAAATAAACTCAATCCAGATAGTCCTCTTATTTTAGGTAATTTGGTTTTTCATTTGTTAGTGAAGAGTAAGTTGCTAATGCCTTTGTTGTTAAATTATGAAATATTAGCTTGGCACTTCTCAGTTTGCACTGTAGTTTGTATGCTCTTATTTTAATTTTTCTCTAATTAATTGTTTGGCCATTAGAGCAAAATGTCATAGATATTAGACTTTTGATTAAGGTTTTGGAATTAAAAGCTAGTTTTCCCATAAGCATTGCAATTTAAATTAAATTCCATGTTAGCCTTTTCTTTTAATTAAATCTTTATTAAGTAGGCTATGCATAAATAATAAAGGACAACTTTTAAAACATGCAGTATTAAAAAAGCAAAAAAAATGTGTTCAAGACTGGGATAAAGTTAGGTTTATTTTTGTTTTTGACACAGGGTCTTTCTCTGTAGTCCTGGCTATGTAGACCAGCTGTTTTTGAACTCATAAAGATCCCTTGCCACAGCCTCCCAAGTGCTGTGGTTAAGGGTATGCACCATTACACACAACTTGTTAATTATTTTCTTACATGGGAATTCATGCGCATCATGTTGTGTCCTTTTCTTCTGCCACTCTTGTCCAGAAAACATCTCTCAAGCTTTTGGCAAATGTGCTGGAGAGCTAAGCTCAAGTCTCATAATTGTCCAGCAATTACTTTACCCACTGGCCATCACCTCACTGCATGAAACTAGAAAGATTTTAGTATTATTTATTTTTTTTATCTATATTGGTTTTTGCCTACATATATATCTGTGCAGCACATATATGCCTGATGTCCAGGGAGGTCAGAAGAGAGTGTTGTATCTCTTGAAACTGGGATTACAGGCCATTGTGAGATATCATGTGGATGTTGGGAATCAAACCAGCAATTTTGGAAGAAAAGACATTTCTCTTGAGCTCTGATCATCTCTCAGTCCCCAAAATAGGAATTTCAAAGGTCAAAAAGTTTCCCTCCTCTTGAGGGGTGGGGGAGGGGTGAATAAAAAAGGAGAAATTTTTAGAACACTATTTAAGCCATTTCCTCTAGTAGATGAATTGATAGAGTTCTCTGGCTAAGGGAGTTGGCCTGTGATAGTAGTCTATTGAATGACCCACAAGCTCCAAAGCCAGTGCATTGCACCACAGAGATGCACATCTATGACCTCTGTACTGTTGGGGTAGAGACAGGAAGATCCTGAGGCTCACTGGTTAGCCAGTGTGGACAGCAACGATCAGCTCCAGGTTCAGTGGGAGATCATGTCTCAGGAAGTAAGGGAGAGAGCTGAAGAGATGGCTCAGCAACTAAGAGCACGCATTGCTCTTGTGGGAACTCAAGATCAATTTTCTGCTCCCACGTCAGATGGTATCACACCTGCCCATAACTCCAACTCCAGGGGACAGCACACCCCTCACAAAACACATGCACACACACACACACACATACTCACACACACACACACAAATAAAATGCCCAACTTTGGTGCATGCCTGCATGCCCATTTTTCTTTTTAGTATTCGATGAGTGGGTTTTCTGGCAGCCCACTTTGAGACACACTGTTTTCTTCATTATTATGTGAGAGGCCCTCGCCTCTCCTGGTGCCTCTCTGAGGACTTCTTAAAACTACTGAGACTAAACATCATGATGTTACCCCATTAGTGATCTTAGGAAGATATAGCATTTATGCACTAAATTGTTTTTGAGTTCAATTAGCTCCAAAAATAACTCAAGTTTGTCAGGTCACAAAGTGGACACAGAAGTCATGCTTCTCACGGACCTGTGGAATGCTTTCCCCCTTTATTTGCTCAAATGAGTAAGTCTCTCTATATCCTTCTCTTGACCATACATTCCGAGATTTGTCATATGAGTTGTATTTTCTTATCCTTATTATGAAGCATGACTTATTTCTACTTTCCTATAATTTGAAGTCAGCTAGAAGCTTTTATGGCATTGAGAGAAAGGGAATATTGAACTCAGTGAGGATCCTGTTACTCACAGGTCCTCATAGCTGATTAATGTGGATTTCACTAGAATGATTCTTACTAAAAATGGAGTGAGACTCCATCATCACATGTATGTGGGAACTGAAATTAACCATTCTCTTCTACTTTTTCCTCTTTTCTTCCTACCTATCATTCTTACCTCTGTTCCCTTCTCCATTCTGTCCTACCCTAACCAGGGTCCCCGTGGTCCTGAGGGAGCACCAGGAGAGAGGGGTCCACCAGGAGAAGGATTTCCAGGACCAAAGGTAACAAAGGCTTCTGCATCAAAGAAAAAAATGCTTTGTCTTACATGGCCATGAATTGCAAACTGTTAGAAACTAAGTGTTCTCCTGGCTATTTTCATCCTACTAAGTAAAAGAATATGCAAATTTCTCCATAACATGAAAGCACATATGCATGAAATTTATAATTATAAAATAAATAATCAGCAGAATTGCATTTTAGGTAATTACCATATATTAATTGGAAAATTATCTTAGTTTATAGGTACTAAAGCTACATGCATTTCTTTTGGGTCCAGAAGTTAAGTTACTGAGTGTAGCTATGGCAACCCTTGGCTCACAGCTTTGTTTTATAAACACAGATAAGAAAAAGAGTCTAAGACCCTAATTTTAATAGTATTGCTGTCAACATCATAAGAAAAGTAACTTTATCACCAAGAAAGAACAAGACATCCTAAAAGAGCCACAGTTGACCTGAAGTTGGGAACGCAGGTGTCCTTCCTGCTGCTTCCTCTCCTGTGTGTTGCCTTCTTTCTGTAAAAGTCCAAAACCAGCAGGTCTTTTGAACTTTCTGAGCCCCTGATAACTGTTACAATGACTCAGCTCTGTCAGAGTCTGAAAATAGCCACACTGTATAAAAGATGGCATGTGGCTGACCAATAAAACCATATTAATAGAAGTAGGCAGTGGAGTCTGGTTAGTGGTCTGTGGTTGGCCAACCCTGGTCTCCAGTATACAGCATATCTGCCAGCAGCCACATAGATAACAATTTTATAAGGTACTGTGTGCCCATCCACAAAATTTCAGAATAAGAGACATGTTTGAAATAGTTCTTCATTTCTACAGTCTGGCTCTGAAACATACATGTAATCCTGAGAGCCATATGCTACTCTCCAAGTGTCTAAGAATCTTTAAACATGTCATTGTTCCAAGTCACTGAGGTCTGAGCTCTCAACCACAGCCATATGCTCTAAGCATCTTATTCTTACATCCCTCTACCACGATCAATATATGGTAAACACAAAATCTACATTTCAAGAGTAGAAAGCAGTTAGCTAAAGCAATAGACACTAAATTGTGAGTGATGGATGGGTTAAATTTTAAAAATTGTTCTTGTTAAATTTGTTATACATTGTAAATAATATGTAGGATAAGGTGACCTTACAAATAAAATGCATTTGACTATCCAAAGACTTATCCTTAAAAAGATAGATCAAATGTAGTTTACTGCTATATTTCAAACTTTATATGTAGTTTCTTAACTATTTTGGCACCTAGTAGAGTTCTATTTATGTCTAATTCATGCAACCTGAAAAATTCCAATAGGTAGAATATTTCTCTTTATATCTCTGAGTGTTAAAGCAGAGGACAGGGGATGAGAATATTATGCTAAATACTAAGGTACTAGAAAGTACAATATTCTAGGCATGCTTCAATGACATGCCCGAAATATTTTCATGCTACATAAAAGTGATACAATGTGGGAGGGGGAGCTAGAGAGATTGCTCAGTAATTAAGAGTACTAGCTGCCCTTCCAGAGGACCCATGTTTGATTCTCAACACTTGTATGATGATGGTTCATGACCACATAGAACTCCAGTTTCAGGGGATCTAATGCCTCTTCTGACCTCTGATGGTATCATGAATGAATGTGGTGCACAGACATACATGTAGGCAAATCATTACCCATACACATAAAATATATATAAACACGATAGATGCTGGAATAGTAATAGTAACCCAGGGCATTGTATTGGCTCCTGATTATCAAGAAAAGGATATAGTATCCTCAAAGATGTTATGATAGGATCAAGAATACATTATTACATTCTGGCTAAAAGTTAGTCAGAACACGTTATTTTTCCACCAGACAGACTGACAGGAGTTTTCAGAGCTAGGTAATTTAAAAAGGTGTAGGAAATAAGAAGTTAAATTATGACATTTCAGTTTTATTCCTGTTTCTGTGATTAAAAAAAAAAAAAAACCAAACAACTTGGGAAACAGCTACTTACAAGATGAAGCTTACTGCAGCTGAGAATTTCAGGTTAGAGTCCATGACAGTAAGGAAGTCACAGCAGCAGGGACTTGGCGAGAGCTGGCCACATCACATCCACAGTCAAGATCAGGGAGAGGATGGATGCAAACACATTCACTTGCTTATTTTCTCATGCTCAGTTCTGTTTCTCCACTCATATGTAGTTTAAGATCCCCTTCTTAGGGACTGGTGCCACCCACAGAAGACTGTGACTTTGCATATTGATGAACTGACCTACTATAGCCCCAATACCAACAAGACACTTCAATGTAGACAATCTTTCACTGAGACTTTTCCCAGGGGATTCTACATTGCATCAAATTGAGGATTGAAGATAAGCAGCACGTATAGCTACAGAAAAGAATGTAGTTACATTTCTCTGTTCCTAAGGAAACAGTCTCAGTGTTTACTCTTGGTTCTAATGAATGCATTAACTGAATGACAATTCTGATTGATTCATATGGCTTCATTTCCCCATACAGGCACAGAGTACTAAGACTTTGTAGATATAACACTAATATCAGAGCAAGTCAGGCAGAACAAGTGATTATCATAGCTTAGATTTTGGATAAATCTTTATAACCTTACATTTTCAGTGAATTTTTATAAATCCAAACATTAAATCTGTAATCCAATTTCAGCAAGCATTAGTTCACAGAAGAGACAAGTTTTCCATATCATGATGGATCCATTTCCTCATTAGTAAGGAAAAGAGGCTCGCTATCATTAGTCACACTACATGATTGATTGGTTCTCTGATGGGATTGGAATTTAGCTCTTTTTCAGTTTAAGTGGTGCTGTATCTGTGCCTTTCTTGTTTAAATGTTAAAACCAACCTTTTCCCCACCTCTGAGTTGCAAATCTCAAAGTTAGAATTACTCATTTTGAATAAGCAGTGAGTTTGGATGCTTGATTTGAAGGAACTATAATGTAAGCTCTTTTAAAAGTCCTAGTTTTCTTTGTGTCCTGATACCTTTTCAATTTGCTTTTAGGGTGAAAAGGGTTCTGAAGGACCAATTGGCCCACAAGGATTGCAAGGACTGTCAATCAAAGGCGATAAGGTATTGCATATAAAGAATATAAGGAAAGCCATTATAAAGTACAATTATTTTTGGCATTTCTCCTTATTCATGTGCAGTTTGAGCTGCATATAATATGACAACTGTCCCACATAGGTACCTAGGTAATTACAAACTAGTAAATTTGAGGCATTTTAGTATTCAGGATGGATTATGATATGAAAATTCACATTATTTATATTTAAAATAATTTCTCACTTATTTGGGTTTTAACTTTTAATGTATTCTGTCATCAGCAATACATCTTTGAAACCAGACATTAGCAAAAGATACTTCTTGGTAAAGAACACAACTGTTGAAAGTATATTGATGAAGCAGGAGAAGGGAAGGAGAAATGATACAATTATATCATGATCTCAAAAATTAAAAAAGCATATTCGCTATAATAGGTTACATGAATATATATCTATATACTTATGTATCTATGTATCCTTTCATAGATATGTATATATATACATATGTATCTTTACACAGATATGTGTATATCATTCTTACATAGATATATATCATATCCATATGTATCTATGCATCTATGTATCTATCCTTATATCCTTGGGCTCTCATTCAAAAATCTTACCTTAAAATGTAACCAGAGAAAAGAAACTGGTTTTAGAAAACTAACTTTGCTGTCCTTTAGCAGGGGCCTTCAGAGGCCTGCCTAATGTTAGGCAAAGATTATTGGCTCATTGCATTAGGGGAGACCCATGCTGGTGGAAGCCAGTACCAGCTCAGGACAAGGATTTCCATAGAATTGGAGCTTGTGGTGACTGTGTTGAAGTATATTCACAAAAGCACAAGCTGGCATTGGATTAGATATACTCAGAAAGTGGGGAGAATCATGATTATTTTATTCAGCCTCCTCTAGAAGTTGTAAGGAAATAAATCTGGATGAGTTGTGACTAGTTAACTTTTAAAAAAAATATTAAAAACACCCACTTTTAGACAATATATAGGATGTCTGATCATTTTTTGAGACTTGAACATTTTTTTTAATTGTTATTAGTTTGCCTATGTTCAGATATGATGGCAGAGTACTCTTGCTTCTCTATGCTCCATAATATTGCTGGTGCTTGTGGTTTGTGAACCTCTGTTCAACCCCATAGCCTAACTGCCAGGTCCTAGCTAGCAGATGTTGCGTTACTTCTCACTAGTTATCTGTTTACTTTAAAGGGCTTTGTGGTTAGAGGTGGGATTGAAGTTAATGATAAAAGCTACTAGAAGTTGATCAGTCAGACCCTTAATAGCAGTGGGGAGTGAAAGTTGTCAGGCGGGGAAAGATAAGATATATGCCATATATATATATATATATATATATATATATGCGTGTGTGTGTGTGTGGGTGTGTGTGTGTGTGTGGGTGTGTGGGTGGGTGGGTGTGGGTGTGGGTGGGTGGGTGTACATAATAATAAAAAGGTAATAAATCTTGGAGTGAAGGGACATGAGCAGTTGGGGGAGAGAAGGTGGGGTAAAATGATATAAATACAACGTTCATGTATGTACTTACAGGGAATAACAAAACAGATGTAAAAAGCAATGTATGCAAAAAAACTAGAGACCTTCTGTCAATCATGAGTTATTTATCTGTCAACCTGTAAGCATATAATTATATTATATATATTAGAATAGCAACGATAAGATTATCTCACGTGTTGGGTTTCATTCGTGAGTATTATGTTCTCTTCTGACTGTAATTAATTAGCAAAAGTAATGATAAACAGCGAGTCATGCAAATTTTAGGTCTAATATAATTCTTAGTTCAAATAGCTCAGCTCCAAGTGTAACAAGAGCTGTAAAATATTTCTTTCTTCCTTTAGAGTAGTGTGAACATGGTGGTTTTTGTGAGCTCAGTGCATTAACCTTCCAAGTGTTACCATGACATAGTGCTTGTGCTTGCACATCCAGAGTTCATGCAAAGAAAACTTTGAAAACCTGGACACTATCACATAGAAAAGCTTTTATTTGCTATTTTCTTACAAAATCAATTTTGTCCATTCTCCTTACTAGCATTTTTTAATTTTCCTATCTTTTTTTTTTTTTAAGTAAAACATAAGGTTCAGAAACTTGGTTGTGTGATTCAGGTGACAATGTAGTACTCATATCTTAAGGCTCATGAATATACAGTTGATTAAAAAGTAATGAAATATTTATGGCATAGATATGTATTAATATATTTGTTAAAATTATTAATTATGTACATGATACTGTGTAACATAAAGACACTTTTATGTTATGTTATATTATATTATATATATTATATTATATGCCAAGTATATATTATATTAGGCATATTCCCCTTCTCATATCCTCCTTTCTCCCATCCAGGAGTCTCCACAGACAGTCATGTTTCTCCCCTCAAGTCATTATGTGCATACAAGATTTTATGGAACACATTACAATCTAGGCACAAGAACAAGAGAAAACATACAATATTTGTCTTTCAAAAATTATCTTAATTCTTTTGTATCACTCTCTCCAGCTGTATCCATTTAAAGACACTTATTTGTTTAATAATGTGGTGGTCAGAGGATGCCTTTGTGGGATTGCTCCTCTCTTTACATGGGTTCCAGGGATCAAACTCAGGTAACGCCTCTAGCCACTGAGCCATCTAGCTGCCTCGTTGTCTCCAGTTTTTAAACTTGAGGATTGGGGAGATGACTCAGAGGTTAAATGGTAGGCTCATAGCCAAAAATATTTTTGTTTTGCTTTGTTTTTGTTTGATGTTTGAAAATGATATCACTTCATTCCTTATGGCTGAAAGAGCTCATTTATGTATGTATACCACATTTTCTTTACCCATTTCTGCCTTGCTAAACATCTAAATTGGTTTCTTAACTTAGCTACTATGAATAGTGCTAGATCAAACACTGATGACTACATAGACATTGAATTGTAAACTCTGCACAAAGGGAGTCTTTGCTGTCTTTACTGACTAATTGCATATTGCTGGTTCTGACTTAGATTCTGGAGTCAGTAGGCTTGAAACTGACTACTGTCACCTTGTCATTTGTGAAGGTCATCTGGGAAATGAAGATACAGAAAAGAGTTTCAGAAGTGATTAAGCTAGACAAGGCATGAGACCCACAGAGTACAGGGCCCTGGGACAATGGGACCAAGTTCTGAATCAGGACAGTCTATCTCTGAATCAAAACTGGGCACATTGTTATTCTAGGGCATATCTTGACACAAGTTTAACATACTTTAATTTATATAAAATCTGATCCAATTATGTGATTTTGTTCATAAACAATTGTTTATTCGAAGATGTCTGCCTGTCCTTTTTAACCAAACGTCACTGGCATACAGGCATACCTGGTAATTTACCTTTCACCTACGGCTGTTAACACACCACTAAAGTAGCAACATTCAGTTACAAAGCGAGCCTATATTGGTTGTCAAGGCAAAAAGATTCATTATCTAACCTTTTTAAGAAGGTTTGCCAACTGGACCTGGAGGTACAGCCCTGTATTTCCACATACTCAAGAGGTTTAGGTAGGTGGATCACAGGATAAGTTCAAGGTTAACAAAAACAGTAACAAGAGCTTGTATATCAAAATAAGAGATAAAAAGAAGGTTGGGGGGGGGTCTGTCTCAATAATAGAGAGCTTGCCTCACATGAATCATGCCTTAAGTCCAACCTCAAGAACCCTGCCAGAGAACATTGGCTCTCCTGATATAGTCTAAATATATTTGCCACTAAAACAAACACGTAGCATATTTGTCCATGCTGCCCAATAGCAAGGTCTTCAATAGGGTTCCTAGACCTAACTGTAGCACAGCCTGACTACTCCCACTTAGATGCTGTCTCTTTTGTTGATCCCTCTGGATGCTCTTCTTAGTCCACATTGCTGTTCCGTTTCTATAATCTCTAAAGGACTTGCCTCTGACCTTCGCTGTTTCTTGGCAAAGTCACCCAGGCATGACATTAAGTATTGTTACTATTTTGAGGGCCCTCAAATTGAAATCCCTAATCCTGATTTCTCCCACTAAGTGTCTTTACTTAGATGTCATTTTTTAGACTTCTCAAATTTAACAAGTTTGGAACAGAGCTCCAGGCAACCCTCCCACCTCCAGTCTCGCTTCTTTGGTTTCTCTTTCTCACTAAGTGCTAACTCTCTTCCGTTAAAAGCCCCAGAGAAATCCTGGATTCTTCCCAGTAGGCAACAGATTCTGTTAGCTCTACTCCGTAAGCAACCTAGGGCCTGAGCACTCTCTCATACACACTTTTTTTTTTTTTTTTTTTTTTTTGAGACAGGGTCTTACCATATAGCCCTGGCTAGCCAAAAACTTGCTATGTAAACCAGGCTGATATCCCACTCACAGAGATCCACCTGCCTCAGCTTCCTGAGTGCTAGGATTAAAGGGATTAAAGTAGCCATTACTAGTGAGGGCACAGCACCACACCTGCCCTCGCTGGTGACTTCTACTTTGTTCTCTTGGAGAAGTTTGGGCTTTTTCACTTTGTTTCCTTTTCTTTCTTATTTTTTGAAATTAATTGAAAAGTTTAGAAATACTTTCTCTGATTTATTTTTCTCACACTGTATTCATTTTATACTTTGAATATTAGCTGTGCTTCATAAGAAAATGTTTGTGTTTTTATAATAACTGTATGTAGCTTGCGTTGTGTGAGAAATGGCTGCTGAAAGTAAAAGGGTACAAATTCTAGGTTGTTCTTATATATTCAGGAATAATTTCGTATACACATATACATATATGTGTATAACAACAATCGGTAAAAGAGAGGTCATGGATTAAAGAGCAAGAAGGAGGATCTGGGGGAGTTTGCTGGGCAGAGCAAGGAGGAATAGATGATCTAATTATGTTATCATCTCAAAGCTAAAATAAATTGTAAGAATTTCATTCCACTAACTATTTGGTACTTTTGGATTATAAGTTGTCGAAAAAGAACGCAGAATTTGAATTTTCCATGTTGAATGTGTTAAAAGTATGAAGATAGATTTTAATCTAGGTTAGTTTCAGATTAGCAAGGCAAAGGTGAATGAACTTTTGACTACTCATATTTTCATAGGGGGATTTGGGACCTGTGGGACCACAAGGACCAATGGGGCTTCCTGGCATCGGAAGTCAAGGTGAGCAGGTAAGTGGTTCTTACTTTCTGTTTTTTTTTTTTTAATTGGCAAAGACATTTAGTCCCAGTCCTTGTATTCAGAAGGACCAGCCTGCAAGCTTCTCTGTGCTCATATGGCAATTGAATTCCAGTGGAGTATAAGTTCCGAATAATATAGGAAAGAATAAGATAGTATTATGAGGAAATTATAATTTTAGGACTTTCAGAGATTTAGAAAATATATTATGTGTTTCTTGGTGCTATGACTTCCTATATTAAGACCTTTCCAATAGTAAGTGTTCTGATATAATATTTTATATTTGTAGTCCCCATTGGGGGACAACTATTTTCTTCCCTGTTGGCCGGTATGTATTTTCCTCTTTAAAGTGACTGTGTCTTCAGCTGCAGCGCCATCGGAGGAGTGTTCCCATCTCTTAACCATTCTCCTATTTATGTTTACACATTGAGATTTAACTAAGCACTGGAGTCAGGGCTGACTTAAAGACATCCTTCCCCCAAAGAAGCAGACCATGATGGAATTTGTTTGTAAAGGGCATGGGACCTCCTGTGGTCAGAGGAAAGTAAAGATGTCTGTGCACTCAGAGCTGGAACTAGTACTCTGGGAAGCTGGAAACCAGTGTCAAATGTAAATGGTATGAAGCTGAGACATCAACACTACCTACCATTGGTCACTCTCTGCCTTTAGCTGTGCATTCCTATTTAATCAAAGGCACCAGCAAATACAGATTCATTGCCCTGGAGAGAAAGCAGCAAGCTTGTTTTATTAAAATTGATGGCTGTGAGTTATTATGTTGCCTGGAGAATGCATAGTACTTTCTTGACCTAGAGTGGTGACAGAAGAAAAGGGTGTGAAAGTGAGGTAATTCCAGATCTCATTGTTGGCCTGAAATATTGAGTTTATTTCTAAGAACTTTTTTAAAATCATTATTACTACATATTTGCTATTCCAAGCAATAGTAAGGTTGGTTACCATTCCTTTTCCCTTTCCCTTGGCAGAGTTCCCAGTCTAATATGTTAGAAGGATTAGGGTGCAGAAAACATCAAGGTTCATCTGTAATTAAATGTTGAATTAATAATCGGAGCTGGGTGTTCTGGCTACTGATGATCCTGGTTGATTCTCAAGACCCACAGTTCATAGTTTGTCTGCTGGGTTCTGCAGGGCTACCTTCTGATCCTGAGATTCTGGGGACACTCTCACACCCTGGCTTTTGTGGCTTGTTGGGGCTGAGATAGTAATCTGGAACTGACAATGAGGTTCAAAGACAGACCAGCCTGTCCAAATGGTCTGTGAATTCTGGACCTCCCACCTGTGGCTTTCTGTCTTCCTGTTCCCTTTAATGCTGGTTCTTAATGGGGATTGTTTTTTTTTTTTTTTTTTTTTTTTAAATCTTTCAATTTTATATGCCCTTTCTTTGTTACAAAAGAAAACAAAAACCTAAAGACAAGATGTCTTTATAGCGCTGGCCCTTAAATGGGTAGGAGAATGAATGGAAGTGTTTGTAAACTTCTCCAAGCAAAGAATTCATTTACTCTTTTGTGAGAAAAAGCATAGATTCGTCTTAAACTCAATCTCTGCTTATGCAGTCATTCAATTCTGCTCCTAATTTTCATCTATCATGTTCTTGTGCTCATTGCTTCTTTTGTGTTGATTCCTATAGAAATATATTTCTCCCCTCATCTCTTTCTGAGGAAAATCTGTTGCCAGCAACCTGTAGACAATGTCTTGAAGTGGTCTGCATATTTCAATTAAATATTCAGAGACTCAATCTTCTCAGATGTTTCACAAAATAAAATGGAACATAAGTAACCACACACGGATATGTGGGCACACATGGGCCATGTACGTGCTGTGTTATTTTGTGTCCTGTCCATTAAATGATACTTGAGGACAGCTATAAAGTTAGAGAATTTCTTCCTAGAAACTCTGTAGCTCCCTTAAGTCATGTGGAATTTCATCAACCAGAGAAGAAGGAGTGATTTTGTATTTTATTTTAAAATGTATTTGCTATATATGTGTGAGAGTTTGCTGGCTTGGATGTATGTACACTATGTGAATGCCTATTACTTGTGGAGGCCAGAAGAGAACAGTAGATTCCCTAGAACTGGAGTTATAGTTGATTGTCAGTTGTCATGTGGGTACTGCGAACCTAAATATTTTTTAAGAGTACCAAAGGCACTTGGTCACTGAACCAACTCTGCAGCCCCAATTGTTATATTTTAAAACAAGCAGCTGTATTATCTAACTGCAGCAAAAGGAATTTTTTTTAAATTATATGAGTATAAATTAATAATGTGTCTCTTAGACATTATTTTTACAGTTACAGTCTATGGAATGTGAGCAAGCATAGTTATAATGTTTTTATCTTGGTATCCTTTACTTTTTCCCCAGGGGACCACATCTTCTCTTTGTTGCCACTGAATAAGATTTCCAGCTGAGCACAGATTTTGGGTCTCTTTTAGACAACGGAAGTTGTAGAGCTGCTGCATGTTGCAAATATCACTTTTAATTCTCTATCAAACAAACAGAAATTTCTCTGCTTAACTTTCTCTTAACCTTCATTATCTTGTACACACTGAAGGTGATGGGGGCCTTTCTTTTTTCCTGGGCTGAATCAGAGAGAGTCTAGGCAGAAGACCATGGAAGTTCTTTCTTGATTGGTTCTGTGGTGCATAGCTTCGGGCGTCAGGGTTTGAGAGACATGTGCTCTGACCTCTCACCTGTGGGACCCTTTCAGTAGCTCTTCTGTCAGTCTTCCTACAATGTGGAGAAAACCTTGGCCCAGCTACATCTCCTCCCAGCCTCTGTCTTTGCAGGGCTTCTTCCTTCTGCTGCAGTTCTAATGCCCCTCAGTCTCTTGGACAAGATTCAAAATAGCGCCCGGCCACTCTTGCCCGCTATGTAGCATGCATTTTATCAACAGGAAATCCTCACAGGCCTCTGTTCTGACAAACTCTGAATCGCCAGGATGATTCCCAGTCTGGCTTACTTGGGCTACTACAGTAATTTGATATGATTCAGAAAATAGTCCCCCGAACCAAAATCAAAGCATAAGTGGCATCACTGAAATCCTTTTGCCAGATCAGAGTAAAGAAATTCTCACCCAAGCCCCTTTCCATTGTCTACAAAGAAAACTCCAAGTAATTTAGATAACTTTCTCCAGAGAAGCAGTTTTTAAGTCCTATGTTCCTCTACCTCTTTTTGCCTACAGTGCACCAAAGAGTTATGCATTTGAATATATTTGACTTTGACATCTCCCAACTTACTTTTTAGAGTCCAGGTCACATCTTTAAAATGTCACTGCATCCAGCTAGGACATAAGTTTCTGTGCATGTGACAAGATGGTGAATTGGTTTAGCACTATGGAATTTCCCTTTTTAAATTAAAAATTGCACGCTGAGGAGAGGCCATGTTCACCAGTGTTGTCAAGGGGCCAGGCATCTTCATTCTTGGGAGTCTGTCTCCCTGGGGAGCTTTTTGCATCCACATAGTGCAAGACTACTACATGGCCTGACCACGGGAAGAAGAAAAGGACCATGAGGAGTTTTTCCTTTATACCAATGGTTCTCAATGTGGGAGTTTAATGATCTTTTCACAGGGTTGCCTCAGACCATAGGAAAACACAAATACTTATGGTATGATTCATAACAGTAGCAAAATTACAGTTACGAAGAAGCAACAAAAATAATTTTATGATTGGGGTCACCACATGAGGAACTGTATTAATGGGTCACGGCATTAGGAAGGTTGAGAACCATTGCTTTAGAATGAATGAGAACTTACATACATCACCCTATCCACATCCTAATAGCCAGAATCTAGTCCACATATGTACACCTGATTTTGATTCTACTAGGGATAAGGAAGGGTGAGGTTTGGTTTTTTTTGTTTGTTTATTTGTTTTTTGAGACACGATCTTGTTATATTGTGTTGGCTGGCCTGTAACTCACTATATAGACCAGGCTAGCCTCAAACTCAGAGAGATTGATTTATTGTTTCCTGAGTGCATGTTGGGATTAAAGGTGTTGACTGGAAACATGAGATTTATTCCAGGCATTTACATGGGTCAACTGAGATTTCTCTTACTATCATAGAAGGAATGGACATGCACTGGGATGTGAACAATGGGGTTTGACTGGACACTTCTAGTCGTCTAGTCAATAGTTGATGTGATGTCAGCACTTGGTAACGAAGAGCTATATTTTTACTTTAGAAGACACAAGAAAGACCTCCATACATCTTAATTTTTATTAATAACATTTAAAAACTTTGTTTTAAAGGGAATTCAAGGTCCAATTGGTCCACCTGGTCCACAAGGACCCCCAGGGCAAGGCTCACCTGGTTCTAAGGTAACTTTCAGAATAACAGAAAATTTTAATACATTTATAGTATAATTATTGTTTATGATTAATGTTCAATGACCTTACAAGAAAACAGATGGAATTAATTTAAAAATCAGAACATTCTATGCAAAGCAATACTGATATTACTAATGATTTAGAAGGTATAATACATATTCTTGCTTCAGGATGCTGTTACTTGTATAATCTTTCTATCTTGTTTTTATTTTTAATTATCGAGACCCTATTAGAAGATGCAAATGGATACCAACAATGGCAACCCTTTCTGGGTTGGTGAGCTTACATTCTCACCAGCACCCACAGTAGGTTCAACTTCCAGCACCTAAAAAACTGAGACAGAAATGACCTAAATTGTAAGAGGTTTTCTTGAACTTTGGAATCCAATTATCCTTTAATTTTGAACTCTCATTTATCACTTGAGGAGAGGCAGTTATTTTGTAATTGGCAAGCTTCTACACTGCTTCAAGGATCACTCTTCATTGCTGTAAATAAATGAGTGATACCTCTCAGAACAGCTTGGTCAGCTAGGAGCACACATAGAGAAGAAAAACATCATGTCTATTAGTGATTTACTTGTTTGCTCGTTTGCTACTCATTCATTTGCATTTTGGGTGTGGGGAAGGCAGGATTACTCTGCATAGGCCAGTGAGTCTCTAATTTAGCATCCCTCTGCCTCAGTCTTTCCAGTACTGAGATTACAGTTGTGTGCTCCTATGGGCCCTTCTTTTATTTAGGGTGAATCACTGAGAGAGTTCAGATTGTTTTCTGGTTTTATTGTCACTCTTGGTTAGAGATCAGTGGGGCTTTCCATGTGCCTGTTTAACTGTTATGAAATGCAACTGTTTATCTTTTCAAGTTGTCCCTACAGGTGTACAACCACATGGCATATAGTCTAAATCAAACTTAAAATAAAATTCCATGTAACTGAAGGGACTTCGTATGTAACTACCACCGTGTATATGTGTGTTATGAATTAGATAAAATCATCTCACTTTGTTGATATACAAAAACTCTGAGAAGAGCAAAAGCAGGGATGTGTTACGTTTATGGTGCTTTAATGTTAAAATTTCTTTCCTCCCCAGGGAGAAGTAGGCCAGATGGGACCTGCAGGACCTAGAGGACCAATGGGAATTGGAGTACAGGGTCCAAAAGTGAGTAGAACTGACTGCTGCCCAGCTGCAGCTAGGTGATTGACATTACACAATATAAGGTTTCTTTCTCATCCAAATGCAAGAAAAAGCATGCATATGCTATCTAAATATATGATTTACTTAGTTAACTTTAAAATATGGCTAAGAGGAAAGATATAATTATTATTTCTTAGTTTTCTTGGTGTTTCTATTGGACAGGATTGTTTTAAAACTTATACTTCCACTGGGGCAAGGGACCTTGTTTATTGTCATGTGCAACCTCGCCAGCAAGAAAGACGCAACACCAGATCCTTCTCTCTGCAGTTTATTCGGGTCCTTTACAATCTGGTTTCTTCTGACGAACGACCCGGGGAGAAGCCTGCTCTTAGCTAAATACCCTCAGGGCTTCCAATCCAAGATAGCCATGTGGGCATCACCAATAGGCTCAGATATGTGGAAGCAAGCCAGATCCTTGGCCTTAGCCAAATATGGAGTTGTTTACCACGGAGAGCGCTCAAGGCCAGCGCCATCCTAAGATGTGGCTGTAAGCAGCTCTCTATGGTTTTCTCATTTGCTATTGGATGCCAGTTTTGACAACATAGTGGGCTTTCAAATACTGCTGAAGGAATGAATTAATACTTGATATAACCTTCACAGGTTCTGTTACTCACATTGAAGGTATGTAAGTCCCAGTGAGCCCAATTGAGTTCTGAACTTCTCCATTATTTAGCTGTCACTGCCAAGATTCTTATCAACATTTGAGTGTTAGAAGAATTCTTAACTGTAAGCTTAACAGGAACATACATACATCATAAAAGATAATGGTATATTAATAAATCAATAAAACCATCATCTTGCATGGCTTTGATAAACATGTATTATGCTAAGTGATAAATATGATGTATATGTATGTGTATGCACACATATAGATATATAGTATACAAGTATACTCATGTAAAGTACAATTTACATGTCAGTTTAGAAAGACAGTCCATAGTATGTTAAGGATCATCAGTTAGACTATCTAGGTTTTAAATTTCAGTTAATCTTATGTTTCTCTCACTTAAAAATAAAATCACTTGCTGTATGAGAGTATCTCATCTTGTGTTTACTTCCTTTCTTGTTTGTAGTATTTAAAATTCTTCTTCTCTTGTCGTACTTTTACTCATGCTCCTGCCGTAAACATGTCATGTTTCCTTTTGTATATGCGAGGCTCCAAGTTCCCCTGACTTGTAGAAAGCAAACACAGGTGGTATTGTAAGGTCACAGAGCACAGTCTTCCGGTCAGGTGCTGCAGGAATCCTGTCCACGTGGACTTCCACTTCACTTCTTACCCACAGTATATCCTTGTCTTAAGTGGGAAATGGAAATTATATGGAAATATACTTCATTTAAATTTCTATTCTCTGGAAACTAAATAAACAGCTTTTTCATGTGCTCAGTGAGTCCTCATCTCTTCTCTTTGTAGGTTCCTAAAGATACTCAGTACTGTGTGCCAGGTTTTTATTATTAGCATCCTTTATCCATCTGGACATAACGCTCTTATTGGCTGGGTTACTAGTATCTTCTCCTAAGTTGTAACCGGTGTTTATTCTTTCAGTGTACACTTTGACACTGTGATCTGTTTCTCTCATTTTATGTCTTGTACTTTTAAAATCTTATTTTAAAACATCTTAAAGTGATGTCATTTTCTGAAAATTTTATGCTCTTCTTTTTAAAGTTATCTTTTTATCCACGTGGACTTTAGCTTTGTGTAGAGAATCAGTATGAAGATTCCAGCCACCCCTCCCATAATGTTAATGAATCTGATTTAGTTGTGAGGACACCATGTTGCCTTGCTGGTTCGCAATGCATACCTTGTATCAGTTTACATATATATGTCAGTAGGAATCAGCACTTAGATCTCTATTCTGTGCTTGAGTCTATTTGTCTTACCCTGTACTATTGTCTTTTTGTCTCCATTCTTCCAGATTTAAAAATCCATCATGTCACTGGGGATATAGCTCAGTTGGTAGAATGTTAGCCTCACATGTGTAAGACCCCAAGTTACGTTTAAGTTTTAGTTACTGTGCCTAAGAGATCCATGAAACAAAATGCCTCTAACCTGTAAGCCACCTGCCAAGGACAAATAATCCTTGAAATGCTAGAGGCTGCTGTTTATGGGAGATAACAAGTCACATGTTTTTACTTTCTTAAACAAATTTGTTTGATCCTATTATACCTAATGTACTTGATCACATGTAAATGGGAGGCAGAGGTACATGGGCAGGAAGGATGTCAGGATATATGCTTACCCCTGATAGGACCTGATGGGAAATAAGGTGGCCTTATAGGGTTAAATTTTTAAGTTTCTCAAAATGTAACTCGCTGCTATTTTTCTGGGACCCAAGAATGAATCTGGCCAGAGTCCATCATCCTGGCCAGTATTTAATTAAAACTGGTTTCAAATGTGGCTCAAAATCATGGTGGTAGTTTATTCTTGCCCTCTGGGATTAACACATGTGCAAAACCTTGGATTCAGTCCCCAGTACTGTATAAATTTGTGTGGCAGTAAATGTATTCAATCCCAGCCCTCAACAGGTGAAGGCAAAAGGAAGGGCAGACATTGAAGGTCATCCATGGGGCGATAAAGCAAGTTAGAGGCCAACCTGGGTGGGATACATAACAACTTTTCTCAAAGGGAAAAATACATCCTATCACGTGACAAGAAAAATATTCTTATGATCTTTCTTGCTTATTGTTGATTCTAACACATTTTAGGATTGTCAAATTTAATAAAATATCTTGTTGAATCTATAGATCCTGCTATTAAGTTTTTCCAACTACAAAGTAAGGCTTTCTTACTTTTCAGAAACATATTTTCATTACTTTTATGTGAAAATCTTCTATCTCATATTTCTGCTAACAATATTCTGAGGCTTTCCAAAGAAATTTTATTAATATGAATTGTTCTCTTCCCAACACCTTCTGATTAGCTACTACAGGTCTATTGGAGAAAACACTTACTTTGTTTTCATTTTGGGATGTTGAATTTTACCCATTGTGACCCTGTGAAATCACTTACTATTTCCTATCGAAGTGCTTCTTACTCTTTTACCCAAAATCAGATTGTCTGAAAAGAAAATTATATAATGCTTGCTATAAATTTTGAAGTACTCTCTTAGGTAAAAGAAATTTTCCTCTATTTTGATTTTTACCAATTTTGCCTTATTTATTATGAGTAAGTAATTAATTTTAGTAATGTTTTATTGCTTTTGAAATAGCTGTTACCCTGTTAATTAGTAGAGATTTTAGATGTTGTGTGTGTGTATGTGTGTGTGTGTGTATGGTTCATACATGCATATATATGTAACTCAACTTCTCATCCTATTTACTTATTAAGGATACTTCTGTTGTATTAGGTTTCTGGCCTGGTCTTATGGGCCTAGTCTCAGGTTTGGACACACAGTTCCCCAGAAACACATGCAATCCCATAGAAACACACAGACACTTTCATTAGTTTTCTGCTGATTGACCTAGGGCCCAGGCATATAACTTGTTATCTTCTTCATCTGAACTCAACCCATCTTGTTCAGCCACATGGCTTGGTATCTTTTCTCAGAAGCATTTCTTCTGCATCTCCTGGCAGCTCCAGTGACTCTACGGCATGTGTCTGTTCTTCCTGTACACGAGTTTTCTTAGCCTGGTAGCCTCGCCCATACTTCCTTTTTGCCTTCAGCTAATCAGCATTTTATTAAACCCATCGGTGGGACAATTATTTACAATGTAACACATAATCCTACTATATACTTCAATTGATTAATCTTTTATTGAGGATGATGGATTCATAGTGTTTTAGTTAGCATATAGTAAGTAAATCTGCTTAGTATATACACTTTAATAGACTTTGTATCTGAATGGTCTTGAAACCCTCTCACAACCAAGATAATAAAGGCATCCATTACTTATCAGAGTTACTTTGCATCTTTTGTAAAACTGTCTTTCTGCTCACCTAACTTCTACACACTGAGGTGTTTTCAATACCCTGCTTCACCACTGATTATTTGTGAGGTAGTTATTGCTTTTGCCCACACAGAGGAGTTATTTTGATATACACTTTGCAGGGTGTGTGAATAATTGTTTTAGTTGCTGAAAAGTCTCCCATTGTACAAGGATACCACATTATCTTATCCATTTTCCTAATAGCAGAGATGTTGGCTGTTTTCATGCTTTTGATGGTACAAATTAGAAACATTTATTGAGGTGTTTTTGGACACCTATTTTTTCTTTTCTTGAGTAAAGGTCTAGGAATGAACTGGCTAACTTAAGTCAAAATGGGTAGTTTTGCCTACTTTTCTGTTTTTGTTTCGTTTTAAAATCTTTTGTAAGATAGAGACTGCTCTTAAAAGATTTGAAAATTTATTGAGGTTTGGCTAGAAAGTCAACAGGAGTTTTGCTATCTTAGGAAGTGAAGATCCAGAGCAGTGGTTCTCAACCTTCCTAATGCTGAAGCCCCTTTGTACAGTTCCTTATGTTGTGGTGACCTCCAGTCATAAAATTTCATTGCTATCTCATAATTGCAATTTTCTATTGTTATGAATCATAACATAAATAATATGTAAAATATTTAATTTGCAACGCTTGTGGAGGTGGCAACCCATAAGTTGAGAAGCACTGGCCTAGGGATTTTAAATTGCTAGACCTGTTTGCTAACAGCAATCTTTTAATAAAATTCTTAAAGATTATGCATTTGTTAATGATTTTCTTTTTTAAAAAAGGTTTTTATTCGTGTGTGTGTGTATGTACATGCATACGGGAGCTGCAAATTACTTGTTTGAAATTTTCACAGGCCTTTTAAATGCTTTTTAAAACTGTGTACATGTTCCTATCAACTTCTCATTCTAATATTGTTTATGACATCATTTCTTTTAACATACTAATTACCCGTGCTACTGATTTATTATTAATTTTAGAAATATCACCTTTTGATTTTATGAGTGATCTTCCTCTGTTTTTAAGTTTCCCCTGATTCACATTTTTATCATATACTTCCAGTCAATTTTAGATTTACCGTGACTTTTTCCCTCACTAGCCTTTTCAGGTTAGTTGACTTCATATTAGTTCAACATTTCTTTTTTCAGTAAGAACACTTCTATACCGTTTGAATGCAGTATGCGTGTTTGATGAATGAATTTGAAGTGTTATTGTTAATCACAAATCGCTTGGAAAGCAAAGGAAATTAGTGCATTAGAGCTGAAGAGTGAGAGCCATACTTTCTAATTTCCCTTTTGTAGTAGTTTCATAGAGCTGGTGTGACAATGCCATAACGTGAGTGCCCTGGAAAACCAGAGATCTCGCAATTCTGGAAGCTGTGAGTCTGAAATCACGGAATCTACAGGCACGTGTTCAACAACCCCACTTGGGAAGAATCCCTCTGGCCTTTTTTTCTCTCTCACTGTGGCTGTCAATCCCCAGTACTCCTTGGTTTGTGGCTGCCTGCTGTGGTTTTCCTCTGAAATCTCAGAGTTTTCTATTTCTCATCACAGGGCACCAGCCTCTTTTTTAAATCATGACCCAGACATAGTGAATTAAGACTCACCTTAATAACCTAATTTTAAATTGATTATATCTAATAAAGACCCAACTTAATATCAATATTTCCAACTTAACTTACTCAACCTACAGTGAACGAATGAAAAGCAGAGACATTAGGTAACTTGCCTAAAGTTGTGAAGTTTGGTTGCTAATCTCATTTCTTCGCTTAGAGGCTTTTCTCTGTATTGTAAGATACATCTGAAAACCTCAAAATGGAGGTTCACAGTAAAGACATTTCACTGAAATAAAATATCTGTTTATTCACCAGGGAGAGCCAGGTACAGTGGGGCTCCCAGGGCAGCCTGGATTACCAGGGGAAGATGGTGCGTCTGGGAAGAAGGTAATCTTATTGTTTTCATATTGTCAGTGTCAAACCATGGGACCAAAGGAGCATCACAGTATCTGTGAGAACGAATGTTCTCTTCATTGACCCCAGAAAGAGCCGGGTTCCATGGCTGCCATGATGCTCCACATCCTAGTCTTCATGGCCAATGTTTTGGCCTCAGCACTTCTGACTTTCTTTGAAAGTTCTAAAAGTCACATCAATTTAGTCTCAAACAAAAACACCCCTCTTCTTCCAAAATAGAGGGTCTGTAGATGTATCTAGGAAGTTAAGCTGTTGGAAAGATGTACTGAACTATTTTCTGTTGACATTTGAGGTACTCAGTTTTCAATAGAACTACTGAAAAATAGCAGATGGCAAAGCAGAAGGTCTTTCCTGTATAAAAAAAAAAAAAAAGAAAAAGAAAGAAACCAATAACAATAATCAAAAAATACTCAATGTGAGTGAAGAGCCTAGGAAAGTGAGCTTAGGGCTTTAGAAATTAGGGGATAGGAGTCCTTTGTGGTATTTCAGCTGCTCTCTTTAAAGGGGGGGGTTGATGTTAATTTACTCGTTGAGGAGCTTCCATTTTAATTTTAATATGATAACGAAGGTCTGGTGTGTTTGGGGGATGGGTTCTGCATTTCATCCTCCAAGAACCAGCTGGGACTTTGTGTTCCTTCCTCCAGGGAGAAGCTGGGCTTCCAGGAACAAGAGGCCCAGAAGGAATGCCTGGGAAAGGACAGCCAGGCCCCAAGGTATGCAAATGACAGTTTGTCAGGAAGCAGCTGTCTGTGTTCCCATCCCCAGTCTAAAGAACCAATTTAGGAGCCTTCATTCTTGATGTGTCAAATATGTTTACATCTTGCTTAAAATTATGGTTACTGTCTGTGAGCTTTTGGAAGAAGGAAAGTGTATATTATGTGTCTATATTTTCCCACATCCATCCTAAGACCTAGCATAGAAAAGAATTCAACACGTTTTCTCAATAAATGGTCATCAACTGATATTTAAAGAAAACATGGGAAGAAAAAGAATTCTCAAGATAGTGCTAGAATTTGAAAGTATATAGTTTATCTAAATACTTATAGGCTTTCGCATAATAGTAAGGCATATCAACTCATTAAATGGTAATTTGGGGGGTGGGGTTTGTAAATTAGTGGGAGAATATGCTTAGCACAGCAAGGCCATGGATTAGGTTCCTAGTCTAAAACAAGTAAGTAAATAAAATGGCACTTTCACTTTACTCCCTCTGGAAATGCAACTTGAATAAACATCTTTTCTTTTTTTGAGACAAAGTTTTTCTGTAGTTGGTTGTTTTTACTCTTTACTCTTTGAGGGCCCACCACCTAGCTCCCAAATAAATAAATACACATGGAGACTTATTCTTGCTTATAAATGCCTAGCCTTAGCTTGGCTTGTCTCTATTCACTTGTTTTTTTAAACTTAAATTATCCCATCTTCTTTTGGCCTCTGGGCTTTTATCTTTCTCTGTTTCTGTATATCTTTTCATTACTTCATATTCTGTGGCTGACTCCTTATGTCCTCCTCCTTTTCTTGCTTCTTAGTCTCTCCTCCAGAATTTTCCTCATATTTATTTTCTCAGCCTGGAAGCTCCTTCTATTCTTTCTGTTGCCTTGCTATTACTCATTCAGCTCTTTACTAAACCAACCAGATATTTTAGACAGCCAAAGTAGCACAGCTTTGCAGAGTTAAACAAATGCAACATAAAAATACATCTTTGCATCATTAAACAAATGTTCCATAGCATAAACAAATGTAACACACCTTACAATAATATTCTACAACATTTCTCTGTGTAGACTGTCCTAGAATTTGTTCTATAGGCTAGGTTAGCCTGGAACTCAGAGATTTGCCTGCCTCTACCTCCTGGGTATTGGGACTAAAAGATGTGTACCACTATTGCCCAATCTTTGTATGTCAAGATGAGAAGATATAAATTTACCCATAGGATGAGACTTTTATCAATATAACATTCCATCTCTAAGGGGCCAGAATTTCTATAGTGCTTGCAAAGTTGTTGATAACACTGAATACATACTAGCATTATATTTATAATTCTATTAAAATGCTGATATCTCAATTAGTCAGTCTTGTAAAAGTATTAGCTAAAATTAAATCCTTAGCTTAGTGTTAAAAACTGAAATTTAAATATATTTGTACAATATACACCATTTTAACTATTCAATTTTTCTTCAAACAAGGATACAAGAACTTTTTTTAAAACATCATGTAAAATGTATGTTTAAAAATGTTGGCTTATTAATAATCAGAAGTGAGCCTGTGAGGAAGAGTGGTATCTCTGAGAAAGATCTGGTTTGTGATTATGAGGGGGCTAGAGAAAGTCCCCAGAATAGCAGTAACACATGAGTATTGAAGATGGGAAACCTAAGAGAGTGACCATCAAAGCAGAAACAAAGGACTAAAGATGCCCTGCTCACCAAGAAGAATACAGCACAGAGTGGAATCAAATGATGCAGCCCAGGCCATCCCTAGGGAGCACCAGTACTTTGTGACACATGCCTGTGTGCCTGTTCTGAGGTGATGAGGTCAGTAAGTTGAATTTGGTGGTGAATAAAAGAAATTAAATAGAGAAAATAGGAAATTAAGTGAAGAAAATAGAAAAAAATGGCACAGCATCTGTCCTGATGGAGGAAGTGCTGTTTGGACGTGTCAATTACCTGTGTCACTGGTCTTTATTAGTGTGTACTCTACAGTTAATTGCATACGTATGGATCCAATGGCAGGGTCTTCATTTTTTCAGTAGAGTACCCTTTTGTTGGTGTGTTAGTACATGATTCATTGGTTTTCAAGGTATACTCCCTTGATCAGTTGGGTCTGCAGCACCCAGGAATATTTGACATGGAAATTATTGGGCCCTTGTAGAGACCAACTAAATCAGAAACTCTCAGGACATGAGAACTAGAAATCTGTGCTCTCCCAAGCCTTCTGAGTGATGGTGATGCTTGTTTGAAAACTGTAGTTCTGCCAGGAGTACCACCTATATGCCTCACCAGGAGTACCAGCTATGTGCTCCACCAGGAGTACCAACAATGTGCTCCACCAGTGTATGAGCTATGTGCTCTACCAGAAGCACCAGCAATGTGCTCCACCAGGAGTACCAGCTATGTGCTCCACCAGGAGTACCAGCTATGTGCTCCACCAATGTATGAGCTATGTGCTCTTGCTCTACCAGGAGTACCAGCAATGTGCTCTACCAGGAGTACCAGCAATGTGCTCCACCAGGAGTACCAGCTATGTGCTCCACCAGGTGTACCAGCTATGTGCTCCACCAGGTGTATCAGCTATGTGCTCCACCAGGAGTACCAGCAATGTGCTCCACCAGTGTATGAGCTATGTGCTCTACCAGGAGTACCAGCTGTGTGCTCCACCAGGAGTACCAGCTATGTGCTCCACCAGGTGTACCAGCTATGTGCTCCACCAGGAGTACCAGCTATGTGCTTCACTAGCAATGTGCCAATGACTTCAGTCACAAACCAAGAAGAGAGGGTTTCACTGGCCTAGACCCACATCCTGATATAATGCCCTACAGTAGAGTCTCATTGAGAGAGAGTACTCTAGTGCTGAGAGCTTTGGAGGGAGATAGCAGAATTCTTTATGGCAGTGAGATCACTGCTCAGAACAGCCATGCAGAGGAGCTGCAGGAGGCAGCTTCCTGCTCTGCCCCAGGTACTGCTTGTGTATCTTCTTAGCAGCAAAATTCTTGGCCTTCTAATATAGAATGAACTAGACTCCCCACTGGGGAAGAAATAGGGCCTTGATTTGAAAAATATCTCTTTTCATGTTTTAAAACTGAAATAGCATGAAAATTGAGACACAGGGTAAAAAACCATCTCTTTTCTGAAATATCAAATGTATCAGAACCATCTGTGCACAGACTCATGGTACAGAAGACTCGTAAATTCAAATAAAAGTTCTCTGCCTTCCAGAACTTAAAAATATCAAATCATTTTGAGTAAATGACAAAGACTGGGCAAGATTCTGAAGAGCAAACCCTGGGTGGCCAGGTCCTGCTCAGATAGGACCACTTGAAGGCTGGTATTTACTCAGAGCCTGGCTCTGATGTGGGGGCTGTATGACTGCAGGAACATGTGTTAATACAACCTCTATATCTTTGCAATTATTCTGTCAGGGTGATGAAGGAAAAAAAGGGAGCAAAGGAAATCAAGGACAGAGGGGGTTTCCAGGACCTGAGGGGCCAAAGGTATGTTTCTTATATTCTCATTTATGCTTTGAGGAGATGGTAATTGTGTCTGGTTTTAATAGAATATTAAATTTCCACTTCAAATTTGATTACTTGTTTTTCCCAACGAATACATGACACCCCCCTCCCCCAAGGAAAATGTCTTTGGAAAACTTTTTTTTTTTCAAGAATTCCATAGAATGAAATAATGAGATCTCAGAAAGTATAAAATTATGTGTGCTTCTGGGAGAGAATCTGACTGCAAATCATCTCTAGTAATTACGTAACGATAGAGCCATAGTGCATCCCATTCCCCAGAACTTCTTTTGCTAAACAATAGAGAGTCTAAAATTGATTGACAGGTGGCCTCCATGACACTGACGACTGGCTTCTGAAGGCTGGTCCCATCTTGCTTTGCTTTGTGCCATCTGAGCCAGTCACTCATGTAGATGAAGAACATGATCTGTTTCACAGAGCAATCAAGACAATACAGGGTGTAAGAGACAACACTCAGCACAGTCTCTGGCACTCAGTAAATGCTTGACACAGGAGTAATTCAGAGAGAAAAAAAAAAAAATCAATGCTGTGAAATGGAAGATCAGGGTCTGTGGCCTAACTGTCCAGAGCAGGGTGCTGAGGAGGAAAAGAAATCTGAGACTAGCAGTAAGAAGTATCTTGACTTAGTGAGAGCTTACTGTAGTTGATGTCAGATATGGCAACAGCAATCCTGAGAGTTTATGTCTTCAGGAAAACACAGGTTGTCTTAGTTAGGTTTTCTGTTGCTGTGAAGAGACATTATGACCACAGCAACTCTTTTTTTTTTTAAATGTACTGATTTTTTTATTTTAAAGTTTTTTTTAACACACCCACCACCATCCCCCCCACCTTCTCAGTCACCTTAGAGCTTCCCCCCATCCTCTCCCCTCATCCATTCCTCAGATAGGGTAAGGACTCCCAGGGTGAGACAATGCAGTCTGGCATGTCCAACTGAGGTAGGACCAAGCCCCCTGAGTATCAAGGCTGAGCAAGATGTTCCTCTGTAGGGACTGGGCTCCAAGAAACCAGTTCATAAACTAGGGATAAATTCTGGTCCCATTGCCAGAGGCCCCATAAACTGCCCATGCCATTCAACTGTTATCTACATTTGGAGGGCCTACTTCAGACCCATGCAGGTTCCACAGTTGTCAATTCAGAGTCAGAGAACTCTCACTAGCTTGGGTCAGCTGTCTCTGTGGGTTTCCCCATCATGATTTTGACGCCTTTGCTCATATAATCTCTTCTTCTTCTCTTTGACTGGACTTGGGGTTTGACCCAGTACTTAGCTGTGGATCCTTGCATGTGCACAGCAACTCTTATAAATGAAAAACTAACAGAAGTGGTTCACAGTTCCAGAGGTTTAGTCCATTATCACCATGGTATAACATGATGGTGTTCAGGCAGACCTGGTGCTGGAGTAGGAGGTTAGAGTCCTACATCTTTACCTGCAGGCAACAGGAAGTGGTCTGAGATCTCGGGCATGGCTTGAGCATATAAGAAACATCAAAGCCCACCCCACAGTGACACATTTCCTCCAATAAGACCACACCTACTTTAACAAAGCCACATCTGCAATAGTGAGCTTATGAGGGTCAATTACATTTGAGTTACCATACAGGTTATCAGAAAAGAAGTAAGAATGTTTAATGGTAAGTGGTGAAAAACCAAGTTTCTTTTAGAGTTTTTAAAAATTAGATTTATTAATTTTATTTTAGATGTGTATATTTTGCCTGCATGTATGTATGTGTACTATGTACATGACTTGGAAGTCAATCAAATGCATCTGTTCTCTGGGAACTGGGGTTAGGGATGGTTATGAACCATCAGGTAAAGCTGGAAATAGATCCCAGGTTCTCTTAAGAGCTACAGGTGTCTTAACTGTAGATCCATCTCTCCAGTCCCAAGAAAGCAAGCTTTAAAAACCAGTGTTGGCAAAATAAGAGAGCTACAAAAAAGAATTGCCTATATATGCTATAGCCATGATTGGTCATAATGTTAGGGCAGCGGCCCTCAACTTTTGGGTCACAACCCCTTTGTGGTTTTATATCATATAACCTGCATATCAGATATTTACATCATTATTCATAACAGTAGCAAAAGTACATCTATGAAGTAACAATGGAATAATTTTATGGTTGGGTGTCACCACAACATGAGGAACTATATTAAAGGGTCACAGATTAGTGCCTCTCAGTGTTGTGAGAGAAAGTGTTAGAAATCCAGGCTTTTTGATCTTGCTCCCCAGAATCTCTGAGATTATTGAGGACAGACCCAGGGATCCGTGTTTCTTCAAGGGCTCTAGCTAGTTCAAGAAACACATGATAAAGAATTGTCACTGTGAAAGAAATGTATTTTATTAATATTAACAGTAAGGCATTTCTTTTTATGTTGTAGTTAATCTTATTCAAAGTAAACCTGTTGTTTTAATAGAGGTTTTTTAAAGATGAAGAAAAACTGCTGTATTTTAAATTTCATAATAACACTTTAATCTAAGATCTTGATATGCAAGAGAACTATATGATACTTTTGATATTTTAAAATTAATAAATTTAGAAATGTAATTTTTGTCTTAACCATTGTTAGTAAAAATTTATTTATATATTTTTGTGCACATTTGGCATGGTGTGTTTGTGTGCGTGTGCTTGTGTGTGTGTGTGCATGTGTGTATGAAGCCAAAAGACAAATTATTGGAGTTAGTTTTCTCTTTCATCATGTGGATTACAGGGACTGATCCCAGGTCGTCAGGCATGACAGCCAGTGCCTTTACCTGATGAACCATTCACTTGTCTTTAGTGAACCATTTTAACTGAGTAATGTTTAGTTCCTTTGTCAGAGGATTAGATGTAGGTTTTTCTGTTGCCAGATTGTGACTCACATGTCACATGCCATCACCTATGGGTTTGGTTTTAAGGATGAGCACACACATACTGTGACATGAAGCAGGTCCCAGCAGGCTGTGTGCTCAGTTAGTAAGCTGTACTATGGAGACTTCCCATAGCAGAGGTCTCCTCTAGGAAGATGAACATGACTCCTCCTCAACAAATGCTTTGATGGGAAGACTCAGTACACAGTTCATGTTATTGAGTTTTAAGAACATATATATTGGACAAAGGAGGAACTAGTCTAAGATCCTAGAATCCTATTGAGGTTTAACATAGAAATAGTGCAATCTCTGAGGCAAGCCTCCATCATATTTTTTTTTAAAGGGACAGTTAGAACATAGCTCAGCTTTGTCTGCCAAGAAGCAAAATTGAGGCTGTTGTATAGGCACATATAATAATCTGCTTGAAAATATGAAAACTTTTCTTAGCCGAAGGCTGTTCAAAACCTGGGGCAACCTGGCTTTGACCCACAGGCTGCAATTTCCCCATTTATCCTCTGGAACAGTGGTTTCCAAATAGCTCCGAATATGGATACCTGCCAGTAAAATTTTGATCATATTACTAATACATCTGCTTATTTTTTAGTTACAATTTTAATGTACAAACCACTTTACTAATATATGTTTGGAACTTTATCTAAAAATATAAAGTGTTGTAATTTAATGTATAAAAATGAAAATATGTCTTAGTTATGATTTCTATTGCTGTGATGAAGAGATACTATGACCATGGCAACTCTTACACAGAATACCATTTAACTGAGGTACTGACTTACAGTTCCAGGTTCTGTCCACTATCATCATAGCGGGGAGCATGGCAGCATGCAGGCAGATGTGGTGGTGGCTACATCCTGATTAGAAGGCAATGGGAAGTGGACTGAGTGTCATAGGGAACCAAGCTTGAGCAAAAGAACCCTCAAAGCTTGTCCCGTCAGAGACACACTCCCTTCAACAACACCACATTCACTTCAGTGAGGCCACACTTCCTAATAGTGCCATTCCCTTTGGAGACCATTTCCTTTCAAACCAACACACTATAAAACTTGTGATATTTTCTTTTTCTGTCCCAGTGAATTATTTTGAACACCTTGTAATGTACAGTCACAGTGTTTTAGAATAGGGTCCTTCAAACTATGTTAATAGCACTGGGTTAGAATCCTTGAAGCTGTTTATAAAATTCATACTCCTGAGCCCCATCCTTTAGACTTATGGAGTCTGGATTTCTGGGCTTGAAACTGAGCACTGCATATTTGCCCAAATCTATCTTTGCATTAGCATTTGAGAAACACTGGTCTAGATTCAGATGAGGCACAGGAATTACCTATTGTTCCTCAAATCTTTGAGACTTAATATTAGACAAAATGGAGGCAGAGGGGGAGATAGACAGAGCAGATCAGCAAGGAGCAAGCGAGAGAAAGATGTTTCAAGTTTCCTAGTTAATTTTTTAAATAAATTATGTAAAGTCTGTTTCAGAAAAAGGATGAGTACAATGGAATTCTGATACAACATGAACCATGACAATAAAAGCAACAAAGGAAAAATATATATAAATTAGCTGAGTACTGTAAAACTTATGGTGAAGATTATTTCTGTAATTGAATACAAGATTGTTCTCTAAGCTTCTTTGCATACAGTATAAAACACAGGCACCACGGATTGCTCCATCTTTATTGGCCACTAAAAAACTACATAAGAGATAAAAAATTTCTACTACTCAGGAATTAATTGAACATATTTATTTAAAGGCACTGAGAACTCCAGCAGTGGCTTAGAAAGGATGTTCCAATCATTTTCATATTCACACTTATACAGACAGGGCTTTGAATATTCTGAAATATGCAGACATTTGTTTTCTTTTCTTACTATAATTATTGCATATGGTTTCTCTGCTTGAAATGTAATAGCTATTCTGGTTTTCTCAGGGAGAGCCCGGCATTATGGGCCCTTTTGGAATGCCTGGAGTATCAATTCCTGGACCAGCCGGGCCAAAGGTATACATTTTTGGACTCTTTAAAGTTGGAGGGAAAATGCATATATGTTTTGATGTAAGTGATGATGGCTGTAGTGAGCTAGATCTTTTGTTTGGGGAGAACCCCAAACAATAGTCACAGACAAACAGATCAAGAACTAGACTTCTCTCCCCTGATGCCAAGCTTGCAAAGTTGCTCTGTGCTCCTTCTCTCAACCCCTAGACCCCAAGATACATAAGAATGTTGTTGCATTTACAGGAGAAGCTACTAAAACCTACAATTGAAAAGTGTAGAAGAAAAGATGCATCCAGTTTTAAGAGATTTCTTAGGAATTCTTATATCTAAATAGTTGAGTTTAATTGTCATGTGTTATTTAGTGAATTTTCCCAGACACCTATAGACAGGTTGATTAACTCTTCATATGAGTTTCTCAAATGTGTCCGAAGGGTGAGATGGATAAATTAAGCTCTTTACACATTGGCAGTCTATTTTCACTGTGTATTTCTGTAGTTTCTAGAGCCTTACCAATGTTATTTGAAATGGACAGGGAGATCGAGGAGGACCTGGGATGCCTGGTATTAAAGGAGAACCTGGGCTTTCTGTTCGAGGACCAAAGGTATGGTTTATTGACGCTCCCTTTCTGCATGTGAGAAGGTAGACTGGGAATGTAACTCAGAGGTAGAGCACTTGCTTAGCATGTACGAGGCCCTTTGTTTGGTCCCTGCACTGCAGAAAAACAGAGAGGAGGGGCAAGGGAATGTGAGGAAAAAGGAGGAGGAATTGGAGAAGGAGAAGCAGAAAGAAGAGGACTTGGTCACCAACAGGTTAGCCAGCTTTCTGCCACCACGATGAAATATATGGTTTATTTGGCCCATGGCTTTCAGAGTTTTCTGTCCCTTTTCTGGAGGTCTGTAGCATCTCAGTACATCAAGGTGGGAAATATATGATAGAAGATTCCTGTTCACCTCATGGCAGTGGGTAAACTAAAAGAAACAGGAAAGGTCCCAATAACCTCTTTGAAGAAATACTCCTAGTGACCTAATTTCCTCCAATTAGACTTGACCTCCTAAGGGCTCCACCACCTTCCAGTAGGGTCACAGGTTATTCCAACCTTTGAACACATAAATCTTTGGGGGACATTCAAGATCCAAGCTATCCCATTTAATCAGCTAATCATTCACTTGTAATCTCTCTATTGATCAAATAAATATAAAGAGGCAATGTCCTCAGGGGGAAAAGACAGCTTTATTTTTCACATGCTTAGGGAACACTGTCTCACATGGTTAAGTATTAGTTGACTCAGTCATTGTTAGAAAATGGTCTTTCTATGTCACCAGAGTCACAACTGCTCCAGTTTGCCCAAGATGTAGGTTCCTGTCATATAAAGCTTTTATGAATAAGTTTAAAAAAATGTCAGACAACCTTAGCCACATTGTTCATCCTACTTCTGGGACCTTGGCTCAAGGAAAAATGTTGACTCAAGGAAAAATTTCAAGTTTCCCATGTGAGACCCTGGATGTTATCTTGTTTAGTTCTTTGCGCTGGACAGTTTTCATGTTGTTCTGATAACTGGCTGTTCATACCCCATGCTTTATGCTGTTTATGTATCCTCACTCTTGCCTTTGCATGACAGTGTGCTGCTACAATAAGCCTTACGTGCTATCTGTTGATGGTTATTGGGCATTGCAGATGATGGGACTAAAAGATGCTTACCTCTTAAGCCTTTTTTCCCCTTTGGAGTTCTAGTGGTATTCTTAATTCCATTCATTCCCAATATAATCATTTTCCCATTTTCTAGGGTCATATACTCCTTTGAGTGTCTGACTGAAGGTTGGCACATTAATTCTATTTTACATTGCTACTTCAGGGAACTCTTGGCCTGCCCTAATACCCATTTCAAAATACCACACTTCAATTTTTGTGCTGATTTCTGTTGAATGAGAGACAGGTCAAAGCGAATTGCTTCTGTAGAACATTTTTTTGAATCAAATGGAGAAAGGCAAAATGGCAAAATTCTATTTTATAAAAATACTGTAAAATGTCCTAAATAAAAATCTGTTCCTAGTCTTGACCCAAGACACTTCTGAGATTCAATTCCTTGCTTCTGGCTGTGACCTGACAAGAAGCCATTTAGGGTAGGAAGATTCAGTTTGATTCATGGTTTGGGAAGCAGATTCCAGCATGGTGGAAAAATCATGATGGCACAAATTTGCTCACATTTTGTCCAATCAGGAAGCTGAGAAAGGAGAATGCTGGTGGTCATGGAGCCTTTTCCTTTCCCCCTTTTTTTGTAAGTCCAGACGTCAGTCTATGAGAAGTGCCAAGCCACATCCCGAGTGGATCACTTCTCATAAGGCAAACTCTCCAGAAACTCCATCAAAGACAAATGCATAAGCTTGTCTCACAAGTGATTCTAGATCTTGTCAAATTGGCACTATATGGAGAACCTATCACACTTACAGTTACCTTAGAAGTAACTAAGTTACCACAACTTCCACAGGAGTGAAGACAAATACCTTTAGGGAGAAAATGTATATTTGTTCGGTATTCCCTCCTCTGTGGTGGGTACCAGCAACTAATCATTTACAGCTGCTGGTAATATATCATTAGCTTAGAGCACAGAAATAAAAACCAAAAGTAAAATTGGATTCTTTTTTTTTTAAGGCATAACTATGGAGCAGTAACTGTTTTATTTATTTGTTTTTTTTTTTTTTTTGTTGACCTTCTTGTATCAGAACATGATCAAAGATAGAGTCTTACTTGGAAAGAAAAGGCTCACACAGGAATATCCAGAGTTATGTTAAATGCAGCTGGAATGACTCAGCAAGCTGATTCTTCTGGTAGTGACCAGTTTCCACTTAAGAATGTACCAAAATTTCTCTCACCTTCATCTTGTTCCCTATTACACTACAACTTTAAGAAATTGTCTTGAGTTTATGCTGGTGGTAGATAGTGTACTCTGTTTTCATAAGTGGTCAAATAGTCTCTAAAGGTGATCCTTTTTGAGGCTAACCACATAAAACCAGACTCTTGAGACTAACAAAGAAAGACAGCTGTTACATTCATGGTTCTCAAATTCAATTTAATTTTCCTGGTGCTTAAGTGGCCTGAAGCTTTTGGCCTTTCCTAGTCCTCCATTCATTCACTGGCCGGAGTTGGTACCAGCAGAGAGCTGGACTGAAGGCAACATTTTAGGTTGGGATTATTATCACATTTGTTCTCAGAAGTTGCTTGTCTGTAAAGGAAATATTTGGAGATACCATTTGCTTTTACATTCTTGGAAAACAAAAGTTGGGCTGTTATTAGAGTTTCCACCTCATGTAAAATAATAATAAATAAACAATCTAAAGCACAAACAGTTCTTTATCAAAGCAAGTGATGTTTACAGACAACAGCTGTTAGCCCCTACGGTAACAAAATGGTGTCGTGTGTTGTGAGAACAGTTTAAATACATGTCTAGTAAGTCTGTGACATTAATACATCTAAATAATTCTCTAAGTTCTTTTCCTTCCTCTGCTCCCATTTTCCTCTACTCAGAAATTTCTTGGATTTTTATTTGTAAGGGAATTACACATTTGATAGCACACTGCTGTCAAAAAGTAACCATTTCTTGCTGGCCTCTATATAAGACATGGATGGGTGATAGTTAAAGTCATCTTCAGAGGTTAGCAGCAAATAGTGCGAGCACATAGCTCTATAATCTAGCCTGTTTGAATCTCCATTGGGTGGTTCAGTGCTCTGTAATCTCTGCACATAGAGGCAACCCAGTGCTGCAGGCTCTTTATATTTAGCAGTCTACACTCAAACTGGTTACATATTCCTTTTTACTTCCCCCACACAGTGCTTCTTCAATTTTCTCACGTTTATATTTTCTCCTGATTTGTGATATACTAAGCATTTGTATTTTTTTTTAACTAAAATACTAGCAAGAGCTGTTTTTCATTTCTCATGACATGTGTTTCCTATGGAAGATTTTGTAATGGTTCATATATTCCTTATTTTCACACATCCAGTGACCTCAAATAAATAGGACTTTTGAGGAAATAAGGGACTGCTAAATGTGGCAGGCTATTCTCCTAAAGTTTCCTTTGCCTTGTGAAAACCATCTTTGTTTTATTGAATTAGTGTATAGCATAACCTCTGCTAGGTGCTTCATACTTTAGTATCATGACTTGGTATTGGAATGTTTTCAGGGTGCCCAGGGCCCTCCAGGACCAGTAGGTGCTCCAGGACTCAAAGGCGATGGCTTTCCTGGTGTGGCTGTGAGTTTAAATGTGTCTTTGTTTTTATGTAAATCATTTAAAATTTATGCATATTAAATATACATATCTTGGCCATGGTATGGTAATTTGTTACATGTATAGAATGTAATTATCAAACTGGGCTTAATTAGCATTTCTTTTTTCTTAAACATTTATAATTTCTTTGTGTTGGGAATTTTGAAACTCTTTTTCAAACTTTTTTTTTATTTAGAAGGGGTTTGTCTTTGCATGCCAGCCAGTTTCCCTTCCCTCTCTTTTCCCCACTCACCCCCCAGCTTCTCTCCACACCCCCAGCTCACAGGGGATAAGGCCTCCCATGAGGAATCAATAAATTCTAGCATATCAGGTTAAGGCAGGACCAAGTCCCCTCCCCCCCTTGCATCAAGGCTGAGCAAGGTATTTGTAAGAAATGGGACCCAAAAAGCTAGTTCTGCACTAGGGAGACATCCTTGTCCCTACTGTCAGAAGCCCCACAAACTGCCCACACCACACAACTGTCATCCACATTCAGAGGGTCTAGGTGTGTCCCATGCAGGTCCCCAGCTGTCAGTCTAGAGTCAGTGAGCTCCCAATAGCTCCAGTCAGCTGTCTCTGTGAGTGTCCCAACATGATCTTGACCCCTTTGCACAGATCATCCTTCCTTCCTCTCTTTGACTGGACTGGGAGTTTGGCCTGGTGCTTAGCTGTGGATCTCTGCATCTGCTTCCATCAGTTTCTGGATAAAGGTTCTATGAGGACAATTAGAGTCATTATCAATTTTATTACAAGGGAAAGCCAGTTCAGGTATCCTCTACACTATTGAAGTCTTAGCAGGGGTCATCCTTGTGAATTCTTGGGAATTTCTCTAGCACCAGATTTTTCCCTAACCCCCAAATGGCTTCAGTTCCCTATAAAGTATATAGTCAGCTATAGAGAGCAATGATGAAGCTTTCCCTGCCTTCCTCCTTCCCTTCCTCCCTCCCTTTTTCTTTCTCTCCTCTCCCCCTTTCCCCCTCCCTCCTTCCCTCATTTTCTCTTTTAACCTCCCTCCCTTTCTTTCTCCATCCACCTTTCTGAGCATTGCATACTATAAGGATGCTTATTCTTTATCATATCATGTCACCTTAGGGACCTCGAGGAATGCCAGGACCCCCTGGACCAATGGGCTTACGTGGTGTGGGAGACACTGGAGCAAAGGTAAGATTTTGAAAGTAGTCAACAATACTAGTTTCTAAGAAGATAGTTACAGGGAACCTTCAAACATGTGGCTGGTTTTTATCTGACAAACTACAAGAATAGTGATGTGTGAAATAATTGATGAGTTATATACCCTTATCCAAGATTTCCTAGGAAACATACCCATGAATATGTTGAATGTCTTCATGGCTCTTGAACTGACTCTTTTGTTAGCAAAACTCACATTTCCTTGTATCTTTCTCTTCTGTATAGGTCTGGATCTAGTTCGGGGGCCTCCTAGCAACCTATTCCTAGCTTCTCTCATCTTGTCCCACAGCTTGATGCCCTATCTTTATGTTGATGGCATCCTTCTTTCTAGCCTTTCTTCCTTAAGCTTTTTCTCATGCATCTAATTTCTTATGCATATCTTCTTTCAATTTCTTATAGACGTCTTTGACTTAACATTCATACAAGTACTCATAATTCTTCCCCTGTGTTGTTGTAAAGGAAGTGATCAAGTACTTAGTCATCTCGGTCTTTTCTTGTCCCTGGTTTTCCTGAGACCCGGCCTTGCTTCACTCTGGCAGTTTTGTGTTTAGAATGCACCTACAGTCTGGATTGTCCTCTTCTGTGCTTCCTTCAGGGAAGCCTCCATCATGTCTGGGCACCAAGATGGCCTTTTCACCATCTGCCCTCTTACAACTTATCAGGTTAAGTGGCCATGGAAAACCAAAAATTCCATTCCTTCTTACAAGTTCTCTGGTGACTTCTCTGGCCTTGGAATGAAACTCAGCAACCTTCCCTGGCTCTTACGAACAGACACAGCTTTTGCCCTGACATCAGGTCAAATGGATTGATATCCCAGCAACTCTTTCATGCTCTCCACATCATGCATCTGGAAAGATGGCCAGATCTTAGGGCCTCAACTGAAGTTTTCCCCAGATTTCTCTTACAAAATACCACTGCTACCCTTTGGTATGTGTTTCATGGGGAGACTGGATCACTCTCCGGGATCATTATGTTTATTTATTATCAGTGATGCTCTGTGAGTTCCCTGAGATGTAAGCTTTCTTAGACATGGGTTCTTTGAAGTCTACTAACCTCTTGGCTGCAGAATTAAGTGTTATCACCCAGATCTAAAATCTATTGAGTGAATAGAAAGTGAATCAAGTTTTTATGAAGGGAAGTTTGCTTTTAGCTACCCAGCTATTCACTCAAATCTTTCATGCTTCCAGATCATGGTAGAAATAACCTTTTTGTTGTTTCTGCTACAGTAGTTAGCAGAGAGAATGCTTATGTACCACTTCCCTACGGTGCAGTGGGTGCTCTTTTCTCCTGCCTGACCCAACAAAAGATTAAAGACCCATGGCAATAACACCTGTAAGAGGGGTTTCTGCATCTGTCTCAGTTGTAATTCTTGGGGTAATTGTGAGGATCCTTGTGAGAGGTGTTGTTGAAAGTGCCACATAGATGATGTCTGTAGAACTCAAGATGCTCTGATCAAAGTTCAGGGTTTGACTCAGATCCTTGAAGAAGCCTTAATATTGTCAGCAAACCATATTATGTTCAGATAATAAGTCATTTTTCTTTAGCACATAGAATCTATCAAAACAAAAATTTAATAAAGTAGAAAGACTCAGTATATAAGTATCATTACTTCCTGCTCCAAGTGAAACATTGGTACACCCTTTTGTTATTATACTAAATATTTCCCTACAGGAAGCAGAAGCTTATTTCTGTTTAAAATAAGATATGAAATAAAATATGTTAAATATATACTTGGCTGTGTTTGTGTTGCAGTGGAAGCATATGGCCATTTATATTTTCAAAGAGTAGCTGGTTATGAATATTTATAAAAGTATTATTATATTAAGTTATTATGTTACTGCTTCATACTTGGTATTAATAGCAATACAGACAAAAACATTTAAAATTTAATCCTTGTGAATTTTCTTCTCTGTTGGATTATTTAACATGCAGGCTAAGGTATTTTGTGAATGATTGTGTATATCACAATTGAGCAAAAGAAATCTCCCTTACTTTCACATTTTTTATTATTTTTGGCAAACATAATGAAGAAAAGTATTCTTACTTGCAAAAATTTTATCCTACCTTTTAGATTTTCAAAGTAGCACATGTGTTTCCAGAAGGCATACTGTGAGTGAAACATCCTGGTCTCCAACTTGCTTCCAGTAGAGGGTGGGGGAGGACCATAGCCAGGAACTATCCATGTCTGTTCATCTGCCTCTCTCTGAGATGCCTTTTCCTTTTCTACAATGCCTTCTGTTTTTTGCTGTGCAGAATGTGTAAGCCATAAGAGCTCTAGCTAAGAAGGAGATATAAGGAGCATGAGCTAGTCTTCAAATCTAAGAAACTTTTCAATCATAAATTTGAAAATAAAGAAAATTCTGGAAGAAAACACTACTTTTTAAATAACTTTCAAACACTGTCTCTCCTTTTGCATAGAGGCTCTAAGTCTCCATCTGGCCTTCCCTTCCGAAGATTATGCAAGTACACATGTACACAAACACATACACGGACATAACTGAGGAAAGTAAGGGAGCTATTTTGAAAAAGTTGACTTTGAGTTAACTTTATTCTTCTGGTACAGTAGAGATCAAATCAGCAAAGTTGTCAGTGAGAGACAACAAAAACCTAGTACCCAAGTATATTACAGATCTTTCTGTTACTTTGAGCTAAAATACCAGAGATATTGTAAGTATCTAGAGGTGTGTATGTGTGTGTGTGTGTGTGTGTGTGTGTGTGTGTGTGTCCCCATATCCACATTTATATCCTGATTTTTTTTTAATTTAAACTGTATAGTCACCTTAAAACTTTGGCCTTAAGGCATGAACTTGCAAAACAAATGTGTTTTGAAATGAGGAAGCTATTAAAGTTGATGATTAATTTATGATGGTTTATGTGACATTTAGTTAAGGTCACATGTGTTTAGCATATGACACAAACATTAGAATCAAAGCTTCTGTGTTTTAAAACATATAAAAAGCAATGCCTGGCATCTAGCACCTTGTGGAACTCTGGTTTCCCTGAGTGGAAAATGTTTATAGACCATCAAATTTTGGCAAGAATTTCTGAACTATTTCAAAATTCTTATTAAAATGTTCAAGGACAGCAGTAGATGTAGGTTTGAAAGTCCACTTGGGAAACATGCTGGGGAAGGAGGGGATCATTTGGTCTCTTGCTCAGTGGAAAGAGTTCATGTTGTGTCCTGATGTCTACCCTCACACTGATGGAAGCCATCCTTAGAGACAGACCTTGCTCATCCCTGCCTCTGTCCCTCCACTGGAGCCCCGAAAATACAGGGATTCTTGTGATCTGAAGACAATTTGGAGTACTCTCTGCTTCCTTTTAGGGGCTACAGCTAAGTACTACTCTTAAGTCTTTACCTAAAAAGCCCTGAAATGGCCTGTAGGAGAGAGAGAGAGAGAGAGAGAGAGAGAGAGAGAGAGAGAGAGAGAGAGAGAGAGAGTTGACTCGCAAAATAATCCCAGTCTTAGAGCTTGATTCTGGTCTTAGTGAAATAGAATACTGTATGGCTCTCTGAGCTCAAATGCAAACTCATCTTGCCTGGTCCTCTTTTCTTCTGGTAGTGCCAGGAAAAGCCAAGGTTTCACCCGCTCTGTGGAATGGTTTCATGTAGACCAGTCCTTCAAACTAACCTGGACTTGGGACCATTCAAAGAGCTACCAAGTGGTTGAAATAACGTATGTGGACAGAAAGAGTATTGGGTTGTTATTGTTTTTGGAATTATTATAAGGATTATAATTAGTAATTAATAGCTAAATATTTCTAAATAGGTATTGCATTTTTACAGAGTTCAAGGAAATTGATGATCAGTGGTTGAACAACTTACCTCTTTGCAATATAAGCATATTAGAGCATGTATGTTTTGTGTTTGAGAGGGAAACTGTGAATCTGATGAGTGACAGACTGAAGAGAGAAATGTTAGAAAAGACAGATGGCTTTTCAGCCCCAGGTGCTCAGTCTCCAACACTGTCCATCCTTGAATCACCTCGTGCTGTTTAGTGTGCAGCTGAATTGCTTCTCTTTCTATTCTAGATTTTCCATCATTAAAACCTCGACTGTATAAACTGTAAAGAGAAGCACAAACACTAACCAAAAAGGGTTAAACATTTCCCCCAACCTTAAATATTGAGTATTGTAAATACATCCTTTATTTGACAAAGTGGCCCATAGTAATACATTAAAATGCAAGTCCATGTGAAATTCCACCGAGTATCATTATTCTAAAAATGTTCCCTGAGTCTGAATTGCTTCTCTGTTCTCTGCAATGGTTCACATATGTGCATGCTACCACCAAGTCTTGGCAGAATAGAAGACCAATTCACACAGAGCTGCATTAGGAATTTGGGGCTTCCATCAGCAGATGTGGACTGGACAAGGAATTCCATTTTGAACGGGCCAGACAAGAAGGGCCAGTCAAGAATGCAGGATTCAAGATAATGATATTAAGGATTCATGATTCCAAAGTGGGCTAGAAACCCATTCCTCCCAAATTTAGAGGAGGCTCGGAAGTGAGGGTGAATCTGGGATGGATTGGACGATATATATATATATATATATATATTTATATATATATAAAATCAAATATATGCTCATAAAATTTTGAAAGGAATAATAATATTATATTTTTAAATGGAAAGGAATGGGCCATAGCTCAAAACAGGAATAATTAAATATTATATTTAATTTAAATAATTAATTTAAATAATTAAAGCCAGAAATGTGAAGTTTGAAGGGTGGGAAATTTGACCTATAGTTTCTGAAAATGTTAAATACAGGACCTGGTCAATTTGATGAGGTAACCTTTCAAGGCAATTCCTTGAATCCTTGGAAGCTGACTCTAGGCCGGCCACTACTCTAAATACTATGTTCCATTTTGCTTGCTGTTTTCTGGGGATACATTCCTCTTCCCTGAAGTGTACACATTACTGCAGCCCTGCAGAAAACACTAAACCGTGGACATTCACTACCCACATAGCCATCTCTACATTTTGTGTTCTTTGTGGTGCAGACTGTAGGAATTTCCTCTGATGAAGAGGTCCAGTGAATATGTACAGCAGAGAACCTTCCTCTTCTTCCCCTATGAGAGGCAATATTGGTACTCTCATTTGCATGATTTTGAACTCTGTTGACTAAGAAAGACTTTCCCTTTCCAGTGACATCTTTGGCACCAGACAATTACATGCTAGTTTCAATGAACTGATTGTGGAATAAGGAAGAAATCACCAACAAACCTCAAAATTCTTCAGCAAGCATTACAGTTAGCTAAGATACAAGTGTTTGAGGATGGATATCAATGGTAGAGGAGTTGAAATTTAATCCTGGGAAGACACCAGAAAGGAAATGTAATAGCAATTTGAGGAGCTGTGCTTTCTAGAGCCTTCTTAATTGTTTCTGAATTCTCATTGTGATCGGGCTGGTAATTGTCAATGTTTCCCTGGTTGCATAAGGCCCATCAATGAAAAGTGACAGGGGGCTATAACAAGCATTATTCAATCATTACTCTAGAAAGCCTCTAAAATTTCTACTGACATTCTGACAACATGCTAGTATGGTACTCAGGAGTTACTAACCCCAAGTATCTGCTGACATCATTGTGCTTTTTTTGTGGAAGCTGAAGACATCACAGTTATAGCTTAATTTTATTTAGAACCTGGAAAGAGAAAAACATTAAACTTCTTTAATTTCTTTGACTCCTCACTTATCTTAAAATTCAATCTTTCCTTAGCTTCGTCATTTAGTGGGATCTTCAGAGTGTTGTTCCTTGAATAATTCTTAAAACTGATGTTTTCTACAGTGAATCCAATTTAGTTTTTTATATCCACAAACAAGAAAAGCATGAGACTGCTGGATGAACAACTTTAAGTCCTCTCAAACAACGGCAGGGGCTTAATTGGCATAAACAAAAGAAGAGATGATCAGTAAAATTTTATTAATGTATATGCATGCGTAAGTCAGTCCAGTAGGTTAATTATTGTCTAAAACATTTTATCTGAGTTCTATAAAATATAGGAAGTACAACAATGCACCATTTTTCATTACTGCTGTCGCAGAACCTTTGCTATTTGTCAGCTCCATGACCTCAGCAGGTCATTTAGTCCACCGGAGCCTTAGCTTCCTCATCTGTGATGTGTATGACAACTGCTTCACAAGGTCACTCTGATATGTTCATAAAATGCACATAGGCATTTAGCATAAAAAGATTCTAATTGGCAGCCATCATAGCATGTGTAGCTCTACTAAATCAAGTACATTGTAGGCTGGATGAAAAGAGATGCAAAAGACTTGTCTAGATAGGTGGTCTGGGATTAGATCACTGCAAACACAGAATCTAGGAATGGCAAAAAAGAGAGACAAAAAAAGGAAGCCTTAGCCATCTGGGTACTTGTGCAGGTGGTGTGGGCCTTTTATAACCCAGGAAGAATTTTTATAACTCCAAATATGTTGGGTTCTTTTTTCTCCTCAAAATTATATGACTAACCTGATGTAGGAAAAAGACTTTCACAGCCTAAGAATTATGGTCTCTGCATTAAATAGTAGCTGGAAGAAAGGTTCGAGAGATGGTTACCATTTTATATTTGTTTTTAGAAGACATAAAATGGGAAATGGGCTCTGGCAGTCACATCCGGCTTTGAATTACACCAAGCTACATAGATTTTGGACATGTTATATGTCTTCTGAAGCCTCAGTTTTCTTATTTACCAAATGGAATAAGTTGATGTTCACAAGATTAGTAAGATAGTGACTGAAATTACTTGCTGTATACTAAAATTCATAGATATTCATTATTATTTATAATAATATTTCTATTATAAGCTACAGCAAAAATTTGCTGATGTGAGGAAAAAATGCGTGTGGGAGTAGCTGGTGATTCTCTATTCCTTTCTTTTGTGAAAAAATAAAAGTCTTAATGTATGCTTACTGTCCCCATCATCAGAACTTGCCTGCTTTTAAAGGAGTTAAAATTAATTGCTCTGCAGAGTTATGGTAGCTAAAACTGCTAGATCATTCATTCACTCAAGTGGGTAGTGAGTCCTAAACCTGGCCATTTCCAGTAAAAGCAAAAGAGGTATCTCCCATCTAGAGATCCTTTTGTGGGCAATGAGAAGCAGGTGACCTTCTAAACAGCTCTTTTCTTGAAGGAGTAAAGGGAGATAATTGTAGAGTTTGGGCAGTGGGATTACAAAGTTGGTGATGTGATTCCAAATAGAGAAGTCCAGAATTTGCTCTTTTGTTCATTGTCTTCTAGTACAAGGGCTCCCTCTGCAGGCTCAAACACCCTCCAATGTTGCATGGCCAGCTAAATCCATCACTAGAGAATGGCACTCTACCGATAATAAATAAGCCTATATATTAGAAAACGTCATAGGTAAACAACCTTGTTCTTAGGTATCAATTCCATGTTGTGGCAGATGCAGTGGTGTTGAGCGGTCACATGAGACTCATTCAATCCTCTCTGTTCCGTACTCCAGCTGTCAAGGTTTAACAGGGGCTTTTGGTCCAAGGGACAAGAGATACATTGTTGATATGTTTTCTTTGTCATCATAATGAGATTTTATTTCTCTCTATTTGTAACTCATCAAATTCCTGATGTTGTTGTCTATGGAAAGTATATTACATACACATATGTGTGCTCACATGACATGTTTAATATGATCTATAATATTTGAGAAGACATTTTAACCAAAACGTGGAAAATATTATGTGTTAAGTTGTAGCATGTCAATTATTTTCTTCAAAGAATAAGATTTTGTTTTAAAAAACATATTCTTTTATTTGCAACCCTTTAAAAAATTATATGAAATGTTCTAGATACCAAGAATGCAGGAAACATGTGCAATTCTATCTGTGATGCTCATTATCTACCCATGTACCTCTTCCTTTTGGTCATTTATTAAGAAAATTATTTAAATATGTATTCTTTTCCTGAAACACTTCAATGATTCTGACTCATGGCCAATGATGAGATTTTTAAATTGGATATTCTTCATGAATTTAAGAAAATGTTATTAAAACCATTTATTGTAAACATTAAGAAAGTCACACAAGGTTTCTTATACTGATGATACTTCATTTATCAGTATGCAGTCTATCTTGTTTAATCTGTATTCCCTACATCTCTCTCCACTACATTTTTCTGAAACAAATGCCATCCACAAAAAGATTTGATGTTTATCTTCCAAATAAAAGAATTTCTTTTCAAAACATAAAACCACAATAAAAGCTAAATACACCAACAATTTCTTACTATAGCAAATATCTAGTGTTCAAATTTTGCAGTTTGCCTCATGAATTTTTTATGATTGTTTTGTTCAAATCAGTTGGGTCTGAGTGATGCCCACACATTACATTTGATGAGATACCTTTCCATTCTCTTGAATTCAGTTTGTTCCTCCCTCCCCCACCACCTGCCACACTTCCTTATTCTGAGTAGGTTGTTTGTACTTGAGGTTTTTGCTGAGGCAGTCCTTTATCCTCAGGATGGAGGTTCATGTGTTTCTCTTCCTGTTTTTTTTTTTTTTTTTTTAATAAGCTGGGTAGATCCAGCTACCCATTCAAACTGAAGCCAGGTCCAGTTTTGCTCAGCCACGCCTCACAGCTCAGGTGGTGTTCCACAGAACTGGCACATGGTGTCTAGTCACATTATAATTAATCTGTCTACCATATCCTGGGACAACAGAGGTGATAAACAACCCAGGAAAGAAAGCCATCAATCACATCTGTTGGACAACATATTTAGTGATTCCAAGTAAAACCTGTATAGCTGTTTTCTCTTTGGTTGGAGTGTATTAAAACCCTGACAGATAAAAGCTCCATCCCTCTTAAGAAGCAGCAGAAAGATGATCAGTTAGGTGTAGCTGGAGGCCCTCACACAGTACAGACACTTCCTTTATGGGTGTTTCAGAGGTTCTCAAGGAAGGAGAGATCATAGAAATGAGTCTGACACAGAGTATTCGTGTTCTATGCTTCAAGCTCTTTGTGTGAGATTGACCCTTAAAACTGGGAGGAATGTGAAGTCACTCAGGGCTGACAGTCAGTAGGAGAGAGGTTCTGGGGAGATAATGAGAACCCAGAGCCTCAAAGGCATACTAGCACTATGTGGCAGAGATGGAGATGTGTCCTGGGACTTTTTCTGAAGAAACTTGAACAAATGTCTACTCTTCCCTGTGGGAGCACAGTCACATAAATAAAGAAATCATTCCACTCAAGTGCAGTGTGGAGCACTGATGAGTTAAATAGAGATAAAATTTTCAGAAGTATGAATGTAAAGTTATTTACAGGAGCTTGGTGAACTTGTAGCTGGCTATACTACTAAAGAAAAAAAATACCTTTTTCTCAGCAACTGTGGCATGGACTATTCATAAATCCTTTGGAAAGAGGAGGAGAAATATGCCAATAAGAAAAAAAAATAAGTGAACTGTAAAGTTACCTATTTTTTTTAAATTGTGTCTTGAAACATTGTAAGAAAGATGTTGGGACACATAGGGGTGAAGCCTGATTCTGAATCTTCTTTAAAAATAAAAACTTAAAAAAATAAATTTCATATTTATGGTGTTTTACCTGCTTGTAAATTTGTGCCCCATATGGTTGCCTGGTGCTTCCAGAGCCCAGAAAGGGTGTCACATCCCCTGGAACAGAAGTTGTAGACAGTTGTGATCTGCCATGTGGGTCCTGGAAACTAAACCAGGGTCCTCTGGAAGAGCAACTTATGCTCTTCACTCTAAAGCACCTCTCTGACCGCCCCCCCCTCCTTTTTGTTCATGGCTGTATAGAAGTGTGCCTCCTCCTAGGATTCCGCCGTTCTGGGACACAATCCACTGATTGTCACAGATCAGTTTTAGAACATTCCTAACCCCATCAGAGCCCTCATGCTTATTTATGATCAATTCATATTCTTAATCATGGCCTCAAGTAACTACGAGTATATTTCTGTTTATATAGATATATTTGCTTCTGGACATTCAGTATCTGGAATCTTAAAGTATGCCAGTATCTGTCATCTAGAGCAATGCCTCTCTTTAGGTGGTTTTATATTGTAGCATGCAGAATTTTGTTTATTCATTCACCAGATGATGAACATTGGATTCTTTCAGGTTTTGAGCTATTATGAATAATTCTGCTAAGAACTCATATTTGTGGGACTTTGGGTATAATGTGCTCTTATTTTTCTTGACTGTATGCTTAGCAATGAAATCACTGGGTTGTTGGTACATACATGCTGGAGTTTTAGAGAGAGTGCCAAGCTGTTTGCCCAAGAGGCTATAATAGCTAGCCAGAGGGTTATACTGCTTCTCCACTTCTGCTCAGCCCAGCCTCTTGTGCAAGTGGCTGGGCACATTTGCAAAGCTTCAGTTGTGTGCTCCTTAATTAAAGCAGATGTGTAGTGAACTGACATTTACCAAATCAGTCCCCTGTGCTAAGGCTTATGAATCACTCTCATTTTACACATATCTCTATGAAGTGTAGATATTATTTTCCACATATCTAGTAAATTTACTGAAGTTCATAAGATTTGGGTAAACAAGTCAGCATGGTAGTAGAGGGTTGTTTGAGTATTCAATGATATTAATTATGAAAATTCCTGACATTATCTTGGCATTCAGAAATTGAAGAAATTGTCTTCTTAACAATGCCATCTCAGAAAGATATGACTAGCTGCCTTAAAGTATATGTGTCTTGAAGAATCAGCAAGATCTTTACAGAATTGACCCTGTATTCATAATCCTTCTTGTTACCTAAGTATCACAAAGTAAAACCCCAAGTCAAATGGCATTATTTTAGTTGAGAAAATAATAGGAGCAGCTCATTCAGGATGCGATCATAGCTCTTTGTGGCTACTTTTTTATCCTTATGTTTTCTTTTCTCCAATGTTCAAAAAAGCAGTAATTACTTTTCCGAATTTTAGAGAAGCAAGATCTAAAAGAAGCACATGTTAATGCTGCCGAGAAGTTAATCAAGTGATTGATTTGAAATGGGCCCTTTATCAGGAAAGAGTGACGAGAATGTGAGAGAGTACCTGGTGTCAAAACAGCAAACTGATTCAAATTCCAGGGATTTTAAAATTCGTAAATGGTCTTTAAAAATGTATGTCTAACATGAAAAGTTATATGTTATAAACTTCTATTTTAAATTGGTAACTTGCCATTCATTATATCTTTTCAGGGAGAGCCAGGGGTCAGAGGCCCTCCAGGTCCTTCTGGGCCTCGTGGCATTGGAATCCAAGGACCAAAGGTGAGTCCACAGGTATCTGTTACATGTGAGCATTAGGGGCCAGTTGAGATATCTTAAATTGAAAAACCCCCAAAACAAGAAATACTCCAAATTCAGAAACTTTTGAGCACAGATTGGCCACAACTGGCAAGTCCATAACTGACTCCATTTAATGAGTGAGTGGCAGTCAAAATCCTTGTGCCTTCAGGCTTCTGGAGAAGGTACATGTGAAACATTTTTATTTAGATATGGACCTCATTTCCAGAGGATGTCATTATATACAAACAAGTGTTCCAAAATCTGTAAAGACTCAATTTTGAAACACTTATCACCCCCAGCATTTCTGATATGGGACAACCAAGCTTTACACCAAGCCACTCGGCAGCTCCTTCACATGAAGGCTCTAATTGTTGTTGGCTTAGTATTTTCTGGGTTATTGATGAAATCTTCTTTGTTCATGTCATGTGATCTGCAGTATCTTTAAAACATTTGCCTCCCTTACAAAATCAGAAAGACAGCTTCTCTCATCATAGTTGAGAGAATTATGGTTGCAAAGTATTCTAAATATTTCCAGGTTTCTCAAAAGCTGTGCTATTTCATCAGGAAGTGAATCTTAGCTGGACATGGAAGTATACACTGCTAATCCCAGCACTTGAGAGGCAGAAGCAGGAAGATTACAAATTCAAGGCCTGTCCATGCTACATAGCAAGCTTGAGTCCATCCTAAGATACATATAGATTAAGAAAAGAAATGCATCTTTGTTTGGCCAGATGTTTTTTGTGTGACCTTTTAACAGGTCACTGGCTAAAGTATGCACTGTACACCATATCTCCAGCCACTGTGTAGGAGTTTGGTACAAAGATCAAGCTTCATTGTTCTCATAGGAGGCTAGGAGCAGCTTCATTCCATTTCCTTTATTTCTATGTATCATTTGCTTATGTCTTCTAGTTTGATACTTATCAGGTCTTCAATTCCTCTATTCTAGTGTTTCTTACTGAGGAGGATTTTGTTCTCCTCTCCTGAGCTGCCAGTAGGGGCACCTAAACTACCTCACAATTGGAGACATTTCTGTCTGTCTCAACTGCAGATGGTACTGACATTTACTGGATAGAATTTAGGGGTGCTGTCAAACAACCCCTGATGAACTGGACCACTTCCCCAAACAGAGAGAGTTATCTTGATCAAAATGTCAGTAGCTCTGAATTAGGTTATTCATAAAAGTTTGTAAGCAATTCAAAGAGACCTAAGAATGTTTAGAACAAAAAGCCTTATAATGAACTAGAAACTATCTCATCCTAATCACCTTAGGAAAGAATAAAGCCAAGAGCAGTGATATGTCCGTCCTTATTTCTCCTTCCTAATCTTTCTATACTTTTTGTCAATTTCTCTCTCTTTTCACAGGGTGATATTGGGCAAAAAGGCCTGCCTGGTCCTCCTGGTCCCCCTGGTTATGGATCACAAGGAATTAAAGTAGGTGAATCTGTGCTGGAATCATCCCTCCAGTCAGTAGGGTAATGTGAACAACATGCGCCTTCATTACAAAATGCAGATGTAGCGACAGTGTCACATTAAAATCACATCCAGGATTCAGAGACAATATCCTGAAGTATAGGACTGGTACAAGTACAGTCTTGTAAACACTAATTATTACACACATTGCCTGGTCAAAGGCTGGATGTTTCAGTGGTTTGAAAATCTTTGGAATCTCACCTAACAGTATGCTCTCTATCTCCTTTGAAGTTCTCTCCTGCCTCAGTTGAGGGCTCTTCTTACAGTCCTAGAGATAAGATTTGGGAGAGGTGGGGCATTAGGGTAGAGCAGTGGTGGGTGTGAAGGCAGTAGAAGTGGTCCATTGTCAGGACTTGCTAGTTCTAGCTTGCAATGGAAGCATTAAGAGCCTCAGGGATAATATTGGTACCCTGTCATGGAGGATGGAGCTTAACCTCTGTGGTAGAGCTTGAGAATGTTCTAAGCCCTCCAGGTGGTTCCTCCAAGCAGCCAGTGGCCATCACTGCTCTTGACTGACCCCAGCTCTTTGCTGCTAGAATTCACAGTCAGCTGCTTTCTACTTTGTATTTCCTCAGGAGTAATAAGTTTATCTACTAAGGTGGAATTCTCAGGGTTTCCCTGTATCTAAGTAAAAAAAGCTTCAGTAATTACACACTAATTACTAGGTAATTTCAAACACTCCCTTTTCTATTTCAAATACGTTGAATTTGTTTGTAAACTGTACCACCTCACCTATCCATCTTTCTTCATGCAATAGACCAGTATTTATTTGTTATTCTGTATAGGAGAGTAATTGCTAATCTATAACTCTAAATAATTGAACTTCATTCTAAATGTGAAAACATTTAAGATAGTTGTCCTCAATTTCCCTAAAGCTGTGACCTTTAACACAATTCTTCATATTGTGAACTCCCAACTATAATAGTACTTTTTGTTGCTACTTCATAAATGTAATTTTACTACTACTATGAATCATAATGCAAATATCTGTGTTTTCCATTGGTTGTAAGCTACTCCTGGGAAAGTGTATTTTGACCCACAAAGGGTTTACCACCCACAGGTTGAGAACCACTGATTTAAAACAAACTCTCAAAATAGTGTAACTTAATAAACAGGAAACAGGAGGCACCCAAAATAAATATAAAAACCCTATGTTAGATTTTAAACTACATACTTCTGTACAGAGTGAGCTAAATCAAGGGAAAAACAATCATTGAACCGCTGTTAATCTTTCAGTCCAAACACAGTATCTAAAGTTTGCATGACAGGTCTTTTAAGTAGGAGTTATTTATCTGCCAGGATGAATTTCTAAGCAAAGCCAGGATAGCATGTTGCTGATAACATACAGGCATTGAAAAATAGAGTAAAGCTCCATTTATTTATAAACTATATCATTCAACTGTCTCATCCTTAAATTCTATGGCTGAAAGATGGTAATGTCCTATGGAAGTTTTCTAAGAATTTTCTTAAGAAATATGGGGCTGGAGAGATGGTTCAGCAGTGAAGAGCTGTGGCTTCCTTTCAGAGGACCTGGGTTCAATTTCCAGTATGCACATAGTGGATTACAACTGTCTGTAACTCCATTTCCAAGGGATCTGCTGTCCTCTGTGGGCACTGCCTGCATGTGGTGCATAGATATGCAGGCAGACACCCATATACCTATAATGAAGTGATTTAAAGATGAGGGAAAAAGGGAAGAAATAAATAAATATGAGACTCTTGGTCTTGTCACCAACATGAGCTCAGTTTCCAGGTCCTTTAAGCCTATCACCTACCTCCACTTCTAAATCTGGTGTCAATTTTCTGCCTTCTCTTGTCTGGGATGTACTTCCTATGTTCACACTGGAGCATCTTGGGTTGCATTCAGTTAATCCCTCTCCCTGACCATGACTCATCTGGCTTTGGGCCCTTTCTTATGTCCCCCAGGTTATGCCATGTTCACACTACCCGAGTGAAACTAGGTCACGGGACCTGGCAGGACATGGATCAAACTCCAAACTCAAACTGCCACATTTCATATAAAATCTGTCAGCAATAAGATGGGGCGGTCTTCCTCCACTTAGGGCTGTGACCTGATGATGCAAGCAAGACTGAGTCCCAAAGCTTAGGGACTTAGACATGTTGGTTTGCCTGCCTTCCAGCTAGGCATCGAAAAAAATCTTTCTAGGATGCCTTGCTCATTGTCCTGACCCACAAAAGGGTGAGAACTCAAAGACAGAGTTGGCGTTTGAGGATTACCTAATAAGTGAAATTTAAGTTTTTATGACCATTTCTTGACATAATTCTCTCACCTTTCTGAGAACATTTGAGTAAGATTATACCTTTTGTTACATATGCCCAAAGGCCTTGATGAGACCCATTGGTCAACAATGGGGCTTGAACTAAAAACAGCCAGCTTTCCTGTAACTTCTCTTCCACAGAGAAGATAGGACCAAGGCTATGACCACAGAAGAGGTGTGCTTCAGCCTCATTGTGGTGAGGGGATGTCAGCTCCTTAGTCATGAGGTGGTGGAACATTCCAGTTGGGAAAGCAAGCCAGGAGCAGACAATGGTAGCCACCTAAGCTCTTCATTCTACTGAGAAGCTGGACTTTCTTGCTAACAGGGTCCTGGTCAGCTAGACATTCTCTTAGCATTGTTTCTCGGAGGATCAGGAGGTCTTTAAAATCCTTTCCCACTTAAAAGCATTTCTAAAGCAGGTTTGTGCACTGAGTTCTGCTGTGACTTTTTCTATACACATATCATGGGGACAATGCACCTCTCTGCCACTGACTCTCCACTTAGACTTGGGCAGGACTGATCCAGTCCAGCTGGTGGACTCCCCATATACTGTGCTGGGACTGTGTTTCAGGCCTGGAAAGTTTATTATCAGCATTGAAACGGTATCTGCGAAGATGGCAAATTGTAATCATTGCAGTGTTCTCTCTGTCACGAGGCTAAGAGACGAATACTAGGACATCTAGGGACTGTGAATGAAGGGAACTCTGTCAACAGAGGAGAATACTCAACCAACTTGAGCAATGGAATAACAAACTGAATTTGACTTTTCTACTTTTTCAATGTTACATATTCACTTTAGTTTCCTTATCTGACTGATGTGGATAATAATAGTATTGCCTCCTATACTTTCTGTGAGGTATAATTGAAATGGAACACCATCGAAGGGATAATGCACGTGTTTGTATGTGTGGTATATATTTGAAGCTAGCTATGATTATTTCTTTCTGCATCCTTTCTCTTTCTGCCAAGCTCATGGCATTTTTAGGGAAAAGTCTGGGTCTCCAACATTCAGGTTCTTTTATTCCCTTAAATATAATATATTGATTGTACTAGTTTATACCAGGTGCTTTGCTGACCCCAAAACATGTAACATCTCACATAAGAATTTGTGGGCTCATGGTTAGTGGGCAATTTTCTTCCAAGAAGGATGTCTTTCACTTCTGGCTTCCCCATTGGTATTGGCTGGCCCGCTCCATCACTGACTCACCACAGATACAAAGAAAGGATGAGGAAAGGACACACTCACCTCCAAACATTCTGGCTAGAATGGGACACATTATTTCTTTTCACAGTTTTGTTGTTGACATTGTTGTTATATAGCTGTATTACTTCTCAGAGAGGCAGAGAAGGGTAGCTTGACTGTAAATCTAAGAAATAAAAGTAAGCAAAGGTTTGGTGAAAAACTGACAGTGGGTGTCAATCATAATGTAGCCCTTTTCTAGGAAAGATGAAAACATTAAAGTTGTTATTCTGAAATATGTTGATGCTTTTAGAAGAAAACAGAAAACAAGAATAGTCTCCATGATAACTTGAAGGATACCCAGATATCCCTAATATTGTTCAGTATAGTCCTTAGCCTCCTAAGTACTCAGTTCAGTATCATCATTTCGTTTATCTCATGAAAGACATATCGGAGTGTTGATAATCTTGTTTATTTCAAGCAGGATGGTGAAAGTTACTTAGAAATTTTCTGGCTAGATCCTGTCTGGAATCCTGTCAAAGGCTGGAGGAAGCTTGAGATGGGGAGTGTAGGACCAGGAGAGGAAAGAGAATGCTCACTTGTATCTACAGAATAGCTAGGAACAGAAGCTGAAGAACTGTTGGAAGATGTTAAGGGCTGACATCAAAAGAAAGAACAGAGCTTGTGCAAAAAGCCTTGTGTAAGGATATAGAGAAGAACCTTTAGTTAGGCCCATGTGGGAAGTCAGGGTTTGCTGGAGACTTGAATTAAATTAAAGCCAGCAACCTTCTTGAGTTTGCATGGCTGTGTTAATGGATAGGTCAGCCTAGCTTATGGGGCCTAGTACAGCAGTACCTGGGAAATGAATGGCTATCTCTGATTCAGGAACTCAGGTTAGAACACAGAATTCTAAACATCTGGATTCCATGTTTAAATTTCATGCCACTTCCTAGGTTCACTTTTGTTGGTTTGCATCAATTATGTTGAAGTTACTATTCATATAGTCTCCAAATTCTTCTTTTGGAAGGGCTTTTATTCTTGACTTTTTATACATTTTTTGATTTGATATGTTTGTGTGTCTTAATTTTATACATTTTAATTAAAACATAATTATATCAGTTTCTCCCTTTCCTTGTCTCCTTCCAGTGTATGTGTGTTTAACTATGTACAAACATATAAGTACAGCCTACTGAGTCTATTTTTGTCATTTGCATGTATATAGATACAGTCTCAGGACTGACCACACTGAATTGGGTCGCCAGTGAGGGGGCTTGTATGTGGGAAGGGCTAGTTCTTTCTCTCTCAGTAGCTGTTATTTGCCTATGGTCCCTTATCAAGATGTGGAAGCCCCATGTAATTTTTCCCCTCCTGTGTTAACATACTGTTGATAATGGTATTGTTCCAGCCTTGTCTAGGTAGTTATTTTTATGAGAGGCTGTTTCACAGCAGACTTCCTGGTATTTGACTCTTAAGATCTTTCTGCCCCATCTTCGGCAATGTTCCCTGAGCCATGAATAAAAGAGCTATGCTGTATACAGTGTTCTGCCAGCATGTATGCCTGCAGGCCAGAAGAGGGCCCCAGATCTCATTACAGATGCTTGTGAGCCACCATGTGGTTGTTGAACTCAAGAACCTCTGGAAGAGCAGCCAGTGCTCTTAACTGCTGAGCCATCTCTCTAGTCCAAGTGCTATTCTGTAGATGTACACAATAGAGCTGGGCCCTACACCATTCAGTAATCTCTGCACTGTATAGAAGTGTGGATTTCTGTAATAATCTCACTTTGCCATAAAGAAAGGTAGCCACACTTATCCCTGGGTATAAGATTTAGAATGAAGTGGGCAAAGTGGTGGTAGTAGATTCTCTTCTAAGATCCATGACCTCACTTGCCCTAGGAAATTGACTAGGTTTCTAATATCAAGTATAATTTCTCTCTTATTGAAGGGGCCTTAAGTCCAATTAGACAGCTGTTGGTTATTGACATATGAATGCCACTATTGATTTGAAGAGACAGTATGACCATGGTTACTCTTATAAAGGAAAACATTTAATTAGGCAGCTTACAGTTCAGAGGTTTAGTCTATTATCATAGTAGGACATGGTAACATGCAGGCAGACATGATGCTGGAGAGGAAGTACATGATTTGAACATATATAAAACCCCAAAGGTCACCCTTATAGTGAGGTGCTTCCTCCAACAAGGCCATACCTACTCCAACCTCCTAATAGTGTCACACCCAATAAGCTTATGGGGGCAATTGCATTCAAACTACCAGAGCCACTTACTGTACTTAGGTATCCCTTGTCATGCTGGTCATTGTTGTGGGTCATAGGTATCATATCTGGGTACAACTATTAACTGCTAACCTCTCAACAGCTATAGTTTCTGGTACTATGGAGCAAGGAGGCTTTCAAGCTAGCATGAGCATGAATAATCTGAAACCTGTGTTCTGTATATACAGCGTTTTCAGCAACAGGGGCTTACCTGCAATCTCTGAGGGACAACAACAGCAACAGCCATAATCTGCATTGTTTGGGGAATCACTTGGACTTTAATGCTAAATAAAACCAAGCTGGTTATAGTACTGTCTCTCCATTCAATTTTCATTCATTTTAGAAATTAAATAATAGTAGAATAGTAGTTTAGAAATAGTGAAATGATACAGTTAACAGCATGGTATAGCTATGTGTGTGCTGGCATAGGTGTGTGTGCACGCACATGTGTGCATGTGTACTTGTCTTTGGATTAATCTAAGCTGCTTTCCCTTATTGTTATTTTTAAATTCATATGCCCCTACACAGAAAGAGAAGGAAAACCACAGAAGTCCCTGCATGTGGATATACACCTGTTACCACAGCAATGAGACCACAGGGGCCGGCGAACTGATAGTCTGAGGATAGCCTTGGCAAACTAGGGACCATGTCAGATGAAAAACAGGTGAAGTTTCAATGTTTCCATAGCTCAGTGTTTGACGATTATAACTGCCAAGAAACAACCCGCAAGAGAGCTAGTATGACCTGAAACTCCATCCTGGTAATCAAAGTTCACACACCTCATTTTCGGGTTGAAGGCATCCCTACATCTTCATAGTGTTAACATTGCTTCCTAAACCAAATAGAAGATAGTTAGGCATATGGACAATATGCCAGCATCAATTGTGTAGCATTTTGTTGGGTTGCTGATATCAGGGAGTCTCAGTGTTGTTCAGTGGAGTTGGCTCTGAACCATTTGTGGTTTTCACTTGCTAGTTCACACCTGAATGCTCTTTTGAGCGAAATCCTTTTTATTCTGTCCAGCCAATGAGGAAAAAGGATGACTCTGCCCTGCCTCCTCTCCTCTCCTCCCTTCTCTTCTAAATCTGAGAATATTATTAGGTAATTTTTTCTCTCAACTTTATTATACTTTCCTTTCATTTTCCTTGTCTAAAATGTAAGACAGTGTCTTATGTGGTCTAGGCTGACCTTGAGCTCCCAGTGCAGCCAAGGATAGCCTTAAATGTTAAATCCTCCTGTCTCTAATTCTCAAGTGCTGAAGTGCAGGTCTGAAGCACCAGATGCCACACATTTTCCTTTTGCAGTGACCGGTTCTCCAGATTGGAGCTGGCATGAAAGCATTGAGCTCTTGTTAGCTGGGTCTGAGTCATTACTGCCAGATTATCTGGTTTTTTTATTTTGTTTTATTTTTTTGTCTATGTACTGTTAACAAGGTTCTGGGCAGCAATCTACCCGCATCACCAACTGGCCTCCTACTACACACCCTTTATACTGCCGAGAACTTGAAGAAAAATCAACCTAAAGTGCTTTTTTGTGAAAGTTAACATAGCCCTACCCCAAGGTTTCACAAAATTTCTCCATTCCAAAAAGAAAATAAAGTCAGAACAATTGTTGGCTTGTTCTAGAGATTAGCGACTGTGCAATGTGTGCTTATGCCCAACGGTTAAAAAAAAAGATTGGAAATAATGTCAAAAGCTAGAAAATTATTTTATTTGAGATGGTATATATTTAAAAACCCACCAAGCTATAATATAATATAATAGGACATAATTTGTAACACAGTAAGTTAGTGGAAATTATTCCTTTCTATCTCCCTCATTGCTCCTTCCTATTCACTGTCCTCCTACCCACCCACTGATATCCGTCTACTATGTCAAGAAATTATACTGTATATTATCCCCTTCATTTTTGCACCAGAAACATCTCTACAAAGCCAAGTTTAGTAGAGTCATAGATGCATTTCTCTTAGCTGCTGTATTGTCTTTATAGCCTGCAAAATTTACTATTAAAAATTTATATAGAAACATTTCTTCTATCATCAATGCCTGTAGTAATTTATTAGTGTGCATTTTCCCCTCTCCTTTTTAGCAAGCTAAGAGGTATTTTACCACTCAGACACTCTGAGCTCAGAGCTCTTAGTGAGAGCTGGGGTCATGTTGTGTTCTCCAAATTCCATGTGCCTTTTTTATTCAAGTGTCCCTGTCCCAGGAATCAGGAAACAAGGCATTTCCAGGACCACCCAAGGCTGCTCTTCCACATATTTTCCTGTCCCACTCAAAGCTGAATTTGCATCTTCTTGTTAATCCTTGGCACTTGAAGATGTGGGTTGCTCGATGGACTTCTGTCCTGCTAAGCCAACACTGGAAGAGATAAGATTATAAAAAGCAGTTATTTTCCTCAAGTTTAGTGAGTGACCTTTGAGAAGATTGACAGAGATTTCTTAGAAATTACAGCAGGACTCAGCTGGTGCCTGAGGCTGGCCTTAGGTGAGGCTGTACACCCACATTGCACATCAGCAGACTTAGTAAGGTCATCATGGTTAGTTTGCTCAAGGTTGGATTCCACTGTACTGCAAACTCCTCTGACCAATTGGTGAGCAGCCCACCACCTATGGCAACTCTCAGGGTTCTTGCAGCCATCTGAAAAGGTTACAGTAGTTGGTGTTTGAGTGTTAGTATCTTTCTATATATGAATTCTCATTTGAAATATAAATATGAGGGAGGAAATCAAGTTCTAAGTCAAGATCATTAGAATCCCTAGCAGTTATGATTTTTAAGGAGAACTCATAGTTCAAGCTGGCAGACCATAAAGATAACCCCAGAATAATCTTTCCTTCATCTTGTGAAGAATTCCTGCAGTGCAGTTAACATTCTTGGGGTGGGCATTCTGAGTCACCATGCTGGGACCAATGTCTCTCTGGCCCAGGCAAGCTGAGTGAAAAGACCCAGGCATTACAGCAGGGAGAAACAGAGGCACTAAAACATAATGCCTCTTTGAGACTCAGAGCAGGAACAAGAAGGAAAAGGAAAAAGGAAGATTAATTTTTGACAGTCATATTTTTCACTTTATTAGTTTGGAAAATACACAGAAAATTCCCCGCCTTTGCTAATATTTACTTTAAAGTATTGACATCCAGCCCAGCGTTGGTGGCACAGGCCTTAATTCTAGCACTTGAAAGGCAGAGGCAGATGGATCTCTGAGTTTGAGGTCAGCCTATCTACCGAGAGAGTTCCAGGAGAGCCAGCGCTGTTACACAGAGACACCCTATCTAGAAAAACCCAAAACTAACCAACCAAACAAGATACTGACATTTGTCCTATGGAACTCTGAAATTCCTTGCCATCCACTGTGAGGAAGAAGGCTTCAGTTCTTGCCCCTACTCTGATACTGTCATTGCATATTATAATCAGTTTTATCCTCTCAAGACAAGATTTTATTTCTTACAAAATATCATCCCTGCTTCTTTAGATTGATTCATAAATGTATTGTTCTCTTTAGTTCGTTTTATATCCCAGAATTGGAACCTCCCTCCTTCTACCTCAACTACACTGAGAGTTCACTCTACAAACAGGTCTGTTTGAACTATTCTCCACTTCTCTTATTTGAAAATATCTTTCTTCTGTAATATCTTCTTAAAATACATTTCCATGTGTAGAATATAAGTTTTTCTCTCAGTGCAAAGGGTTTTCTGTGACATTTGGCATTAATTATGGGTCTGAAGAAGTTGCCACCAGTCTGCTTCCTTCATGGTAATTGTCCTTTTCTGGGTTTTTGGAGGGTTGCCTCTCTTTTTACTTTGGTGTTTAGCTGTAGACTGTGTGTTTAAAAGATGTAGATTTGATAGAGTTCTTGATTTTTAGACTATATCTTTTATTTCTGGAAGATTCTCTGTTGTGTTTTTAGACATACTTTGACCCAATCTTTTTTCCCTTTGGCCCCCTTTATTCACCCCTTTGGAACCTTTTTGTACCTATTATTTTCTGTTTCAGCTTTCTTAGCTACATTATAACTAATACTTTTCTAGTCTACTTTCCAGTTCCCTGGAAAACTTTTCTTTCTTCCTTCCCTTCTTTCCTTCCTTCCTCCCTTCCTTCCTTCCTTCCTTCTTTCCTTTCTTTATTCCTTTCTTCTTTCTTAGCAACATCAAATCATTTAGAGAAAGAATTTACTCTCCTCACTTAAAACACTGCCACTGTCTGCCTAGAACATTTCAAAACTTTCTATTTAGAAACAGAAATGTAAACAATGGTAATAATGTGAGCTGTTCTTAGTGGATGCTGTTTTTTATGTGACTTTATACCGCTCTGTCTCTCCACCCAGCATGATTAGGGCACCATGTTTCTCATCCTGTTTCTGAAAACAAACTAACTCCTTCTCTCAGGTCATTGCTCTGTTGTTTCTTCTCCTTTGGCATCTGACATGCCAGGCTCCATCTCTTCATGTGAGCCTTAGCTAAAGAATGATCTCCATAGCAACATCATCCCTGACCATATTCTCTTCTCTTTATGAAATTCAGGGTCATTCTATTAGCCTGCTTTAATGTTTTTTACAACATACTCACCCTCTGAAAATATTTATTTGTCTCATTTGATTTATCATCTGTCTTCTTTTAGCAAAAGGAAATCCATGAGAGTAAAGATTTGTTCCATTGATTTGTGCTCACAATCCCTAGCACCCAAATCAGTGTCCAGTATATAGCTGGTAGCCAATCAATATCTATTTGATAAATAAATGAAGCAATACTAAATAAATATGTGGAGGGAAGTTGCATGCTAAGTAATAATAGAGTTCCCCTGAAATTATACTCTAAAACAAGATATACATATATATATATGGAGAGAGAGAGAGAGAGAGAGAGAGAGAGAGAGAGAGAGAGAGAGAGAGTCAACAATTACAGAATTCTGTTATTAGTGGGACTTTAAACTTGTGAAGTGATTTTTTTCCTGTATTCTAATGTTTAGTTGTGTAATTACTTTGCTCTTTTGGGCAGAAACACTTGGCCTATTGGCAAACATTTTCTTGGAAGAAAGATTTAGCTTTCGTGATTGTATGGTTGTGGTCACAATATCTATTATCACTGCTGTAGAATCACAGTGAATGTAATAAAAATATCTATGCTTGCTAGGAATAAATCTGAGGGCATTGGATCTATATATTTAGTGTAGTTCTGCTCAGTGATCACAGGGTGTAGGCTCAGTAAATTCTTGGTTGACCCTACTCATAACAAATCCTATGACCAATATTTTTCCTCTCATTGATAGATTGCAGGGCAGTCACTAGGTCTTTCATCAGTGCTAACAGTGCACATTCCGTGGCCATTCTAGGTTAGTGAATCAGGCAGAAACGAGACACAGAACACTAGCTGCTTCTTAGGTTGTTCACAACTTTGTGGTTGTTTAGGGAAGTTCAGGCCTTGGAAAGGGGCAAATGGCTCTTTGTAGAGGTGACATTAAGAGCAGCGCTAACCCTCATTACAGTCCTGTGCTCTGGCACAGACAGGAGCCATTAGAATGCTGCTTTGGCTTTTGCAGCTATGCCTACAAAGCATAAAATAGGTTTTCATCTATTGGAATATTGGTCTCTATTCAAAGTTGCTCAACCGGCTTCTGTTGATCTTGAAAAGAAATGAAATTAGTTGAACTAATAGTCCCATTTCTGGTTTTATGCTAGTTTTACAGAGAAATTAGTCTTCCACAGACCTCCATCTCTCTTCCCTTTCTAAATCACCTTACTGGGATGATTTTGTAAAGTCTACCATTATATTTGTTGTGCTTTCCTGCTATGTATGTACTTAGATGATAATATACATATGCTCTTTGCTAGTGACAAGACCAATCATGTTAATATGCTTTCCAAAGTGGAACTTGCTTTTATTTTGCATATCAGAAAAAAATCATTTGCATATAATTATAACTTCAGCTCTCCTTCCTGTTTAAAATAAAAGATGCTGACCTCACTGATTAATCCTGGCTAGCTTCAGGAAGCTTTATTCCAGTAGTTCATTCAATAAAGGTTTTTGACTATACATAAAATTTCAAGCTTCTTTTTAGGAACTTGGTGTATCATAACAAAAGTGGTAAAGGTTCAGGGCTTTATGGAAACTACATCATATGGGCAAGAAATATAATAAGTCAGGAATTTACAGAGCATGTTTGAAGATGACTACTACTATGACAGAGAGAGGGGAAGGGAGGGAGAGAGGGAGGGGGAAAAAGAAGAGGAGGAGGAGGAGGAGGAGGAGGAGAAGGGTGTGAAGACATTTTGGCTTCTGCAGCAATATAAGTTGATATTGCCATGTGGATCTGGGAATGGCCACCCTAGAATAAAGGAGGAGTTCTGCTAAGTTTCCATAGGTAGGAAGGTGCTTGGAGTATGCAAAGAAGAGCAGACAGAGAGCATGGCTGGACAAGCCATACAGGAAGTAAAAGCAGTGTGCTGGGAAGGCCACATGGCCCTTGGCTTTCCTCAGCAATGAAGATGGGAACCACTCACTGGGTTTTGAACAGTTATGGCACAGTCTGAATTTCTCTGTAGAACTGAGATCTCCTGCTGAGGACAGAATGTCTTGGGGCCAGGACTGCAGAATAGCAAAGCAATCCAGGCCATGACAAATGGCATTTGAAGATCTATCAGATATAACTCCTTAGGAAAGGATCTGTATGTAAAAGTCTGTGTCTAAAAGCTGAAACATGCAATAGGAAACACTTTATGATGACAAAATTGATGCTGATGCTGTCTTCATAAATAAGATTGCATGTGGGGATTATGGTGGGGGCTGAAGGGAAGAAAATTATGCAATTATATTTCAATTAAACATAAAACTAACCACTGAATTTTCAGCTACTGAGCTGCACTGGGCTCCATTTCCATCAAGATATGCATCTAAAAATGTAGCTGTCCAGGAGAACACAGCTAGAATCTGTCATTTTTCCTCTCTACCTAGTATCACATACTAAGCTGTTTGTTATCAGTAAGATTCCCAGGTGTAGGAGACCAGGAGGACCACCTGCCATGTTTGACTTCCCGAAAAAGTCCAATGAAGAGGTGTTCATCTACCAGTCATCAACAAACACTCTAAAGTGAACTTTACATTTTAAAGCTTATTTTATTTACTTATTTACTTTTGGTTTTTTGAGACAAGTTTCACTGTATAGCCCTAATTGTCCTGGAACTCACTCTGTAGACCAGACTGACCTTGAACCCACATAGATCTGCTTGTTTCTCCATCCCAGTGTTGAGACTAAAGATGTGTGCCATCACTCCAAGCTAAAGTTTATTTTATTTTCAATTAAAATATAATTACAGCCCCATACCATGACCCCAACCATGCTCCTATTCAAGTTGGTGGATTTATTTCTCAATTATTATTGTTATAGACATAAATGAATAAATATTTAAATACAACCTGCTGAGTTCATTTAGTGTTGCTAAACATATATGTACATATATGTTTTTAGGGCTGATCACATAGTAGCAGACAGCCAATTAGGTGACTCCTCTCTGGGGAAGACTAATTCTCCCTGTCTTGGGAGTTAATTGCCTGAAGCTTTTCATTTAGTGGTGGAATGAAAATGTCCCTATCCACAATGGTGTGTGAGTTGGTATTGTTCTTATTCCAACCCTATTTTATCAGCCATATTGATGAGACTTCATATATGTAGTTTCCCTGTTATATCTAAAAGACCCAGCCTTAAAGCAAACTTCCATGTTCTTACAATCTCTCTGCTTCCTTTTCTGTGATTTTCCCTGAGTTTTAGGTATAGGGGTTGTGATATGGATATATTAGTTGAGACTGGGCATTTCAACCATTTGTGGCATTCTGGAACTCTCTCCCAAGGCTACACAAAGAAGTTTTGTTGATGGACAGCGAGAACTACACTTACCTTCGAGAATAAAGATAAATAGTTACAATGCAGTTAGGAATTATAATGGTTTAGGAAAATGGCAGCAGTAACGTCTGCTTTTCTAGCCATGAGTAGTCAGCTGGGTCTTCAATACCGGCTATGATTTCCCTCCTGTTATGTGAGGCCTAAGTTTAATTAGACAGCTGTTGGTTACCTCCAGGATATGAATGCTATGTACTAAAGAGAGTATATTCCTTCAGAGTCAGAACACATGTTTATAATTTCTCATCACAAATGGGGTCAGCACTGCAGCCAGCTACATTAAGAAGAAATAATCCTTGTGCTTCACTGATGAGATCGTGACCTGGAACTAATCTTAATCATCTCAGCCACCGTGCAAAATAAATGGTTTCCCAAAGTAACCAGCTGGATTAATGGCTATTTAAGAATTTTTTTTTTTCCTTTTTTAGATGCGGTCTTGTTATGTAGCATTGTAGCCTAGAATATGTTATACAGACCAGGCTGGCCTCAGACTTGCATAGCTCTGTTTCCTGAGTGCTGGGATTAAAGGTGTGTATTACAATGACATTTATAGATTTGAAGATAAAAATTATAAGGAAAAGATTCTTATTGGAAGACTTTTACATTAATTGTTTTGCTCATTTTATCAAAATGCTCCCATACTAGCAATGTTCATTATCATTTTTCCAAAGTGGTCCTTGACATTTAGTGCTGGATATTTATAAGTAGAAATCCAGGCATCAGGCAGAGAGAATTGGAGAAGTCCTTAGTTACAATTTTGGGAACAGAATCCACGGCTAATGCATTTAAGAATTTTTAATAATGGTTTGACTAGAGTGCATCAAGCCTTGAATGTTAGGAGAGCTGAGAGGTGTGAATAACTTAGCCCAGGGTGTCAGAGTGAGGCGTTAACATGTGGGGTCTGGATTGGATTTGGGATATAGTAAAAAGAAAGAAGTCAAGAAATATTAAGATCTAGAGCCTGGATGAATGGAAGGCTGGCATTGCCACTTTCTGAGGTAAGAAACAAAGAAGGAAGAATGGGTGTGAGCAGGATAGAAGAACTTGGAGGCTTAACTATTGCATGCATTCTAGTTAGTATATAATGAAAACTCAGAGCTGGATACTGGGGAGAAAGCTGGAATATCAGAGAGAGGCAACAGACCACAGTCAATTCTCACCCAGACAACATCTCAGGCCAAACAGAATAAATGCTGTCTTCAAGAGTCCTCTACCTGGCTGATTGCTCCTACAGAATGACCGAATCTCTGCTCCTCCTGCCTTATATATATTCCCTGCCCAGTTGTTTTACTTCTGGGTTCACCTCTGCATCATAATTTTAGAATTAAGATTAAAGGTGTGAGCTACGGTTTGGCTGTTAGGCCTTGAACTTGCAGAAATATAGAAAGATCTCTGTCTCCAGAGTGATGGGATTAAAGACTTGAGTCACCGCCCTCTGACCTTCCTGGCTTGACTGTGGGTGATTCTGTTCTCTGATATTCCAGATTAATTTGATTAAATATACAATATATCACCACACTTAACTCTGGACCTATAAAAATCAACTTCCCATGGAGCTACTCAAGAAGAACTGAGGATAGGAATCTCATCAGGGTAAAAGGCAATTCAGGGTAGAGCAGGACATACAACTTATATCTCCCAATATAGATGACATTTAAATTCTTGATCTAGATGAGACATGCAAGTGTGGACAGAGCACAGCCCCCCTAAGCATTTGGAGTGTGACAGGAGGAAGATCTAGAAAAGGCAGGTAGTTGAGGTGGAGTAGCAGTGATGTGGAAAGAAATCCAGTAGCACCCAGAAGGATGTTGATGTCAGTGCTGCTGTTCAGATGAGAATCGAAACATAATCACAAAGTCACTGGTGACCCTGACATGAGCTGTTCATACCCTATGGAGGGAGTGGGGTGTAATTGAATCTGGATCCAGGGCGCGTGGAGAGTATTTGTGTTATCTTTATTTTTTTTCTGTGAGTTTGAAATTATTTTTAAAATGTTTAAAACTTTTGAATGACAAGAAAGAAAGTAAAGGCAATATACAGGCAACATTGGAAACACAGAGCAGGATTAATGGTGGGTTTTGGTGTGATTAAGGAAGGTATTTTTTTTTTTTAAAGATGAGAGACATCATAAATATGATGTGTAGTGATGGGAATAGCCTTGAAAACAAATGTTTGTGATGTCAAAGACAATGAAGTCACTCCTCATATCTTAAACTTTCAGATGGGAAAAGATTTCTTCTACCCACCCTCCCCTATCCTGCCTCCCTCCAGCATGAGAGTCAATTCTACAGCATTCCTAATGACTATCTGTTGAGCGTTTTGGGGGATAGAAGCTTCTTTCTTTTGCTGTATGCTTTCCAATGACTTTGTAATAAATTCAAGAAACTTTCTTACTTTAAATGAGGTAATCAGGCATACCCCTTTTTACACTGGCATACTGCATACCATTCATTCTTGTAAAACTCCCCCCTTCAATCCTGCCGCAAGGATGTTATCACTGCTCGTAGAGTGGTGTACCTCTTGTCCTTTCCTTTGTTTAGATGTGCATATTCACATGCAGGTGAGTGGAATCTTTTAAAATCATCTGTGCTGCACTCCCAACTTGATTTTCTCCTCTTTCTTAATGTAACATAGACACTTTCCAAATCAGTGTATATATACTTCATTATGCAGTAGTCCATAAGATGGAGGAAATATTTTATATACCCTGGATCACCTTAAACAGTTTTAGGGAGAACCTCTCATGTTGTCTCACTCTTATGTGAAGATTTCCACTTCACCCTATTTAGTAAGATATATTCATAGAGTTGGCGCTGTCCTCATCTGGAAAGGCCTCCTTCCTGCCGTGGAGTTTTTCTGTTGCTGTTAATTCTTTGATGTGGTTTTGTGCTTCACTTTGTACATGAGTGTAGGCTTATAAAGATTTGGGGAAATACAAGTTCATCATCCATATATTTGTCACTTTTACTGCTAAGCTTTTACATAAGTTCATGGTTTACCCTCAAAGCAAGCACAATGCAACAAAAACCAAGTTAGCAAATGAATTTTTTTAAGGATTTGTTTTTATGAGAGACTGTGACACCATGAATCTTTTCACAGTTTTGCTTTGGTCTCAAATGCTTTCCATACACCTAAGCTTCTGGGTTAACAAATCAGTTGTCACTGAGTACTTAATGAAAAAAATCTAGGAGAGTTTTGCTGGGAAAATCAAAAGGGAAGGATTCTTCTGTGAGTAAGTTTGGCTGTTCTAAATTCAAAAGAGAGAGAAAACTGCATACAGATGAACAGGCTAAGGATTTCCTACAGGAAGTGTTTGCATAAGATTCTTTTATACTTTATTTAAAGAATGCATTTAATGAGTTTAATCCTCAGATGGTGGGACCCAAGAATTTCTACTGTCACAAAGATGGACAAGTATTTCTTATGTAACAAAAGTATAGGAATCACTGTTCTGAAAGTAGAGAGTACTAAAAGGATTTGTTTTATTTTTAAAAGTTTTATTGAAATTTAGCCACATACTACACAATCTACTCCTTTAATATATTCTTTGGTATTTAAGTTTTTTTAGCAGGCTCACATAACCACACAACTGTCATTACTACCTAACTTTTCATAATCCCCCAAATAAAGCACATAGCTCTTGGCAGCCACCGTCCATTCTCCTCCTGTTTAACTATCAGCCCTGGTAACCACTAATCTTTCTCTCTTTATAGATCTCCCTATTTGGGATGTCTTATGTAAATCAAATTATGATATCTGCACTTTTGCAACCAGCTCTTATAATAGAATACAAAGTTTTCAAACATTGTTCATGAGGTATCAGACCTTTCTTTTTAAACCAAATGATGTGACATTGTGTGGGTATATTAACTTCTGTTTATCCATTTTTCTACTGAGGTACATATTAGCATGTTTCTACTTTGATTTTTATATATAGTACTGCTATGGACATACACATGCTAGTTTAGTGTTCTATAAATATAAATAAATGCATTTATATATACATTTATACATACACATATATGTATATATACATATATACATTTTATTCTTGTTGCTCATTTGGTGATTTGACACATGTTCTCTCTATGTAGCTCTGGCTGGCTTCCCAAGTGCTGGGATTAAAGGCAAGTGCCACTATGTCCACCTGTGTGTGTGTATATATATATAATATATATATATATATATAAATTTCATTTGGATATTTACTCTGGAAGTATTTTAAGGACAGAGTGACTTAGTCAGCTGAGTATTTGAGTATATTACAGTTAGCAGGATGTGCTTTCTTCTTCTCATTTTTTGCTTATCTACCATTGCTGTCCTCAGTGTAGCACTGACAGTCACCCTCTTTGTGCCTGCCTGCTAGTCCTTTTGCTACCTTGAAAGAAATTAGAGTCAATTGAGAAAAATAAAGCTAAACAGAAATTCCTTCATAAGATTGGCTTGTGGGCCAGTCAGTGAGGCATTTTTCTTGGTTGATGATTATGTGGGAGGGCCCAACTCATCATGGGCAGCACACTACCCCTGAACTGGTCATCCTACGTTCTATAAGAAAGCAGACTGAGTAAGCCACAAGGAGCAAGCCAGTGAACAGCATTTCTCCATGACATCTGCATCAAGTTCCTGTTCTAACTTTCCTGGATGGCAAACCACACAATGTAGACTGAAATAAACCATAGTGAGTGCTATTTACATTTAGGGGCCTTAAGAGGTCCAAAACTATGAAAGACTAACTGTGAGTCATATTCAACTTATGAGTTTGTGACATTTTGTTCCAGCAGCTACAGAAACTTTCTTGGTAGTGCATAAATGTTCCCCGATCACACAGTGGAGATATCTCGATGCCTCCGATTCTGAGGTCCTTTGACACATGTAAAAAAAGTGGACAGAAATGTCTACCTTATCCTAGAGGGGCTCTGAAATTGAACTAAGCTCCATCTTTAAATAGAGGATTAAGAAACAATATAGATCACAGGCAGAAACAAAGCAAGTTAAACATATGTTAATCAAACGATCACATACTAAAGCATGGCTTTCCAAGTCTCTAGCCATATTGCAAAGGCTAGCACATGGAACAGCCATTCCTTTCCTTTGGAGTGAATGTGTCTTTCGAAGCATTCCTTTGGCTCCTAAAGAGTGAAATGCCATAGATGAACAGTATTCTCCAAAGAACTGTCCTTGCTTGGAGTGCTAGCCTGCAAAGTGCTCTGTTTATGGCTTTCCCTTCTTAGCTTCATTACACTTAGAGTGATACTTATGATTCAACTTACTTTTGATGATTTAACACAGAATGCTCTTGCTTTTCCAGGAGTGACAGGAATGGTCTTTGTCTCTGGGTTGCTTTCCTGTGGTTGCTGTAACAGACTGCCACAAAGCAGTCTCTTTTAATTCTGGAAGCCTTTTAACATGATGTAAATCTTAATGTGGATAACACTAAGCGAGTTTCAAACAGTCATCGCCTAATCTTTTTTATATTGTAGATCTACATTCCTACTATACCTTTAAAGTCAATGGGCTCTACCTTTTCTCATTGACTTTGTTTCTATCCCAGGACATGCTCTTCTGGCATACCTCCTTCTGCTTCCCTCTAAGCAGACTCCTGATTACACTAAGGAACCACCCAGATAATCTCCCTGTGTGAAGAATTTTAATTTAGTCACTGCTGGGGAGCCCTCTTTCCCCTTTCCATGTAACAACATCCAGTTGTTCCAGGTGTTAGGCTTATTATGGTCTGGGTATAAAATGGTTCCAAAAGGCTTATGTGTTGAAGATGTGATGGTGCTGTTGTGAAGTGATTGGATCATCCAGGTGCTAACCACCTCATTGGGTTAAATTCCCTGATGAGTTAGTTCCCAGATGAATATGCCTAATTGGACAAAGTGGGCCATGAGTAGATGGTGTTGCTATCCCTCTCGAGAACAGATCATGAACAAAACCAGTTATCCATGCTGGAGCTGACTAAACAGGAAAAACAAGATGTGATGTGGTCTGTGAGACATGCACAAAAGAAACTGCAAAGCTGAGAATAGGTTTATAAAGACGCATGCATGCATGCATGCATGCAGAGTTTGCACAGTCACATCTGCTCATGCATATGAATGATGTTAATCATGTATATAGGTGATGTGCCTTGCTGTATGCAAGTAAAAGGGCCTACCCCTTCGCACATGCCTGTCTGGTTGCCAGGGCATATGTTGGCTTTATGTCAAGAATCCTAACAAATGTGCCTTGGGTTGGGGGGAGGGATCTTATTCCTGATTCTTTTTCTGTTCATTCTCCATCAAAATGTTCAATGTTGCTTTTGGTACTCAAAGATACGGCTAAGCAAATCACATGCTGAAACCTTGGCAACTGTGAGCTAAAATACATCTCCCTTTGTATCTCGGGCATTCTGTTACAGCAAAAAAAGCTTTCGCAACCTAGGACTCAGATGTTTTTCTAGGTCATGATTCAGCCTACTCTAAGATTATATCATTAGGAGTAGGTTTTGCCCTTCCCATTGCTTTTGTGTCTATTCTTGTCTGTAAATGGACTGATCCTTGGGGAAAAAAAGAAGAGTAATTTGAAGAGCACACATGTTATAGAATCTGTTTGTTCAGTAAACTTATGCAGGTAGTGGCTGTCCCTGTCCAGATCATCATTTCCTGATGTCCCCACTCTCGTGCTGAAGTGGCCAGTGTAGTCAGCAGAATTCATTTTAAGTGAGCCACAGTGAGTTTTCTAGCAGTAAAGACACCTCTTTACTGGTTTTATTCAGCAGTATCAGGAGCCAATGTTATAGAGGCTATTCACAGATTGACCCTAAACCCAGATTCACATTCCTGGCCCAAAGAACCTGGTTATATATATCTTCTTCAGCTGATTCACCAATAAATGTCTGCTGAGCCTTTCCATACATCCTTATTTTAGTATCTCATTTCCATATCAAACCCAACTGTTTAAAAATAAAATATGATTACATTTTTATATTTTATATTAATTATATTTTTCTCCATTACCCTTCCTTCCTTCAACTCCATAAATGCCCTCCACCTTGCTTTCTCTCAATTCCTGCTCTCCTCTGCTTTAATTGTTACATACATATGCTTAAGTAAATAAATACAACCTTCTGAGTCTAATCAACATAACTTGCATGTACATGATTGCAGGGATATTTTGTTAGATCCTCCGGGGGTGGGGTGGGGGGAGACTATTTCCCTTAGCTCAGCATCCCAAGACTTCTCTATCATTTCTCTTATAGGGTGGAGTCACTTGATAAATTCTGTTCCACATCAGCATGTCTTTTGGTGTTGTCTTGGTTCAGGTCTGGTATAGGAGTTATATTCTTGAGGTATCTTGGGAAAAGTTTGTGTGTGTGTGTCATTTCTAGGAAACACAGCAGAGTTTTTGGAACCTGGCTCTTAGAATCTTTCTTACTTGATGTTCCTTGAGGATTGGGTTGCAATAGTTGTATTGTAGGTATATGCATTGAGCCTAAATACTCTGTGATCAATTTGAGTTCTAAATTTTTATCAAGAAATTTTTGTAATTAACCTAAGATATACTTAGATACTTGTGTGGTCTGTGACATTAAATAAGAAGGAGTTTAGAACACATGGTCTTTAACCAACTTTTATAAAAAGGTGGCCAGCTTCCATATCCACTCTTTATAGCTCAATATGATGTTTAGAGATCTGAAATATGTACCTCAGAAAGAAAAAAAAAGGCAGCATGAGACTGAAGAGATAGCTCAATGATTAAGAGCACTGGCTGTTCTTCAAGAGGGTCTGGGTCCACTTCCCAGCACCCACATGGCAGCTCACAAGTGTCTGTAACTCCAGTTCCAGGGGATCTGATATCTTCACACTAATTCACACAAAATAAAGTTAAATATATTATTTTTTAAAAAGCATGATGAATATAGTGGAAATTTATAGTAAATAAGACAGATAAGATATGAGCATCCAAAGCTGTTATAACATACATGGTATGAGGGAAGTTGATGTGGATGATGGTATTTATGGCTGGAGTGAGGACAGATGGGAGAAGACTGCTTGGATGTCTTAGAAGAACTGGTCCTTACACATATGTTGGAGAAGGATGACAAGGGTGAACAGAGGTCACGACAAAGCGAATCTATCTGCAATCCTGAGAGTCTGTGGGATAAGTGCACAAAAGACACAACATGGACAGAATGAAATTTCTGCTTTTGATAGATTTGGGCCTCCAGTGACTATGACATGAAAAACTCTAGAAAGTAGATAGGAATTTAAGCCAGGATTTTTGAGATAATAATGACTTACAGATACTAGAGAACTGGAGATTAGCTTTATAGGGTCACTAAGAAAGTCTCAAATACATATAAGATTGCTCAGGATAATAATAGAAAAGGAACCTGGTATCCTGAGAGTACAAGGGACACCAAAAGAATAGTTTGAATTATCTAAACCAACTGCCAGGGGTGGAGAGATAGCTCAGTAGTTAAGAGTGTGCAGTGTTCCTGCAGAGGACCGGTGTTTGCTTCCCAGCAACCATACCAGTGGGTTCATAGCCACCGGTAATCCCAGCTCTAGGAAATCCAGTGCCCACTTCTGGCCTCTATGGCTGTCTGCACACATGATGCATGCACATAATTAAAATAAATCTTTAAGAGGAACCAAACAGTAAAATATGTGATCTGCTAGAGACTCAGGTCAGAGAACCAGAAGACTATAGATGGCCAGCAAAGAGGGTGTGGCAGATGTCCTTGACCCTAGCATAGCCAACTTCCATTAAGCCAACTCTGTCTCTTTGTATTTATCATTTGTGGTATAAGTATATTTAAATGTTAACTAAGATATTCATAAAATTTGGCAGCTTTATATAGAGAGAATTAGACAGAAGGGCAAGACAAATTGATATATGCAGCTGAGACCAGTTGGTAAACCCTTTAAAGCCATAGTGCTTTTTTTTTACTATGACCTGCCAATATAATTAATGCTCAGATTTAAACTGAGAACAACTTTATTATTAGAAAATGAGACTTAATCCTGCCAATCAAATAGAAGCTCATGGCAGTGAGCATGAGTCCAGGAAGCGATCAAGCCAAGAAGCTAAGAGATTTGACTGCTCTGGGATTCTCTACAAATGCCCGTCTACTGCTTCCTCAAACCCTTCCACATCTGCCAGTGGTTATACATAAAAACCGAAAATAAAGAGCAAAGAGTGACTAGAGGATCACAGTGTCACCAAGGTGAGAATATTTATTTATATGTATTGTAAGTTATGTGATGCCAGTTTATGTATTTATAATTTTTTATTCTTTTGGTTGGCTATCAATGGTTCCCGAAATTTGGACATTTGTAGACATGACCTACTTCTTTCTGGAACAGTCTGCTATCTCAAGGCCTGCTTCAATGAAAGCAGGTTTCAGATAGACTCCTACTGGAAGTCTATCTCTTCCTTCCTTTCTTTCTTCCTTATTTACTTATTTAATTTAAAAAGTATTTTTTCCATACTCACTAGCGCTTCCCCTTCTCCCCCTCCTTCCCGTCCTTCTTTATACCCCCCTCCACACCATTCCCCGATCCATTCCTCAGGGAGGACAAAGACATTCAAGGAGAGTCAGTTCAATCTGGCATGTCTAATTGAGGTAGGTCCCCAGTTCCTCCCCCCAGTGTTAAGGCTGAGTGAGGTGTTCCTCTGTAGGGAATGGGCTCTGAGAAGCCAGTTTGTGCACCAGGAATAAACTTTGGCTCCACTGCAAGAGGTTCCACAAACTGTTCATGCCATTCAACCATCATCTACATTTGGCGGATTGAGTTTCTTCCATGAAGGTTCCTCAGTTGTCATTTCAGAGTCAGTGAGCTCCCAATAGCTTGGGTCATCCATCTCTGTGGGTCTTCTCCTCATAATCCTGATCCCTTTGCTCATATAGTCTCTCCTCCCTCTTTTCAGCTGGATTGGGAGCTTGACCCCAGTGCTTAGCTATGGATCTCTGCATCTGCCTCCATCAGTTACTAGATGAAGGTTCTGTAATGGCAATTAAGGTGGTCATTTATTTGATTATGTGAGAAGGCCTGTTTAGGTACCCTTTCCATGATTGCTTGGAGTCCTAGCCTGGGTCATCTTGAGGGCTCTTGGATGTTTCCTAGCACCAAATTTCTTTCTTATCCCACAATGCCTCCCTCTATCAAGCTATCTATTTCTTTATTCTCCATCTTTGTTGCTCCCTCCACTCAGCTATCCCATTCTCTCATGTTCTCTTCTCATATCCCCTTATTCCCTCTCCCTGTATGATCCCAATTTACTCAGGAGATCTTTTTTATTTCCCTTTCCCAGGGGGAACCATGAATGTCTCCCTTAAATTCCTCCTTGTTACCCAGCTACACAGGGGTTTGTGGATTGTAGCCTGATTAACCTTTGCTTTACATCTAAAATCCACTTGTGAATGAATACATACCATTTTTATCTTTCTGGGTCTGTGTTACCTCACTCAGGATGATATCCTCTAGACCTATCCATTTGCCTGCAAATTTCAGATGTCATTTTTTTGTTACTGCTGAGTAGTATTCCATTTTGTAAATTAAATTTCTATTTAATCCATTCTTCAGTTGAGAGGCATCTAGGTTGTTTCCAGGTTCTGGCTATTATGAATAATGCTGCTATGAACACAGTTGGGGTAAGAATGTGCATCCTTTGAGTATATGTCCAATAGTGGTATTGCTGGGTCATTAGGTAGATTGATTCCCAGTTTTCTGAGGAATGGTCATACTGATTTTCAAAGTGACTGTATGAGTTTACACTTCTACCAGTAATAGAGGAGTGTTCCCCTTGCTCCACATCCTCTCCAGCATAGGTTGTCACCTGCATTTTTTATCTTAGCCATTGTGACAAATGTAAGATGGCATCTCAGAGTTGTTTTGACTTGCATTTCTCCAATGGATAAGGATGTTGAGTAATTTTTTATGTGTCTTTTAGCCATTTGATATTCTTCTGTTGAGAATTCCCTCTTTAATTTTGAACCCCATGTTTAAATTAGATTTTCTTTTATGACTGGTTTCTTTCTATCCCTTTACTAAAAAATAAAGTCAAATACACATGCAGTGAAAGATTGGTCATAGTTCCAATTTTGTATCTTAATCACCTGACTCTTAAATGTTCTTTTCAATTGAGAGGCAAGCACCTATATGGCACTCTAGCCCATATGTGCCTTTGCCTCTTTCTAAAGTACATTGCATTTTTTATATCTTTATGGAGCAAATTCATATTGTACTAGTTGAAACACATGTCTTCAAGTGCAGACTATGGGCTATGATGTAGTAATGTTTCACTTAACAATAAGGATTCATTCTAAGAGATGTTGTGAGGCAATCTCATCATTGTATATACATTATGGAGTATCCTTACACAAATCCAGATAGTATAGGTTCTTTATTTAACATGGCTACTTGATGCAATCAAGAGATGAAGAAAACATGACATCTGCAAGTCTCTTTGTAATGACTATTTTATAATCATTACAGTCATGTTGGAGTATATTCTAATGGAATCATTAAGCATATAGGACAATTAGTATGTAATAAAGCAGAATCTGTTTATCATCAAGAATTAGGTACTGTATCTAGCTGCATGTTCTATGGTTTGTGTGTGTATAGTGTGGTATAGTGTGTATGTGTGATGTTGTTAATGTGTGTGTGGGAGGTAAGCATGAGGGTGATGTTACACGATGGTCTCTAATTTTAGGATATAGAACTTCTTGTTGAACCTGAGCATTATTTTGACCAGATAGGTTAACTGGCCACTGAGCTTCAGTGATCCACATATCCTAACCCTTAGTCCTAGAGTTATGACACATTACTATGCCTGGCTTTTAAGATGTGGGTGCTGAGTATCTAAAACCAGATCTTATGCTTGCCATAGCAGGTGTCTGAGGCATCTCCTCAGCCCAGGGTGTACTATACTTTTAATTCTTAAAAATTTTATGCTGATTATGTGTTTAGATAATCTACCTCCTACTCTCTCTCTCCTCTCCATCTCCTCCCACATTCTGTCCTTTGAAACTACTAGCTTCATTATATTTGTATTACCACAAAGATATGAGAGGTGATCAGGCTATAACATGTCAGCGGGATGGCAGCAAGTGATAGGAATTTTTCATCTCTCTTATAATCTAATGGAATCACAGCTATATGTACATGGTTTTTGTTGAATATTATTAGATATTTTAAGTGTTATATAAAAATTTTAGCTCCACACCCTAGAGAAAAAACTGAGTTAACTTGTACATTCACATATTAGTGATATTATTTAAATGAGAATATCTTAAGGTTAATTATAGATAACATGTTAACCATATTACATTATCTTTATAGGAACAAGATGAAAGTCACTATGATAGGCTGAATAATGAATCATGCAAATATCCATGTCCTCACATGTGACTTTATGGCAGAAGGAAACTGGAGATGGGATGAGGGGAGCTTGTTCTGGATTATCTGGGTGGACAAGGTAATCTCAGGCAAGAAAGGGCAAAAGGAGGTAGACTGGGAGAAGTGATGTGTTGATAGAAGGCATAGAGTGGGATAGAAAAAATCCATAGAAGAAAGAAAGGCACTAGAAGTTGAAAGAATGAAGGCAACATGTTTTGTCCTCAGAGCTTCTAGAGAAAACTTGTTCTATCTACACCCTGGGGACTGGTTTCAGATTTCTAACTCCTGGTACTATGAAATAATAATAGACAGGTGTTATTTCAAACCTCTTCATTTGTGGTAATTCATTATAGCAGCTCTAGGAAATGAATACAGCCATCAGTATTAATGTTGGCAGCCTCATGGTCCAGCTCCTGGAAGTTTCCATGGGAGCTGAAAACTCACTGTATGTGGCTGACATTTCTTGGCTCTATACCTAGACCATGAAAAAATGCACGTAGTAAAGGTGTTGGATTGCCTTTAGGCACAGACTCAAGATCAGCCATCGAATCTGTAAATGATTTCCTTGTCTCTCACCAAACACGATTGTAACTTGATCACCATTTGAATGAAAATCAAATATAATGAAGCGATGTTTATGTTCCATTCAGCCTATTGGGATTCTATTCTGGCCGGGTACCAGAAGCTCTGGGGCTCTGCTCCAGCAAATGCTTGCCTGATAGCCTGTAACTTACTCATTGATTCTCCTCCTGAGCAAATGGGCTACTTTATCAAACAGGCATTAGGCTATCTTAGTCCCCATTAAGGAGTGTTAACATATCAAAAGGGGACGTTCAGTTAGAGGAAGGCAGTGCCACAAGGGGAGGAATTTTTAAGGAACTGGAAGTAGTTGATTATCAGGTTAGAGAGGGAAAAATTGCCCTGGTCCTCTACTGAGTGCCAAGCAAGAATAGAGCAGTAAAAAGCAGAAAAGCCTTTGTTTGGAGGCACTGTCAGCTTGAATTTTGGAAACAGAATTACTGGTGAAAATACTGAAAAATCAGATATAATCCATGGTATCCTGAGAGAATTGTTAAAGTCTGAGTACTGTCACCCATGTATTTGCTCACAGGACTATTCAGAAGTATAAATTTGCTCTTTGCTCATAGGGAAACAATAAATGGCAGTTGCTACTTACAGCAGCAGAGTGTTATGATTAGAACTTTCAGGAAATCAATGCCTAAATAGCAGCCCAATCTGGTTTTTCGGAGGGCCCTGGACAAGCACCTTCTGTTGACATGTGTAATATAATGTACTGCAGAGGCCAATAAAAATGGAAATTGTCCTTCTCATGTGAACTAGCTGTGGCCACAAAGCAGTACAAAGAGGCTTCTGGCTAGCAGGCAAAACACTGGAAGACTATTCAGGCTGGTCATTGGTCTGATTGACTGTACCTTTTACCCACTAAGTCAACATCTTAATATAATTCTGCCTTCTTCATTCCAACTGGCAGAAAGTTTTCATTCTTCACTTCCAAAATTTACAAGTGTCCTCCCTCCAGTTCTTATTAGTAATATGATCAAAAAGGGAAGAGACATCATAGAGCAGAAACAGGGAAGAATGATACTGTAGGACCATTACAAAGTCATGATGTTTGTTTGGGCTTGTTCATATGCTTGCACAATTGCATACAAAGTTAGCCCCCCCCACCCCCTAAAACCCAGAAAACCTTACAAAGTCATATCACTTCCCATTCCCAAATCCCCTTCAGCCAGTGCTCTCGGTTTAGAAGGTCCCTGTTGAGCTACAGCTGAATGCCAGCCAGAAGGTTTATTTGTTTTCACCATGTAACCAGGTCTCTGGGGTTCTCAGACAAGGCTACCCTCTTGTCAGAGAAGAAGTTTTTGTTTGAACTAGAATGTCTGACTCTGGTTTGCCTTATTGATTTTAGCCCTTTCTCTTTAGTGAATGACAGAAAATGCCCAGGAGGGGAACATCTCAACAGAAAAATGACAAGAGTGTAAAGATAAAAATAAAACCAAGATGGTTCATGCTTTTTACTGAATAGAGCCTGTGTTCGGGTTGATTTTTCTCTTACCTTTCAATCTTCATTGAGGCAGCAGGCCTGCACCAAAATTTCAGAATGTCTTGACACATTTTCCCTTTACCAATGGGCTTCTTAATTTCCGTTGCTAAATATGAAAGTTGTATCTCTGCTTAGAAATAAAAATCTCTGCCCTATAAATAATTAGCATCATTGTTACCTCTGTGGTAACAGAGAAAACTTGGGTGACATGAACTTAAACAGTTTGTTGAAATGTATCTTGGTGTCCCACATCCCTTAACATTTGCTTTTTGCTGAGGTAGAAATCCTAATCTGGCAGCCGATAACCACATTGGAAGGATAGACTGATTGTGTTCCCCTGGGACAGTGTTTCAAGAGGTGAAACATTGTTTCATGGGCTTGTTTCAAAAGTTGAGCTAGACTATGGGAGCTGGACCTGGTGCTTGGCTGTTTCCATCAGTTACTAGATGAAGGCTCCATGATGACAGTTAAGCTATTCACCAAACTGATTTCCGGGCTAGGCTAGCCTAGGTACTCTCTCCACTATTGCTAGTATTCTAAGCTGGGGTCATCCTTGTGGATTCCTGGGAACTTCCCTAGCACTAGGTTTCTCCCTGTCCCCATGATGTCTCCCTCTATCAAGAGATCTCTTTCAATTCTCTCCACTCTGTCCCTCCCCAGCTTGGCCATTCTGCTCCCTTATGTTCTCACCACCCTCCAATCTCCTCCTTTCTATTGCCACAGTCTCTCAGGAGATCTCATCTATTTCCCCTTCCTAGGGTGATCTACAGGTCCCTTTTAGGGTCCTCTTTGTTACCTATCTTCTCTGGAGCTGTGGGTTGTAGTATGGTTATCCTTTGCTTTACATCTAGTATCCATTTATGAGTGAGTACATACCATGTTTGTCTTTCTGAGTCTCTGTTACCTCACTCCAAATGATATTTTCTAGTTCCATCCAAATTTGCCTGCAAATTGCATGATGTCATTGTTTTTTACTGCTGAGTTATACTCTATGTGTATATGTACCACATTTTATTTATCCATTCTTTGGCTGAGGCCAGCTATAGAGCCTGCATGGGACCAGACTAGGTCCTCTGCATATGGGAGATAGTTGTGTAGCTTGTTCTGTTTAAGGGGACCCTGCCAGTGGGATCAGGATGTATCCCTGACACATGAGCTGGCTTTTTGTGAGCCCTTTACCTATGGAGGGACACCTTGCACCGCCTTGATACAAGGGGGAGGGGATTGGATCTGCCTCAACTAAATATACCAGGCTTTGGTGACTCTCCATTGGAGGGAGGCCTTACTTCTTTTCTGAGGAGGAGATGGGAAGGGGGGGAGCAGAAAAAGGGATGAGTGGAGGTTTTGTGATTGGTATGTAAAATGGATAAAATATTCTTAAAAAATAGTTGAACTGGAGGGTATGTGAATGTAAGGGTTTTAGTAATGGTCAAGGCCTCCCGAGTAAAGAGAAGATAATGCTCCCAAGGAGTTCATAAAGCAGCAAGCCGAGGAGGCCAATCAGAGGATAAAGTGTTGTGTTGTGAACATGCTAACCTGGGTTTGAGCACCAGTGCTGAAAGGCAGGGACAGGAGGCTCTCTGGAGCTCTCTGGCCAACTAGCCTGGTGCAATTGTTTAGTGTCTGGCCAAAGAGAGACTTGGACAAATAAAATACATAGCATACTTGAGGAATGGCACCCTGACTTCCATGGCCATGTGCACCTACATGCACACTTATTTGTGCACAGCACATCAAGTCCATATGCTGAACTCTGTTGTATTCTTCTGGTATCTATTAACATGTGAGTTCTCTAGCTTTGGTAGCTTGGGTGCTCAGGTGCTCTAATGAGAACAGATGACATCTTTGTGTGTTTGCTTATTCTCTCATTCATTTATTTCATATTTTGAATAAGGATTCTTTAGTTCTTATTTTGAACTAACTTCACATTTAATCAAGTTGCCAGTGTAGCATAAAGAATTCCTATAGACCCTTTACCTAGAGTTGCTATATGTTAATATCACTGAATTTGAAAAATCAAAGTATATGTGCATGTGTGTATACATAGTCATGTTAATCTTTAATCAAACATTTAATACTATATTGAAGATATGGTGTTTTTCCTTTTTCCTTTTAAATACCTTCAGTATTATTTTTTTTATAAACAAGCACATTCTCTTATGCAATATAGCACAATGGTAAATATCAGAAAGTTATTGTTGATATCATACAGTTTAACCTACAATACATAATTAAAATTTTGTCAATTGTTGTATTATTTTTAATTTAAAAAATGTTTATGGGTTTGCTGCATGCATAACATAGGTGTCCCTGGTGCCTGCAGAGAAGCAAGATCCACGGAATGGGAGCTACAGGTGGTTGTGAACCACCACCATGTAGGTGCTGGAAACCTAACCCAGCTCCTCTGCAAAAGTCATGGGTGCTCTGACCACTGAGCCAGCTCTCTGGCTCCAATTCTTCTTATTTTTAAAGAACTTTTATTTTCATTATTTAGTGGAAAATTTATACACAGTAAAATTCATCCCAATTCTATGCATGGGTGGCTTCTGCCGACCTGGGCTGAGCATGTATTCCTGGCTCCAAGTGATAAGTCAGCTTTAATGCTGGCTTTTGGGATTCTTTTGTGGGTTTCAGTCTGTCTCCTTTCTTCAACTGCCATGAGCCTTCACGTGCCTAAGAGGCAAGGATGTTGGTTGTCCTTTCCATAGACAACTGTTTCCCCACAGGGAGAGGCATGTCTTTTCCTGAGTGATAGTGTTTGCAAATTTTTGTCCACTCCCAGCCCCTATGCTGAACGCCTCCCTCTCAAGATGATGTTTTGGGGAGGCATGGCCTTAGGGATGTGATGAGTCCAGAGGTCAGGGCTCTCACAAATGAACTAGTGAACTCAGAGTAGGTCCACAGAGCTGCTTTGCCCCTTCCGCCATATGAAGATGCAGCAGGAAGATGCCACCTGTGAACCAGAAAACATCCCTCACCAGACAATGCTTCCTTCCCTGTCTGGATCTTGGGCTGATCACCCTCCAGAACAGTAAGAAATAGATTGCTCCATGTGTGACCCTGCTATCGCAGTGTTTTATTATAGCATCTTGGGAAGAATGAGACAGGAGAGCTATGGCTTCACTCCCAGGCCTGTACGGGGAGCATTTTCCAGGCTCACTCCTGTAGCCCCACCCAGCCTCCCTACTTTCATGTCTTTCCTATGCGCTCTGGTGAGTCTAGTCAGAGCATCCTGGGGGGAGGTGTGATACCCCTTTGTGCCTGTGCTCCCCCCTCACATCCCATCACCCCACAGCAGCCACATTGCCTGTTAGGAATAGGTTCAAAAATTTGTCTGAGTTCTACTTGCCAGATTATACATAACATCTGGTATTTCCTTCAGGGAAGGATGTGTTGAGGTTCCAGCTCTTCCTGGGGATCTGGCATTTCCTAAGATGTTGGACAGAGTTATCCACCCACAGCTACAGATCCATGACAGACTACAAAAGAGTTGGGACTTCACTTAGACAGATGGGTCTAAGAGGAGTTCCACACTTTTCTAACAATGAGTAATTGCTTCTTAGGCAATATTTCAGATTTCTATAGTGGGTATTATAAAAGATGTCCAGTAAAGACTTATGACTAACTGCCTATAAGAAGTGATTCAATTTCCTAACAAGTGAAATGCCATATCCTGTGGGAAAATTGCTGAGTCCATTATCACCAAGGTAACTTGAGCCCACCCTGAAAGGTTTCCTAATGTTTATTTTATATATAGTTGTTGTTTTAAGAATGTTTTATTTTTCATGTTTCTATGCTCTGTAGAAACCAGAAGTTCATTTTTTACTTTTTTGAGCATCTATGAATTAATTTGTTCTTCCTATGCCCCCCCAAAAAAACATTTAGAAAGAATAACAATTATTTTCTTACTTATTAGTAACACAAAAAATAAAAGGTTCAGATAGTTGCTCACCACTCTTATAAATTTCATTTTTCTAAGATAATAGATTATTTGAAAGCTAAATTTATCCCACTTTTTGAAAGATACTTAGAAGTAGAGTAGTATGATACAGTGGTTGAGAAGTAAAGTCTGAAAGGTGCATTGGATTGCATTTTCCAATAAATAACGACCTTTCCTTCCTTCTATCTGACCTACAATGAAATCATTCTTTACCACTTTTCTGAATCATAGAAGAAAATCTGATTTCATTCTTCTCTGCTAAATTAATCATGAGCTAACCTAATGAAGGCTTTTAGCCAGGTGACCTACTCTGAATTTTTTTTAGGAAACCCTAAAATGTTTTGGAGAAAAAACAATGGTTACAAAGGAAGATAATCATTTATAATACAGTAAATTCAGGTTCCTTCATTAACAACTGTAACTAGAATATTTACATTAGAAAGCATTTTAGTGTAGGCTCTCATATCCAGTTACTCCTTCATAATTGCCTTCTTGGCGATTTTTTCCCAGGATATGGCTTTTTAATTTGTTGGGAAATTATTACAACCTTTTTTAAAAGGCAGTTAGTCATAAACCTTTCTGGAACATCTTTTGTAATATCTGCTGTAGAGATCTGAAATAGTGCCTAAAAACAATCATTCTGCATGATTGTTGGGAAGGTATAGAGCTCTTTGCAGACCCCTGTGTCTAAGACTTCCCAGTGATGATTCTCCACTACATCATAGTGCTTTTTACTATCTGTCCTCTGGGATAGAGACAAAGCTAACTAACCACTGGATTCCTTTGAATGTTTTGCCATGAACTTTTTGTCTCCATTGGTTCTTCCTACCCCTCAGCACAGATACCAATGATGTGAAGCATCTATCACTTCAATCCAAAGCTTCCTTTTTTATGCAGTGTCTCATTGAATGAAGATACCCCATTCATTCCCACAAATTATAATAGGAAGCAAACTTATACTGTGCCCTTTCTCAACACATCTTTCTTAAAACTATAGATGTAATAGGTGGGTTGTTTTCTTTTTAATTAAAACAAAGGGCAGTAGAATTTCAGGCAGTTGTCTCCTCAAAGTCCTTTATACTTCTCTGTGGGCTGGCCACCTGGTCCATAGCTCAGCAGACCCTTCTAAACTGTAAATGAGGCTGGGATCCATGCCCACTGGAGCCTATTTTCTGGTAAGCATGAGGTTCATCTGTTGTCTTTACATTCCTGCCTACTCTTTATCATGACACATATGTTATTTAGCTGGCATCAGTTTCCATGCAGCATTCTGGGCCTCTTAGCATTTCCATATTTCTTAGTAGGAAAAGAGAATCATTCTTGACTGTAACCTGAATAAACAAGGTCAATAACTTCTCCTAAGGTGAAAGAGAACAACAGCGTTTCAAGGGTGAGTCATTTTAGGTATGTCTAGAGTTTGCAGGGCTGCACGGGCATTTCTTTGTGCTGGTCTCAGTATGTCAGCATTAGGCTTGAGGACACCAAAGTGAAGAGGCATTCAGGAAGAGAATTCTCAAATTTGGCCTTTCTAAGGAACTTGCTTTGTATCATACATGTAGGAACCAAGAGTATACTTCTGCACTTGCCATCTATTCAGATATGTAAGAACTCCCAGAGCTCAGTCACACTGTGCTGTGAGAGACTGACTCATAGCTCCCTTTACTCAAGATGCTCTTTAAACTAGTGTGAAGTTGGGACTAGGCTAGGATTTTTATTGTGCCCTGACATTCCCCTGGGTTGTTAGGGATGACGGAAGGGAGCTGAGATGGCCCTGCCACTCTAGTATCTTTCATACTTTGCCACAGACCAGCTGATCCAGACTTAAGTAAGGATTTAGGATAAACTTCTTAGCAGCAAAGTTACCATGACTTTGTGATTTATTAGTGATTATCTTAGCTTCCTATTTTATACTATGATGTTGTATTTCCTTTTGTGTGCGGGCAAGAGAGGGAATTGAATTAAGATGTGTTGGGAGAACCAAGATTAAGTCCTGCCTGTTGCTATAAATGATCAAAGGTAGAACAGAGAATACAAATGGTCAGTAATAGAAACTGCTTTTTGTCCTTGACTAGAGGAAAATGTTTTATTGTTTTCTTTCCATTATTAATATGTGTTTTTAGTGTATTACCAATATAGGAGTGGACAAAAATGAAACGTTACCTATTTGTGAACAAGTACTTATGCCCATAGCTTTATATCACTCAAGACAGAAGTGTCTATACCACGGGGATATGTGTGTGTGTGTGTGTGTGTGTGTGTGTGTGTATAGACACATATGTGTGTATATATGTCTGTATCTATATTTATATTTATATATCATCTCTCAAAATTAGAAGATGCTGCAATACAGTCCAGAAGTTGCAAGTTCCCTTAATATTCAGAGTTATTTTGGGGAATTAATAACAACTCCTCTTTCTTATACTTCATGTAGGGGGAACAAGGGCCTCAAGGTTTTCCAGGGTCAAAGGGCACAGTGGGCCATGGCCTCCCTGGCCAGAAGGTAAGTGAATCAGAATTTTACAAAAATGCTCAGGTCTAAAGTCTCAATTGCTTAGCCTTGATTTTGACAGAGATCTGTTTCCTGACCCTCTTACTACACTAAAAGAGCCATCTTCAATAGAATCTAAATGCCCCATCTTTCCCATTTACAATAGATTTCCCCTCATTCTTCAAAGGTAGCCAGTAAAAGAATAAATCCTTATGACACATATGTAGGAGACGGAAACCTCAGGAACCTAGTAAACAATTAAATTTCCCAAAGGCAACAGGCTGACCAGAAGGCATCTCAATACCTCTTAAGTATAAATTTTTTTTCTTATATGTATTAATTATGTCAACAAGAACGTGAAGTCTTCAAGGAAATTTTAGTTGCAATAAATCAAACTGTAGGGTTTTCTTTCTTATCTGGCTTTGATGTTTATCTTTTAATCATATTATGCAGGGAGACCATGGAGAACGGGGTGATGTAGGAAAAAAAGGTGAAAAGGGAGAAAGTGGGGAGCCCGGATCACCAGGAAAACAGGCAAGATGTGTTTTCAAGCCTCACTATAGCTTTATCCTCTTAACCAGGTCTGGCCTACCCTAAATGTTACTCTTTTTTCCACTAAGTAGGGGTTACAAGGACCAAAAGGAGACCTGGGACTTACCGTGAGTATCTATCCTAGAGAGTAATTGAGGGGTTCATGCTTGCAGAATTATTGTATTCATGTTGTAGCTCTAAAATTATGAATGTTTTCAATGCTGGCTTGTTTTGTTTAAATGATGGTGTCGGCTGCCAGGCTAGTGTTGACTTGGATGTAGGAGGTAATTTCATCTGGATGAGAGGAGAATTTATACTAGGAAGCTGTGCACAGCTGCATGTGAACATGTCGGGGCACTTACTTCTGGCTCTGGTTGAACTGATCAGGCAATCAGGAAGAGATCTGCTTAAACAAAGTCCAGAGGCCAAATGAACTTGGCTTTTCTCACTTCAGGCTAAGGACTCCTGTCTCTTGAGCTAGTTCCTTAAGGAAGGGCTAAGAGTGTAGTCATCTCAAAGCTGGGATTACACCTATGGCCACACTTACCAATTTGTTAAATGTCTACAACCTTTTCCTACTCATTTTTACTCACTTTTAAAAACAACAACAACAACAAAAAGATGATTCTTTAAATTCTAAGGGGTGGGAAGGTTCTAGAATTTTCATAGCAAATTCAAATATGTCCTTTCTGATTAGAAAGCACTTCATCTCCTGAAGATTAGGAGGGGAGAACTTTAGTTCTGTTTTTTTCTTTTTCCTTCAGTTATCATCCCAGGTTGTCAGTGGCAGGGGAATCTGGAAGGGAAGGAAAGAGATTCTGTCTGTCTGTCTATAGCTCATTTCTGATGTCCTCTCCACCAATCAAATTCCCCAAAGATGTCTGCAGTAAGTGAAGAGTCATGTGTGCAGAAGTTACCTGCTAACAGTAGCAAAGATGAGGTGATGTGCAAAGAATGGAAGGGCCATTCTCCATAGCTTGTCCTACATGAGGCACAACTATTTTCCATCATCTAGACATTCGCACATTCATTTCACCAACATTCCTGGGGTGTTTACTGTGGTCAGACTTATAGAGATGCACTATGAAAATCGGAGACTGTGGGAAATAAGAGACTATGTCCTCAACTTTGGAATAAAGAGACAAAAAAGGTTGATGTATTATGTGATAAATATTTTGCTAAAAGAAGATTGATGGAGGTGTCATAGTCCTAAAAAAAAAACAAAATGATTTTTGGTAATATTTGAGGCAAGAGACTATCTAGAACAGATAAGTTGTTTTTTTTTTGCTTTGTTGTTTTGTAAATTTATTCAACCTTGGCAGCTTCAGAGAGTCTTATAGTGGGATTCATTTCTACTCCTTCCCCTCTCTTATCCCCTCCTTGTTCAACTGAGCCCCTGTTTCTGAAGAAATTTCCCCTCAAATGTTCATGTTGTGTGTGTGCACATGTGCATGCACGTGTGTGTCTGTGTTGGTTATTTCCCAGTGTCTGAACTCAGACTTCAGTTTCCTGTTTTCAGACTCAACAGAGAAGGTTAGTTGTCAAAGGTATGAGGGTCTATAGTTTAAAAGGCCAGCTGAATACCGCAGTGAAATCATAGAGCAAATGAAAATACTTGTTTTTGCTATTAATTTATAAAAGTATTTCTTATTGCGGTAGCTTACACTGGCTTCTAAAAAGACTAAGAGATGGCTGGTGAGATGGCTCAGTGAAAAATGGTGTTTGTTCCCACACAGGGTAAGCCTGATGACATGAGTTTGACTCCTGCACCCCACACAGGACTTCACATATACACTATAGCAGGTGCCATTCACCACCTCTCCCACCCACTGTCTTCCTGTCTCTGCTTCTTTACTTCTCTCTTTCATATACACACAAACAAAAAATAGTAACAATAATAAATAAATTTAGAACAGATCAGAAAGCTGAGCATTCTTACTTTAGGCAAACTGACTTGTGGTCTCTGTTTAAGTAGTTATGTGTACCACAAAATTTCTTAAATCTGCCTAGAGTTTGGTCACTCCTTGGAGCATCAGAGGTTACATCCTATAGTCATCCTCAGGTAGAAGTCCTGAGATGCACCAAACTCACTGAGGCTCAGTTACCCAGATCCTACCTGTTCCTCTTCATGCCTCCATAGCCCAGAATAAGTCCATGATCATCTGCTGCCTCTTTTTTTTTTCTTCCTTCTTTATTTTGTATTTATCAAAAAAAAAACACAGTAAAAAGAATTTAAAATGTGGAAGAGTTAACAATAACTATACAGAGGATAAGAATGATAAGCATGGCTTATCAAGGGTAGAAATACACATAAGATTGCTACACCTATATTTTCTTTGTGTTCATCTTTCCCTCTGAATTTTTTTTTTCCATCCCTGTATATCCTTATTCAAGGTCTCTTCCCCCTCCCAACACATCTGGTCATTTTTTTTCCTCTGCAACTCCCCATCCCCTCCCTGGGCAGGGAGCAGACAGTCCTATGGTCCCACTGACCCAATAATGCTTAGATCAGTCTCCACTTCAGGCCAAATCCAGTTCTTTCCCCCCTCCCTCAAGAGTGA
>PVIH01001303.1:0-27597 GCA_004025045.1 Sigmodon hispidus
TATTTATCAACATCTATTACTATATAAAAGACACATTTGTATTGAAATTTCTTTAAAAAGATACAGCATTGAGGATATCTTAAAAAGAGAAAATTGATAAACACTGCTTCAAATTTAAAAATAGTTATAGTTATTTTAACAATAGTTATAGTTTGTTCTTATGTAGGCATATTAAATAATAAAAATAACTGTTCTATGTCTCTTTTCTCTAAAATACATAGAACATAAAAAGTAATTTTAAGATTTAATATATTCTCAAGCTGAATTTTTTCATTTTTGACTTTGATATGTCTTAGGATTTTATCTTATTCTTCCTTTTTTATCCAATGAGTGAATATTTTAATCATTATTTTAGCTTAAGTATCCTGTTCATTTTTAGGGTATTTCATCTTTGATTTTATTATTTCTTACTGAGTATCCTATACCATAATAAACTTTAGATTTACAATGGCTCAATTTCAATATTTTCTTCTATTTCTTTAAGGCTTTTCTTTCATATCTTCTTTTAGAGCTTCGATGATCATCCAAAAGGAATTTTTGGTGTTGCTTCCTTCTGTTTCCTCTTCATTGCTCAGTTCAGGTCTTGTATTTGTAAGATCGCCACTCTCTTCTGGAGTTGCCATGTTGTTCTTTGTATTATTATGTAATTTTTTGCACTGATGTTTGCCCATGGCTTCAGTGGTTCACGATTAGATGGCTCCTGGTCAGTTGTGACACTTGGGTTTGTGTGCCTCCTGTCACCTCTCTGGTCAGGGTCTGAGTCTGTCGTTCAGAGACCCCTGTAGTTGTTGGTTCGCTCAGTTCGAGGTGGCGGTGGGTAGCCGTGCAAATTCCCTCAGCAGGAACTGTGGGTATAGTGACAGGCAGAGTTTATCTGCCCCTGCTCCAGAGTGCGCTGGGACAATATTCACTTGGTCCTGGAAGCGGAACCAGAAGCTATGGGAGCTCAACTCTCCCTCCCAGGCTGGGATATAGGTGCTGGGGCCTGGTGACCCCTCCTCACCTCTGGGCGGGGTCTGAGTCTGTCCTTCAGAGACCCCTGTAGTTGTTGGTTCGCTCAGTTCGAGGTGGTGGTGGATAGCCATGAAAATTCCCTCAGCAGGAGCTGTGGGTATGGTGACCTGCAGAGTTTATCTGCCCCTGCTCCAGAGTGCGCTGGGACTCTGCCGGCTCAATTTCAATATGACAAGGTGATATTGTGCTATGTCTCCCTCTTCCTATTTTCCCTTGTACCAAGATTCATTGTTTAATATTTATATAATATATACATTATGCACTCTTTTATTATTCCATGTTATAACTTTATTAATTTTGCTGAATATAAGAGAAGGAAGCAAGAGACAATATATGCTTATAATATTTCTTATTTAGCTTTATTATTTTTACCTCTTACTTATTCCTCTGAATGTACCTTACTATCTTATTTTATTTTCCATATATCTGGGTTCCCATAAACCTCATTCTTGCTCTTTTTACAAGTATATATATTTTCTATATGTTATATACTCAATAACATATTTATGAAATTGTATTTATTTCTTAACGTAAGACTGGAAATAGATTTTCATGCATACTATCATTTGAAAGTATGTAATAAGTAGTAATTTATTTCAATGTGCATGTATAGAAATGAATTAGTCTCTGAAATTGTTTACAAGATAAAAATATTCTTTCTGAATTTTTTATGAAATGATTCTGTAGATAAAAAATAGTAAATTCTGCTTTTATGTTTCTGAAAATATTTTTTCCTCATTTTTGTCATTATCTATTTTTATAATTCTTATACCTACATTTCTTTTAATTGAGAGTTTCACATAAGCACTGTTTCTACATTACTCCCACCCTTCCTTCTCAAATGCATGTTATCTTCTTTAATTATTATTTCTACAAGCTTTTTTAGCATATATTTATATATACATAACACTTATATATAAATACACACACATATACAAATGCACACATATATTTTTATATATTCACATATGTGTAGATAACCCTCTGAGTCCATTTTATTTGCTCATATGTATATGGATCTAGGGCTAGCTATTTGGGTAGCCATCTCTGGAGGTTGTCCCTGGAGAAAACTACATCTTCCTTCAGCAACCATTGACCACCAGTAGTTTTTCATCTATTGAAGGAGTCATGTATAATTTTCCAACTGGTATTGTCATTATCTAATTCTTGTTAAGGCAATTATATTGGTAAGAGAATTTTCAACATAGGTACATTTTTCATGTCATGTCCAGGAAACACTAACAGGTAACTGGCTTCAGGCTCCTGCAATCTTTCTGCCTTCTCTTCTTCTTTGTTCTTTAAGTGTTAGGCATATAGTTTGCATTTCAGATTTATCACTTGGGCTTAGAAACAACACAGTCACTTATTCTCTGCATTTGCAATCAGTTATGTATTATGGGACTATGCTCTTGTACACTGTAAATATTTGTTACTATAAATATTGCTTTAATAAAATGCTGATTGGCCAGAAGCCAGACAGACAAGAAATATAGATGGGGAAGCCAGACAAGGGGAATTCAGTGAATAAGAAGAGCAGAACAGATGCCATTCAGGTGCAGAGAAAATTTGATGAGAATGCTACACTGAGGAAAAGGTATCAAGCCATGTGACTAAACATAAATAAGAATCATGGGTTAGTTTAAGAGTAAGAGTTATTAGCAAGTAATAAGTATCAACCATAGCTCAAACAGCTTATAAATAATGTAAGCCTTTGTGTAATTATTTGGGACTAAATGGCTGTAAAACTGACTGAATGGGACAGAAAAACATTTGACTAAAAATGGTGCCCAGCTTGGGCCACATACATCCATATAAAGCCTATAAAGGGGATCTAGAATACAGAAATTGAGCCAAAAACAGCTTCCTAGTTTTGTCTTTCAAGTGGTCCTTGGAACAGAGACATAGTGACTTGCAGGCTTGTGCTGGAATATTGCAGATTCCTGAAGTCTCACAGAAGCCTCAGTAAAAGTTCAAGATTTCTGTTCATACCAACAAATGGGGACAGTCAAGCATGGGTTCTTAGTAGCAACATTTTTTGAGATAAGTCCTGTTTGCTGGTGGTGAGCAGAGGCACAGGTCCATTAAGAGAGGCTTCCTGAATCAGGGTTAGCAGAAAAAAAAGGCCATGCTGCCAAACACTTAAATAGTGTTCACAAGAAGTGGGTGGGTGTGCTCTACTTGATGGCAGTATGAACCATAAAATTCCCCAGAGTTGGGTGGTAAATGTGATTCCTGCCAGTACTTTTGCCAGGAAGCTATCTTGTCCATACCAAGGAACTGAGTGGAGTCAGACCTGGATCCTAGCCTTTAATCCTAGCCATGCTTTCGCAGATTAAAGGTATGGTCAGAAAGAGATATATACTAAGGACAGATTCAGATTGAAAAATAACAACAAAAACCCTCTAAACAGTTTATATTGTATTTAAAAATATCTATAGGCTTGAGATAGAAAAGAAAAAGAATGGAAAAAGAATTTTAAAAAAAAGGCATGTAAAGAAGGAAAATATACAGAGAATCTAGATATTGTATGTTATTGTTTTGTCTTTGAGTGTTTTGACTACTGAAGAAGAAGCAATAGCTGCCAAGAAACAATTGAATATAAATGTTGCTGGATTAATACAATGTATATATTTTGAAATGCTTTGACTTCTAATTTTAAGTCAAAAGATATATTACTTTGGAGAAGAGGTTTTATTTTTACAGAAAATGAAAGGCTCTGGATTCATTCTGGGTTAAGGAAAATAAGGTTTGATCAAGGAAGATCCCTGAAAAATGTTAGATAGGATCAAAGGGCCCAGCTAATCAAAGATTTCAGAACACATCTGTTGCAATTTCCTCTGAGCTCTGTATCAAGAACAGCTCTAAGGAGATTGGCTGAGATAACCCAGTTTCAGAGAATAGTCTAGTCAGAACTTGAACATAATTCTGAGTTTTTTCAGGATCCCTGTAAGATTACCAGTACCCCCAATAAGTAGAAAGTACCACCTTGGGACCTTGGGATCTCTTGCCCTTGCTGGGGAGGAGATAAAGTGATGGAGAGAAGAGAGAGAGACTGGAAGGGGCAGAGGGGGAAGGAAGTCTGAACAAGGGGATGCATGGATAAAAAATATGACTATTAATAATATTATAAAATAAATATATTAATTTACAGATGAAAAAGGAAGTAGTCTAGAGAACTATGCTCACTTCCCCTAAAATGGATTATGGATATTGTGTTTGTTTGCAGTGTTGGTTACAAGTTGTTATGGATAATGGTGAAGAAAGATAAGATTTGAAATTCTTGTTTTAAGATGAAAAAAGGTGAAATGCTGTGGAACTGTGCTCTTGTACTATAAATATTTGTCATTGTAAAGATAGTGATTCTATGCAATAGTCTCTGTATGTCTCCATATGTTGGGGAAAAATCTGTTTTGATGAGGTGTGAGAGTTACAGCTATATGTAGTCATAAAGGCAAATCTTTAGAATACAGTTATAAGTTATATTCATCTAGGATAATTATAGTAGTGGGATTTCCTTTAAGATCCATTACCTCATTAGTAGCCCTGCATAGCAGTTGGCTAGTTGCAGTATCCTCTTGTTGAATGAGCCATAAGTCCAATTAGATAGCTGTTGGTCTTCCCCCACTATTGTAGCTTTGTGAATATTTTTGAGTCTTATTTCTATTTTGTCTCACAGTTTTTATGGCTGGGTGGTGCTGTGGATTGTTTTTCTCCCTTAGCCCCTTACATAACACCTTTCAATACTGTAAAAAGTTAGTCCTCAGGGCTTTCAGGTCAGTTGGGCTCAATTCCACTAAGTCCTAAGTTTGTAATTTTATCTATCTTCACCAATAATGTCTTATCTTTAATTTCTGAAACATTGTCTCTTAGAAGCTGCTGCATATAGGATCACTAGTGAACAGTTCTCATTGTCAAACATTTGCTGACAATGAACTATTGCCCAGGAGCTCTTGCTGATAAGGCAGGTGACAAACTCTTTGGGAGTTGTGAATGGAGAACCATATTTCTGGTTTTTTTTTTCTTTTTTTCTGTCTTTCCTTATTTTCCTTCAGCATTGTGTTATGCTGTTGGTGCTTCTTGTGCTTACTAAATACTATGGTAATGCTTTCTTAAAATGAAATATTTTATCCTCATTATCTGAAGATGTTTTGTTGCTTTCCCAACTTTCTCTTCCGTCTTCATATTTCTCAATTTGTAGTATACTTATGTGGCACATCTCTTTGAAACTTTGTGCAGTTCTGTCTTCAGTTTATAAATTCTATCAATCCATCTTCACACTTGAAAGCCCCTCCACTCCCTTGGAAGGTCATATTAAATGTAGAACTTTTGCAGTTATAATTTCCTTTCAGCTTTTGTATTTTTGTACTCAAGAATTTCCACATATTACAATGTGGAAATTCATCCATAGTCTTTACTTGATGTAAATATTCACCATACTTTCTTTGTCTCTTTTATACATAACTTCATTCTACATAATAATTTCTTTATGAATATATATATGTGTGTGTGTATGTGTGTGTGTATTTGTGTGTATGAGAAAGAGAAAGATAGATTGATAGATGAGAGAGAGAGACAGAGAGAGAGAGAGAGAGATCAGCTGTCTTCTTCAGCCACTCTCCACCTTATTTTTTGAGACAGGGTTTCTTACTAAACGTGAAGTAAAAATAAGCATAGACTGGAGGTCTACATGTTTTAAAAGCATAGTTTTAAGTTTCATAGATATGAACTTAAACTATGTAAACACTAAGCACAGATTCATGGTTAGGATTTTACACTACAGAAACTGCTCTCTAGGGTTGATCTCAGTGTCTGTCATTAACATTCTTCTATTAACATTTAGAGAAGATTTATGCATATGCTGATGAGGAATTAACCTCTGAATCTGTAATGTCAACCATTTTCCATAAAAAGCTTACAGATACATGCTTGAAGAAGTTGACTGTTTGCAATTCTAAGAAGCACTATTAATTTTATAAAAATGAATTTATTAATTTTACTTGCAGTTATATAAAAAATGGAATAGCAGTACTTAACTTTGTAATATCTCCATAGAAACCTGTGTGTGCATACATAGAAATCTATGGAAAAAAAAGAGCAGCACTGGTTATATGTATATATTCATTCATGTATGTGACCATAATAATTAGACAAACTTTGAGAGGAATCAGGGGATAGGGCTCTCAAGGTAGGGGTAGGAAGGAGGAGGAGGGCCAAAGGATGTAATTTATAAAAACAAAATAGGTAAAAAAAAAAATAAGAATGCCTACAAGTAAATGTAATGTTCTACATTGTCCTATGTAACAACCCTTTTTATGTGAAGCTGTGAGATTACATTGAGTGTGACTGGAAAATATAAATCTATGCATGTTAGCATATGCTTAATCTCAGCACTGAAGAAGTAGATACAAGAAGATCAAAAGTTCATTTTCTGCTACATAAAAATTTTGAAGCCATCCTGGGCTTCATTAGTGATAGATAATAAATCTTTTCCTTAGCTACTCCAAACCTATAGACCTTGATGGTTCTTCACCACTACCCATATATGTATTTTTTAAATATCCTGTTATGGATTCTCATTAACAATATAAGGTTAAATCAGTCATTATATTCAAGAAAAACTAAGTGCATGAGAGAATTTAGCCACAACTGACTAACATGATTTAGTGAATATTTGTTATTTCTGCCATCATTTTTTAGAGCTAAGCACTCCTTTTGAGTTTAATATGCACCAATTTATAGGTTAAGACTCACCTGCTGCAGTTTGCTGACTTTTTCAAGCTATGTGTCAGGATCAGTGTATAGTGGCATTAGACTGAGGAAAGAAATTTGATCTAGACCTGAGACTATCTGGGAGGTTAATGAAGAAGCTGCAGTAACTGATGAAGGAAAGATTGTGATTCAATTTTTTGCTTTAATGAGGAGAGACCAGTCAGATTCTGGGAGACACTTGAGTCAAAAGATTGGCCTTTATAAAAAAACAGGCACAGGATGTGCAAGAAAATTTGTAAAGGTCTTAAGTTATAGTCAGACAACTGAGAAATGGGGTTGTAAGCTATGTGTGGAGCACACCCATGATCCCAGCAACAAGGATATGGAAGAAGAAAGAAAAAGTATAAGAAATGGCGCTTAATCTGAAGAATATATTTCATTAGTAAGATTAGGTAAATAAGTTTGAGTGACTGGGATTGTGTAAAAACAAACATCATTTGTATTGAACAACAAAGGGTCAGGTAGGCATTGGATATATCATACTGAAGCACATTGGAGTCACTTGGGAGCTGCCATCATTTGTAGTGGGGAAGAACTGCTGGTCAAGTGATGAATGTTCCCTGTATACAGGGATATGAGCAAAGGTAAATGATAAACTGCATAGATATGTGATAATCTATTTTATATTTAATAAAATTAACCTGGAATATCAGAGAACAGAATCACCCAAGTCAAGCCATGAAGGTTAGAGAGTGGTAACTTACACGTTAGTATGGGAATGACCTTTCCAATGGTGACTCATGCCTTTAATCCCTTTACTCAGGAGACAGAGATCTTTCTGTATTTCTGTGAGGTCAAAGCCTAAAAACAAAGCAATAGTTGCTCACACCTTCAATCCTAACTCTAGGATTATGATGTAGCCTTAAACCCAGAAGTGAAACAACTAGACTGGAAAGATATTTAAGGCAGTGTAGGCAGACATTTGGTCATTCTATAGGAGCGACCAGCCAAGCAGAGGACTCTTGAAAATAGCTTTGACCTTAGTTGGCTGGGTGAGAATTGACTGTGGTCTGTTTCTTCTCTCTGATATTCCAGCTTTTTCCCAATATCTGGCTCTGAGATTTCATTAAATGCCAATTAGAATTTGTGCTTTACAAATGGTGTGTTGATAGTGGGCTTTATCAGTAAATGACATAGACTTCAAAGTAAGAATTGTGTTGATAACCATGGTGATGAAGTCACTGTTGGATTGGACAGTGAACACTCAGTGTATTGGTTGCAACTTGATATCTAGGTTTGGGTGACAGACAGATATTGAGAAAATGTGTGTAAGTAGAAAACTCCACCGAACAGTAGGTTCTCAGTGCTAAGCTGGATGTGTTTGCTACTATGAAGTGACAGGTTTCAGAAGGATTTTGGAAGATGCACAGCATGATGTAATATTTAGATGTGGACATCTACAATTTGGGTAGTGGCTACATTCAGTCAGAAGTGAGGTATGAAACAAACCAATGTCATTCTCCAAAAGGAATGTATTGTTATATAGTTTTGATTTTAATAAATCTGTGACGTCTTTCAGATTCTAATCTCTGTCTTGATATTCTTGATTTCTTCTATTATTTGCATAAAAGCCTGCTATTTATTTGTCCTTCTTTTCTAATGAAGACAAACTAGAATCTCTCAGTTTGTAAATTTGTCCCCAATTCCTATATACTGCCTTGTGTATCCTAAATCCTGACTAGGCATTTTGTAACCACACTAATTCATTTAAATTCTGACATATTATCATAAGTGGTGAAGCAAGAACAATAATATGGTGATTCAGCTTATTGGACATTCTGTGTGAGGATTTGTATGTCTTAACTGAGCCTCTTTGTTACCATGTCATTAAAATAATAACAGCAGTAGTTATTTTATTAAGCACATGTAGTGTAGCTATTATTATATGTAGTATGAGCTATTCTAATGGCCTTTATTAATTATTAATGTTGAATTATTGTACTGTCTTTAAAAATTCCCCAAGAAATTTGCCTGGAGTTTAATAATAATCTTGCTTCAATTTTTAAAACATGCTGAGAAAAGAATACTACAAACATCTGCATTCCACAGAAAGGAAACACTATAATGAGCTTAGGTAGATATTCCTGTAGCTCTTGTTATGTTTCACTAGTTAAAAAATCTACTCCTTCCTTCCAATGTGATCATGTAACTACATAAGTTTCTATTGGTATAAGCTGGATTTATATATTATCTACTGGATGGTGGATGGCAAAATATCCTTATTTTCCAGTTTAAAAACACTATATGTAGAGACTGGATAAATGGCATCATTGCACAAATCCTAATAATTTTTATAATAAAATTCCAGAGCCAGATATTGTTGTAAATGTTAAAATATCAGAGAGACGGAGGAACAAGCTGCAACCACTTCTCATCACTCTTAATCCCTATACTGAAAGGTGTAGATTCTGTCTCTATTAGTCCTCAGACTGAAAAGAGGAAGTGAAGAGAAGCACCAGGGGTGAACTCCTGTCTCCTCCAGCCTTATATGCCTTCCCAGCCATATCACGTTCTGTCTTTACTTTCCTAGTGCTGAGATCAAAGGCCTATGATACCAAGTGCTGGGATTAAAGGTGTGTGCCACCTAGGCTTTGTTTGGCCTAGAACTCACAGAGATCCAAACAGATCTCTGCCTCTGCTCCTGAGTGCTAGGATTGCAGGCATGTGCCACACCATTGCCTGACTGACCTCTATGGCTAACTCTGTGGCTGGCTTTGTCCTCTAATCTTTAGGTTATCTTTATTAGATGCAAAATACCTCACCACATCTCCTTATTTTGTCAAAAATAAAAATGGCTATAACTAATATATGAAAAACCATATACAATAACATGAACAATATATACAGGTAAGAACTACATCAATAATGTCTACCAGTCTAGTAGCAATTAACAAATTAAGAGAAAATACTCTATTTATCCTATTTTGGTGAGTCCAAAAAATTGTACCTAATTCACTTTCTATTCTAACTTGTATTACCAATTGAAAACTATCTTTTGATGTCTTTCAAACTTACACACTTTAGATTTCTTAGTGAGTTTCTATTCTGATTCTGTAACTAGGAAAACTAAGTATTTAGTCTTTATCTCTCAAAAATACAGCCAGCTCTCCCAAGGCTTAACAATTAACCCAAATTTTTCTTTTCAGGATCCCCTAAAGATGCCATTACCCCCAGATAGTAGGAAGAAAGTTTAAGAACACTGTTGTCCAGTCTCTGAAAAATGAGAAAGTGCAGACTTGTCTCAAGTCCTGATTAGAGTAGTCTCTGAGACTAGTTCATCTCAGCTAGCCAACTCAAAGTTGTCATGAGTAGTTGTAGTCCAAAACTTTTGGTACTGTTGATCAGCTTAATGGCATTGTCATAGTCCATGTGAAATCATCATTGTGGTGCCCTACCATCCTTTTTGAAACTTCAAAGATCACAGTTAGCGGTAGTTATGGTTCACTCCAGAAAATTAATGAGACTCAAACCTGAAATAATGTACAGGAAGTTATATGAAGCTTTTTTTTTTAAAGAATTGTTTAGTATTCTATATAACCATTAATTTCATGATGAAAAGTTTAATATATACATATTAATCTCATAAATTTTGATATGAAATTAAAACTTTAAGTTTTAAATAGTCAAAATAAAACCAAAGGCTCATGACATTAGTAGCAATAGAATAGTCCTTTAGATTTTAGATTTTCTTTTGTCATATATCAGGTAGATCTTCTAATATGATAGAGATTTTGCATTTTCTATAATAAACATGACAGGGTGTAGCCACACTGCAACTCCAAAGCCAGTTTTAATAGTCAATTGAACTGGAACTAAAAAAGACAAGATGCATTATATGTCTGTAGAGAAAATCAGAAAAAACATTTAGAAAAATTTATGAAATTTTAACTTCTTGGAGATACGATATACCAACAGGTCAATTTATTCCTTTTCTTGGGACATTTTCTCTGAACAATTTGTCCATTTTCTTAAGATGTCTCATTTGTCCAGTGGTCTTCAGATTTTTTAGCTGGATACTTTTATTCTTCTGAAAAACAAAAAGATAACCCTTCTTCAATCCCAACTTTAAAGATGTTTTCTTTCCAATTTTTATTAATTTTGACTTATGATTTCTCCTGATTTTTTTAATCTTTCTTCTATAGTTTTTCTACTATTCTTTTGAATAGAAGTATTCTTTTGATAAGTATTATGTGTTTTAACTGCTCTGGGATGGTGTTTTGTCCACAATGACAAGAAATGACTGAACTGAATTTGATGCAGGGGCTAGTAAGAAGCCCCTCAGGGTAATTCCAAAATGCAAAAAGTTACCTTGTCTGTCTCTTGTTTAATTGCATTAATTAGTCTAATCCCTGCCTTTGTTACACCTACAAAATTCATAAAGGAGGGCCATTCTTTTGAGGTTATTCTTAGAAAAAGTATTGCTTTAATAAATGCCCTTTTATATTCCCTTTTTAGTGACTTTATCACAGCTGAAATATTTGAAATTTTGATTTTTTAGACCTCTCGAAATAAAATCTTCTATCTAAGCATCATTATAGTTATGAAATTTAATATTAATTTTATCTGGGATCCATTCCTCCAAGGGTGTTGATCTTGCCTTTAATAGCCTAATTATCCTTTTGCATTGTGAATTAGCATTTTCAAAAGCCAGAGGTTCAATTATGATTCATCTAGTTTCTAAATTTGGTTATTTTATTTACTTCTGAAGTCAATCTTTGTAAGAAATCAGTGAAGGTTATTTTTGGGCCCTGTATCACTTTTGTAAATGACTCAATTCCCCCCCCCCGCTCTTCTTTAATTTTATTCTAAACATTCAAGGTTACTGATGGCATAAAGCTAAGGTATGGTTATCATATAAAGACTGACTTTCTATATTATCATGACTATAATAATAATAATATAATATCTATATTATCAAGAAGTTGATCTTGATAGATTTCAATGTCTATCCCTACTTGTTGTTCAATGACCTTAGCCTCATCTTTCTACCAAGTCCTCCATTATGTGTTGGGAAACAGCCTCCAAAACTGCTATACACTTATCTGTCCAGTGTTTAGGGATGATTTTATTACAAGTTAACCACATGTTAACATCTGCCTCACAAAAGATCAGTCCATGCTATTTGGGACTATTGCTTTCTTGAATTTTCTTAAATTTAACATTTCCAAAGGAGTTCACTGAGCTCTTACATAGTCTGGGATATACCTATCATTTGACAGTTCCTGTAAGGTTACTGGACAAATGAAGATTGGCTATTTGAAAGCCTGAGGTTGTTTCCCTGTAACCTAATAATGCAATGCTGTGATTAGTTCTTTAAATTCTTCTTTATATGTCTGACTATCTCTATGATCAGTTTTAAAAAGATTTTCTGAAACTTGTATCTTGATATTCATATTAACCAAACTGACACTAATTTAAACTAACATTTTAGGGCTAAAACAATGATTGAACAAATAATAATATAATAGACATTATGTTAATTCCATCTATATTAAATATCCCCTCATGTTCAGCAAATTATCAGAGACTAAATTTTTTCTATTGTAATAGTGTTTCCTAATTCTTAATGTGGTTAAAAAAAAAAAACTGTCTTAAACTAATTGCCACTTTTAAGAAATCTCCAACTCTTTCCGCCAAGTGGTAGGATTGAAAGTATGTGTCATCATTGACTGACCTCTATGGCTGACTCTGTGGCTGACTCTGACATTTGATTCAGATTTTTTTAAATATACAATATATCACCACATGGCTAAATGATTAAAAGAACTTGCTAATCTTCCAGTGGGCATGTGGTAGGTTCCTAGCACTCATATCTGGTAGTTTAAAACCATCAATGATTTCAGCTCTGAGGTATCTGATACTCTCTTTGGCCTCTGCATACATGTGGCATGCAAGCACACACACTCACATACATATGCATAAACATGTGTGCCTGCATACACAAAGATTTTAAACTTTGAAAATAAAGACATAGTAAATTATAAATTTCTATTTTCTTTGCCAGTTAACTAATGACATTTTTTGTCTTACTAAGATGCAATGATGTTTGGTCTTAATTCTGGATAATTTAGTGTTAATTTTAAACATTTATTTGAAGAAATTATGGTAAAATTTCCAAAATTATCTTTGCTGTCATAAGCTATATAGGATTTTCCAAACTTTCTGTTCTATTATTTTGGCTTTTTGTTTGTTTATCATGAGACAGGATATTGCTATGTTATGTGAGATAGGATAGTATTTAATTCATAATAATCCACCAGATTTGCCATCCTAAGTACTGGGGTTACAGACCTCACTCTCACAGACAGCTTTACCCTTTATCCTTTGGTAAAGTTGAATTTGATAAGGTATATGTACCATGGGCCATGATTGTCTTCTTGTCCTTCTACATGTCATGTATAACACTATGATTGGGAAAGGTTTGTTAATCTAGATTATTAATTTGGACTGGAATATAGTCTACACCATTGTACTTCATTTATTTCAAATTCTGTAATCACCAAAGATTGTGTCTTCATTTTGCTAGTTACAGTAAATTAAATGTAATGAACAAAGATCTGCTCCACATAGACTATCTTTTTTGAGATTATCAGGGTTTCTTTATATGCTCAAACCTTTTCCTCTGTTGAGCTAGCTTTCCCTAAAATGATCAAGAAGTGATCAAATCCCAGGCATCTTTTTTCTCTTGTTTTAAGCCTTAGGTTCCCTCTAAAACTCTGGTGCTATCAAGTGAACTGTGGTTTCCTTAAAGATCCAGGTCTGATGAAAAGAAAGGTCTAATGAAAGCTGTGTAAATCAAGGAAAACAGGGTCTTAACTATTTCAAATGTCAATTTTACTATGCTAGTAAGTAGATTTTTTTTCTTAAAGGTAATCAATTACACCTTTCCTATAACAATATGTTCAACCAAAAATCATAATGAGGTTTACTTAGTATTTTGTTGTTATATGTTATTATTCACTTTTATTCTATTACATTCATATTTATTTAAGAATACATACACAAATAGTACTGTATTTACAGTATCATTTCTACTCCCGCCAATTCCATATTTTCTGACTTCCTTTCAAATTATTGACCTCTTTTTAATTATGATTGTTACACACACACATACACACACCCACACACACACAATCTGTTGAATTTAGTTAGCACTGCTTGAACCTGGGATTAGATAAACTATGGGGGACTCAACCCCCACTCACACCTACAAAGAAAGACTGATTCTTCAGCATTGTATCTATGGCTGTGGTCTTGGGAGATTTCCTGATCTACATTGTCATGTCAACTGATATTTTTAAGCAAGTCCTGCTGATGTGACCATATGATTCAGATTTTATAGTTACATCTTTCTTGATGTAAATAGAAGACACTATCTCAAAGTAAATTCCCTAGTCCTCTGGCATCTACATCATCCCCATTTGCTTCAGTGCTCCCTGATCCTTAGTAATATGTGCTGTGTTATTGATGTATCAGTTTGACCTGGGATTTTATGATACTATGGTTCATCATCTTCTGCATTTTGACAAATTGTGGCTTTCTGAAGTGTTCTCTATCCATAGCAAAGAAAAGCTTCTTCGATGAGTGATGAGAACTACACCTACCTGTGTGTATAAGAATACTTAGAATGCATTTAGAAATTATAATGCTTTCAGAAAGTGGTAGTAAATAGTTCTCTTCTAAAGAGAAAACCTGGCTTCTCCTACTATGAGTAATTGGCTAGGTTCATAGTTTCAGGCACCTAGATCTTGGGAGTAGCTAACAGCTGTCTAATTAGATTTAAGACCCCGCAAAATGAGATACTTTATGTTTTATAAACATTATTTTGGACTTTTTCTTTAGATTTGAAAACTCATGAAATATCAACCACCTGGTTACCTAAACAAGACTTGTCTAGTAATACTAGTTATAGAATTCAAAGATAACTAGCATCATTCCTAGAAGAGTGTGTGTTAATTTGGAGAAAATAGATACCTAACAGAGGTACATCCATGTATTTCTATGTATAAATACTTCATATCAATATGATAAATAACTATTTCATTTTAATTCAATGGAATGAATATTTAACAAAACAACTTACAAAGGAGATATGAATTTATACAATTTAGAGAACAATTTTCCATCTCAGGTATACTTTTTCTTTCTTTTCTTTTTTATATTTAAAAGTTTTTTAATTTAACATATCAACCCAGTTCCCCTTCCTTTCCCTCCTCCTATTCCCCAACCCCCCCCCAGCTTTCCCTACTCAATCCTCCATTCTCCATTCACTTCTTAGAAACAGTAAGGCCTCTCATTGGCATCAACAAAGGCTGGCATATGAATCTGAGGCAGGGTCAAGGCCCTCCCTCCTGTATCAAAGCAGAGCAAGGTATCCATCTCTCTAGAGGGAATGGGTTCTAAAAGGACAGTTAATGCACTAGAGATGAGTCCTAGTCTCACTGCCACAGGTCCCCAAAACTGCCCATGCCATACAACTGTAATCCACATTCAAAGGGCCTTCCTAGTTCTGTCCCTTGCAGGTTCCCCAGCTATCAATTCAGAATCATTGAACTCTCAGTAGCTCCAGTCAGCTTTTTCTGTGGGCTATCCCATCATGGTCTCATTGCTTATATAATCTCTCTTCCATCTCTTTGACAGTACTAGGAGCTCAGGCTCGGGGCGTAGCTGTGGACCTATGCATCTAATTACATCAGTTTCTGGATGAAGGTTCTATGATGACAATTGGAGTGGTCATCAATTTGATTACAGGGGGAGGCCTATTCAGACACTGACTCCACTATTGCTTGACTTCTTAGCTGGCAGGACCTCTGGATTCCTGGAAGTTTTCCTAACCCTAGGTGTCTCCTAACCCCTAGATGGCACCCTCTATCAAAATAATCTCTTTGTGCTCCCACTCTGTCCCCAGAGTAATCCAACCATTCTTGTGTTCTCCTCCCAACTTCCTCTATGCCCTCTCCCCCTTTGCTGCCAATTTACTCAGGAGACATTATTTATTTCCCCTTCCCAGGGGGACCCATGGGTGTTTCTTTTAGGGTCTTCCTTGTAACCTAGCTTGTCTAGGGCTGTAGATTATAGCGTAGTAAATATTGCTTTACATCTAAAATTCACTTATGAGTGAGTAAAAACCATGTTTTTCTTTCTGAGTCTGAGTTAGCTTACACAGGATGGATGTTATAGCTCCATCTATTTGCCTGAAAATTTGAAGATACCATTTTTCTTTACTGCTGCATAAAATTTACAATATTTTTTAAAATCCATTCTTCAATTGAGAGGCATCTAAGTTTTACTGTTGTTGTTTTGTTTGTTTGTTTGTTTGTTTTATAGGTCGGGCTATTAAAAAATGATGCTACTGTAAACATACTCGAGCAAATGTCCTTGTAGTAAAATGTTCATCCTTTGGGTGTATAGCCAAAATTGTACTACTGGATCATGAGGTAGATTGATTCTCATTTTTCTTAGAAACCATCATACTGATTTCCAAAGTGGCTGTACAATTTCAATCCCACAGGTAATGGTGAAATGTTTCTCTTACTCTTTATCCACTCCAGCATAGGCTGTCCTCTATGTTTTAATCATAGCCTTCTAACAGGTGTAAAATGGTATCTCAGTGTTGTTTTGATTTGCATTTCCCTGATGGTAAAGAATGTTGAGTGCTTCTTTAAGTGTCTTTTGGCCCTTTGAGATTCTTCTCTTGGAGATTTTCTGTGTGGATATATACTCTGTTTTTAAATTGGATTATTTGAGATTTTGATCTCGTTTCTTGAGTTCCTTATGCATTTTAGACATCATCTTTCTGCCAGATGTAGGGTGTGTGAAGATCTTTTCCCATTCTGTAGGCTGTGGTTATGTCTTATTGTCCATGTCCTTTGCCTTACAGAAGTTTCTTATTCCCGGAGGTCACATGTTGCTCTTGGAGCCTGTGTTACTGGTGTTAAATGTAGGAAGTGGACTTCTGTACTTATAAACTCAAGGCTATTTCCCACTTTTTCTTCTACCAGGTTCAGTGTTACTGGATTTATGTTACAGTCTTTGATCCATTTGGACTTGAGTTTTGTGCAGGATAATAGAATATGGATCTATTTACATTCTTCTACATACCATCATCCCCTGTTATGCCAGCACCATTTGTTGAAGATGTTTTTTTATTGTATCTTTTTGGCTTCTTTGTTAAAAATCAGGTGTTCAGAAGTGTATTTATTAATACTATGGTTCTGTGTCTGTTTTATGTCAATACCAGTCTGTGTCTATTACTATAGTTCTAAAATAGAGTTTGAAATTAGGGGTGGTGATACTTCCACTACTTCCTGTATTTTACAGATTGTTTTAGCAATTGTTTTTTTTTTATTTTATTTTATTTATTAATTTATTTTCAAAGAAGTCACACTTTTTACACTTGTATATCCTTATTCAAGGTCCCTTCCCACTCCCACCACATCAGGGCATTCTTTCTTCTCCACAACTCCCCATCTCTTCCCTGGACAGGCAGCAGACAGTCCCGTGGTCCCACTGACCCAATATTGCTTAGTTCAGTCTCCACTCCTGGCAGGTCCAGCTTTCTCCCCCCGACTCAAGAGTGAGTCAGGTGTTCCTCTAAGGGGAGTGGGATCCAAGGAGTAAGTACAGGGTATTTCTGATCCCAAACTGTTCAATGGTTGTGGTTTGCAGGTTGGGCATGCTTTGCTTTTTTTCTTGTTTGTTTGTTTGTTTGTTTACAGATCACTAATGAGTGAGTACATCCACTGCTTATGTTTCTGAGTTTGTGATACCTCACTCAGGAGGATATTCTCCAAGTCCATCCATTTGCCTGCAAATTTTAGGATATCATTTTTTCTTGCTGCTGAGTAGTACTCCATTACTCCATTGTGCAGATGTACCATAGTTTGTTAATCCATTCTTCAGTTAACGGACATCTAGGTCGTTTCCAGGTTCTTGTTATTACAAATAATGCTGCTATGAACATAGTTGAGCTAATACCTTTGGAGTATGACTGTGCATCTTTAGAGTATACACCCAGAAATGGTATTGCTGGGTCCTTGGGGAGATTGATTCTCAGTTTTCTGAAAAACCGCCATACTGCGTTCCAAAGTGGCTGAACAAGCTTACACTCCCAACAATGGAGGAATGTTCCCCTTACTCTGCATCCTCTCCAACATAGGTTGTCATCTGTGCCTTTTATCTTAGCCAATCTAACAGGTGTTAGGTGGTATCTCAAAGATGTTTTGATTTGCATTTCTCTGATGGCTAAAGATGATGAGCACTTTTTCAGGTGCCTTTCAGCCATTCATACTTCTTCTGCTGAGTATTCCCTTTTTAGATCTGACTCCCATTTTTTGATTGGGTTATTCAAGGTTTTGGGCTCTAGATTCTTGAGTTCTTTATATATCTTAGAGGTCAGTCCTCTATCAATTGTAGGGTTGGTGAAAATCTTTTCCCATTCTGTAGGCTGTCCTTTGGTCCTATTCACAGTGTCCTTGGCTTTACAGAAGCTTCTTAGCTTCAGTAGATCCCACTTATTGATTGTTGATCTTAGTGTCTGTGCCACTGGTGCTATATTTAGGAAGTAGTTGCCTGTGCCAATTCGTAGAAGTGTATTTCCCACTTTCTTTTCTATGAAGTTTAAAGTGGTTGAGTTGATGTTGAGGTCTTTGATCCACTTGGCTTTGAGTTTTGTGCAAGGTGACAGGCTCATATCAATTTGCATTTTTCTACATACTTCCATCCAGCAATGCAAGCACCATTTGTTAAATATACTATCATTTTTCCATTGAATGTTTTGGGCCTCTTTGTCAAAGATCAGGTGTTCATAGGTTTTTGGGTTAATGTCTGGATCCTCAATTCTATTCCATTGGTCCACAGGTCTGTTTTTATGCCAGTACCAGGCTGTTTTTAATACTGTAGCTCTATAGTATAAATTGAAGTCAGGGATGGTGATACCTCCTGAGGTTCTTTTATTGAGTAAAATTGTTTTGGCAATCCTGGCTTTCCTTTTATTCCAAATGAAATTGAGTATTGTTCTTTCAAGGTCCAAAAAATATTGTGTTGGGATTTTGATGGGCAGTGTATTGAATCTGTAGACTGCTTTTGGTAGAATTGCCATTTTTACTATGTTGATCCTACCTATCCAGAAATACTGGAGAGCTTTCCATTTTCTGATATCCTCTTCAATTTCTTCCTCAGTGATTTAAAATTTTTGTCAAATAGGTCTCTTACTTCTTTGGTTATAGTTACTCCAAGGTATTTAATACTATTTGCAGCTATTATGAAGGGTAATGTTTCCCTTAATTCATTTTTTATCTCTTCTATATTTAGTGTATAGAAGGGCTACTAATTTTTTTGAGTTAATCTTGTATCCTGCTACATTGCTGAAGGTGTTTATGAACCTTAGCAGTTCCTTGGAAGAATGTTGTGAGTGACTGATGTATACAATCATATCATCAGCAAATAGAGATAGCTTCACTTCTTCTTTTCCAATTTGTATGCCCTTAATCTCTTTTCATTACCTTTAGCTAAAACTTCGAGAACTATATTGAATAGATAAGGGGAGAGAGAACATCCTTGTCTAGTTCCTGACTTTAGTGGGATTACTTTGAGTTTTTCTCCATTAAGTTTGATACTGGCTGTCGGCTTCTCGTAAATCGCCTTTATTATATTTAGGTATTCTCTCTGTATTCCTGATCTCTCCAGGGCTTTAATCATAAAGTAGTGTTGGATTTTGTCAAAGGCTTTTTCAGCATCTAAGGATATGATCATGTGGTTTTGTTCCTTTAGTTTGTTTATATGATGGATAACGTTTACAGTTTTTCCTATGTTAAACCAGCCCTGCATTTCTGGGATGAAGCCTACTTGGTCATGGTGGATGATATCTTTTGTACATTGTTGTATACAATTTGCCAAAATTTTGTTGAGAATTTTCGCATCAATATTCATGAGGGAAATTCGTCTGTAATTCTCCTTCTTTGTTGTGTCTTTGAGTGGCTTGGGTATTAGGGTAATTGTGGCCTCATAAAAGGAATTTGGCAATATTCCTTCAGTTTCTACTGTGTGAAATAGTTTGAGGAGTAACGGTAGTAATTCTTCTTTGAATGTCTGGTAGAATTCGGCACTGAAACCATCTGGAACAGGGCTTTTATTTTCGGGGATGTTTTTAATGACAGCTACAATTTCCTTACAGGTTATAGGCCTCTTTAGGTAATTAATCTGATCTTCATTTAATTTTGGTAGATTGTACCTGTCCAGGAAGCTGTCCATTTCTTCTAGGTTTTCCATTTTTGTGGAATACAGATTTTCAAAATATGATCTGATAATTCTCTGTATTTCCTGGGGGTCTGTTGTTATATCCTCCTTTTCATTTCTGATATTGTTGATTTGAACACTCTGTCTCTGTTTTTTGGTTAGTTTGGCTAAGGGCTTATCTATCTTGTTAACTTTCTCAAAGAACCAACTCTTAGATTCATTGATTCTTTGTTTTGTTCTTTTTGTTTCAATTGTATTGATTTCAGCTCTAAGTTTGATTATTTCCTGCCATCTACTCCTTCTAGGTGACTTCGCTTCTAGTTGTTCTAAGGCTTTCAGCTGAGCTGTTAGGTCTCTAGTGTTTGATTTCTCTAGGTTTTTCATGTAGGCATCTAGCACTATGAATTTTCCTCTTAAGACTTCTTTCATTGTGTCCCACAAGTTTGGATATGTTGTGGATTCATTTTCATTAAATTCTAGGAAGACTTTGATTTCTTTTTTAATTTCTTCCTTTACCCAGAGATGGTTCAGCTGTGTGATGTTTAGTTTCTATGAGTTGGTAGGCTTTCTTTGATTTTTGATGTTGTTGAACTCTAGTTTTAGGCCTGGTGGTCCGATATGTTACAAGGGATTATTTCCATTTTTTGTATCTGTTGATATTTGCTTTATGACCAGTTATGTGGTCAATTTTGGAGAAAGTTCCATGAGCAGCTGATAAATATGTATATTTCTTTACATTTGCTTATATATGCGTATATATATACATATATATATATATATATATATATTTGAGTATTGTTTTTTTCTAGGCCTGTAGAAATTGTATTGGAATTTTGATGAAGATTGCATTGAATATGTAGAATGCTTTTGGTAAGATTGCCATTTTTACTATGTTCCTACCTATCCAATAACATGGTAGATATTTTCATTTTCAGTCATCCTCATTAATTTCTTTCTCTAATAAGTTAAAGTTCTTATCACACAGGTCTTTCATATGTTTGGTTAGAGTTATCCCACGGTATGGTATTTTCTGTTATTTGACTATTGTAAACTGTGATGCTTCCCCTGATTTTTCAGCTGGTTTATAATTTGTATATAGAGGGATTATTTTTTTTCAATAAATTTTATATCCTGCTATATTGCTGGAGGTGTTTATTAGCTGTGGTATTCCAAAGTAGAATTTTGGTGGTTATTTATGTATACTATCATATCATCTGCAAATATCTATCCCTTTGATCTCTTCTGTTTTCTTATTGCTCTTACTAGAACTTTAAGTACGATATTGAATACATATGAAGAGAATGAACAGCCTTGTTTTAGTCTCGATTTTAGTGGGATCACTTTGAACTTCTCTCCCTAAGTTTAATGTTAGCTGTTGGCTTATTGTATATTGACTTTGTTATGTTTATGGTGTTCCTTGTATCCCTGATCTCTCCAAGACCTTTATCATAAAGGGGTGTTGAATCTGGTCAAAGGCTTTTTTCAGAATCTAATAAAATGATCATGTGTTTTCTTTTTTATGTACGTTGTGGATGCCATTGATATTTTTCTTACATTGAACCATCCCTGCATCTCTGGGATGAAGCATACTTAATCATGGTGGATAATATTTTAATGTGTTCTTAGATTCAGTTTGCCAGTATTTTATTGAGGTTTTTTTGGCAGCAATTATTATTGCTGCCAAAAAAAAAGTTATTCTCTTTCTTTGTTGCATCTTGGTATGGATGGGTATCAGGGTAAGTATAGTCTCATAAAAACAATTTGGTAATGTCTGTTCAGCTTTGATCATGTGGAACAATTTCAGAAATATTGATATTAGTTTTTCTTTTAAATTCTGTTAATATTGTGTACTGAAATCATCTGGCTCTAGACTTCTTTTGGTTGGGAGACTTAATAACTACTTCTATTTCCTTATTGGTTATAGATACATTTGTGTTGTTTATTTGGTTTTTATTTAACTTTGGTAAATGGTATGTATCCAGAAAACTGTCCATTTCTTTTAGATTTTCCAATTCTATGGAGTATAGGAATATAAGTGTTACCTAATGATTCTCTGGATTTCCTCAGTGTATGTTGTTCTGCCTCCCTTTTTATTTCAGATTTTGTTAATTTGGATATTCTCTCTCTCTTGATAGGGTTGAATAACTGCTTGTCTATTTGTTGATTTTCTCAATGAACCAACTTTTTGCTTTATTGATTCTTTGTATTATAGTCTTTGTTTTGATTTTATTGATTTCAGCCTTGTGTTTGATTATTTCCTGCCATCTACTCTTCAAGGGTGGGTTTGCTTCTTTTTGTTTCAGAGCTTTCAAATGTGCTTTTAATTAACTTTTGTGAGATTTTTCCAAATTCTTTATGTAGACACTTAGTGCTATGCACTTTACTCTTAGCACTGCTTTCATTGTGCCCCAAGAGTTTGGGCATATTGCACATTAATTTTCATTGAATTCTAGAAAGTCTTTAATTTTTTTTCTTTATTTCTTCCTTGACCCAGGGGTGGTTAAGTTGAAAGTTGTTCAGTTTCCATGAGTTTGTAGACTTTCTGTAGTTGGTGTTGTTGTTGAACTCTACATTTAGGACATGGTAGTTCAGTAGAATACAAGGAGTTATTTCAATATTTTATGTCTACCAATATTTGCTTTATGAGACTGAGTATGTGTTAGTTTTAGAGAAGGTTCCATGAGGTGGTGAGAAGAAGGTGTATTCTTTTGTTCTTGTATGGGGTATTCTGTGGAAGTCTATTAAGTTCATTTGTGTCATAACCTCTAATACTTCTCATATTTCTCTGTTAGGTTTCTGTCAGCCCTGTTCATTGGTGAGAATGGGATGTTGAAGTCTCCCATTATTAATGTGTGTGGTTTGATGAAAGATTTAAATTTCAGTAATGTTTCTTTTACCAATATGAATGCCCTTGTATTTGTATTATAGGTATTTAAGATTAAGACTTCATCTCAGTGAATTTTTCCCTTGATCAATATACAATGTCCTCCATCCTTTTTGACTAATTTTAAAGTCTATTAGATATTAGGATGGCTACACTGGCTTGCTTCTTAGGTCCATTTGATTGAAAAATCTTTTCTCAACCCTTTACTCTAAGGTAATATCTGTCTTTGAAAGTGATTCTTGTATACAGCAGAACGATATATCCTGTTTAGTGTTTATTCTCTTAGCCTGCATTTTTTTTTTGGTGGATTGAATCCATTGAAATTAAGATATATTGGTTCCGGGACCGGGTGCTGTCTGCAGAGCATGTCCCACAGCTCTCTGGAGCAGGTGGAGATAAACTCTGCCTGTCACTGTCACCCAAGCTGCTGCTAAGGGAATTCGCAAGGCTACCCACCTCCATCTGAGGATCAGATAAGGACTGAGGAACCTGTAGGACAGACTCAGACCCCGCCCAGAGGTGAAGAGGGGTCAGCAGGCCCCAGTACCTGTATCCCTGCCAGGGAGAGGGGACTTGAGCTCATGTCGATTCCAGATCCGGTTCCACCAGGTGTTATCTGCAGATGGTGTCCCAGAACACCCTGGAGCAGGCAGAGATAAACTCTGCCTGTCAAGACCCCCCAGCTGCTGCTGAGGGAGTTTGCACAACTGCCACACTGCCTGTAATTGGTCAGAGAAAGATTGAAGACTTGAAATTCAGTCCCCTGCACAGTGCAGAAGTAGTGATTGAGCAGACCTTTTCCTCAGAGGTGACAGGAGGCACACAAGGCCGAGTGGAACAACGGACCAGGAGCCATCTAATCGTCAAACATTGAAGCCATGGGCAGATGCCAGTGCAAAAACTTACATAATAATATAAGGACAACAACATAACTCCAGAAGAAAGTGGCCATCCTACAAATACAAAACCTGAACTGAGCAATGAAGAGGAAACAGAAGAAAGCATCACCAAAAATTCCTTTTGGATGATCATCGAAGTTCTCAAAGAAGATATGAAAAATAGCCTTAAAAAAATAAGAGAAAATACAAACAAAAAATTGGAAGAGTTGAACAAATCTATGAAAGAAACATGCCAGGAACTAAAAGCTGAAATAGATGCAATAAAAAAGACACAAAATCAGACAAAGAAGGAAATAGAAAAGCTGAAGAAAAAAGCTGGAACCACAGATACAAGCATAACAAACAGAGTTCAAGAGATGGAAGATAAAATCTCTGAAGTGGAAGATTCAGTAGCACAAATAGATATATCAGTCAAAGAGAATAGTAAAACTAAAAAAGCCAAAACTCAAAATGTTCAAGAAATTTGGGACACCACGAAAAGACCTAATTTGAGAATAATAGGAATAAAAGAATGAGAAGAATACCAGCTCAAAAGCAGATAATGTTTTCAATAAAATCATAGAAAACTTCCCTAACCTGAAGATGGAAATGCCTATAACGATACAAGAAGCTTAGAGAACACCAAATAGATATGACCCTCCAAAAAAGTCAGCGCGCCACATTATAATCAAGACCCAAAACATACAGAACAAAGAAAAAAATTTAAGAGCTGCAAAAGAAAAGGACCAACTCACATATAAAGGCAGACCCATCAGAATAACACCTGACTATTCAATGGAAATGATGAAAGCTAGAAGGGCTTGGTCGGAAGTTATACAGACACTAAAACAGCATGGCTGCTAAACTAGAATACTATACCCTGCAAAATTATCAATCACCATAGATGGAGTAAACAAGTCAGGACAAAGCCAGACTGAAAGAATATCTATCTACCAATCCAGCACTACAGAGAATATTAGAGGGAAAACTCCAACCTAATGACCTCAGATAAACCCATGAAATCACAAACAATCAATAATCCCACAGAAGAATACCATAGAGAAAGGAAATACAAACAAGTTGCCACCAAAAATGGCAGGAAATATGAATCAATGGTCACTAATTTCCCTTAATATCAATGGTTTCAACTCTCCTATAAAACGTCACACACTAACAAGATGGATACAACAACAGAAGTCATCCTTCTGTTGCCTACAAGAAACATACCTCAACTGCAAAGACAGACACAGGCTTAGAATAAAGGGTTGGGAAAAGATTTTCCAGTCAAATGGTCCTAAGAAACAAGCAGGGGTTGCAATCCTAATATCTAACAAAGTAGACTTTAAGCTAAAAGCAATTAAAAGGGACCAAGATGGTCACTACTTATTCATCAAAGGAAAAATTAGTCAAGAGGAGATTTCAATCTTAAATATTTATGCTCCTAATATAGGGGCACCTACATACGTAAAAGAAACACTGCTAAAGCTTGAATCCCACATCAATTCTTACACCCTAATAGTGGGAGACTTCAATACCCCACTTTCAACCCTGGATAGATAAACCAGACAGAGCCTCAACAGAGAAATAAGGAGTCTAAATGAGGTTATGATGCAAATGGATTTCATAGATATGTACAGATCCTTCCACCCAAAGGCAAAGGAATATACATATTTCTCAGCTCCTCATGGAACTTTCTCCAAAATTGACCACATAATTGGTCATAAAGCAAACATCAGCAGATACAAAAAAAATGGAAATAATCCCTTGTAGCATATCAGACCACCAGGGCCTAAAGTTAGAGTTCAACAACATCAAAAATTAAAGAAAGCCTACCAACTCATAGAAACTAAACATCACACAGCTGAACCATCTCTGTGTCAAGGAAGAAATGAAGAAAGAAATCAAAGTCTTCCTAGAATTCAATGAAAATGAAACTGCAACGTATCCAAACTTGTGGGACACAATGAAAGCAGTCTTAGGAGGAAAATTCATAGCGCTAGATGCCTATATGAAAAATCTTGAGAAATCCCACATTAGAGACCTAACAGCGCAGCTGAAAACTTTGGAACAATTAGAAGCAAACTCACCTAGAAGTAGTAGATGGCAGAAATAATCAAACTTAGAGCTGAAATCAATACAATTGAAACAAAAAGAATAATACAAAGAATCAATGAATCTAAGAGTTGGTTCTTTGAGAAAGTTAACAGGATAGATAAGCCCTTAGCCAAACTAACCAAAAAACAGAGAGAAAGTGTCCAAATCAACAAAATCAGAAATGAAAAGGGGGACATAACAACAGACGGCCAGGAAACACAGAGAATTATCAGGTCATCTGTATTCCACAAAAATGGAAAACCTAGAAGAAATGGACAGCTTTCTGGAAAGGTACCATCTACAAAAATTAAATGAAGATCAGATTAATTACCTAAACCGGCCTATAACCCTTAAGGATATTGAAACTGTTATGAAAAACCTCCCCAAAGGGGGCTGGAGAGATGGCTCAGCGGTTAAGAACACCCTCAGCTCTTCCAGAGGACCTGGGTTCGATTCCCAGAACCCACATGGCAGCTAACAACTGTCTGTAGTTCCAGTTCCAGGCAAACACCAAGGCAAATAAATAAATAATAAATAAATAAAGTTTAAAAAAAAAAACCTCCCCAAAAACAAAAGCCCTGGTTCAGATGGCTTCAGTGCCGAATTCTACCAGACATTCAAAGAAGAATTACTACCGTTACTCCTCAAACTATTTCACACAGTTGAAACTGAAGGAATATTGCCAAATTCCTTTTATGAGGCCACAATCACCCTAATACCCAAGCCACTCAAAGACACAACAAAGAAGGAAAATTACAGACGAATTTCTCTCATGAATATTGATGCGAAAATTCTCAACAAAATTTTTGCAAATCGTATACAACAATGCATAAAAGATATCATCCACCATAACCAAGTAGGCTTCATCCCAGAAATGCAGGACTGGTTTAACATATGCAAAACTGTAACTGTTATCTATCATAGAAACAAATTAAAGGAACAAAAACACATGATCATATCCTTAGATGCTGAAAAAGCCTTTGACAAAATCCAACACTCATTTATGATTAAAGCCCTGGAGAGATCAGGAATACAGGGAGAATACCTACATATAATTAAGGCGATTTACAAGAAGCCGACAGCCAGTATCAAACTTAATGTAGAAAACTCAAAGCAATCCCACTAAAGTCAGGAACTAGACAAGGATGTCCTCTCTCCCCTTATCTATTCAATATAGTTCTTGAAGTTTTAGCTAAAGCAATAATGGAATGAAAAGATATTGAGGGCATACAAATTGGAAAAGAAGAAGTGAAGCTATCTCTATTGCAGATGATATGATTGTATACATAAGTGACCCACAAAATTCTTCCAAGGAACTGCTACAGCTAATATACACCTTCAGCAATGTAGCAGGATACAAGATTAACTCAAAGAAATCAGTAGCCCTTCTATACGCTAAAGATAGAAGAGCTGAAAAAGAAATAAGGGAAACATTGCCCTTCATATTAGCTACAAGTAGTATTAAATACCTTGGATTAACTATGACCAAAGAAATAACAGACCTATTTGACAAAAATTTTAAATCATTGAAGAAAGAAATTGAAGAGGATATCAGAAAATGCAAAGCTCTCCCATGTTCCTGGATTGGTAAAAACATAGTAAAAATGACAATTCTACCAAAGGCAATCTACAGATTCAATGCACTGCCTATCAAAATACCAACACAATATTTTTTGGACTTTGAAAGAACAATACTCAATTTCATTTGGAGTAACAGGAAAA
>PVIH01001303.1:27697-122760 GCA_004025045.1 Sigmodon hispidus
GTATCACCATCCCTGACTTCAAGTTATACTATAGAGCTACAGTAATAAAAACAGCCTGGTACTGGCATAAAAACAGACTTGTGGACCAATGGAATAGAATTGAGGATCCAGACATTAACCCAAAAACCTATGAACACCTGATCTTTGACAAAGAGGCCCAAAACATTCAATGGAAAAAAGATAGTATATTTAACAAATGATGTTGTCATAGCTGGAAGGAAGTGTGTAGAAAAATGCAAATAGATCTGAGCCTATCACCCTGCACAAAACTCAAATCCAAGTGGATCAAAGACCTCAACTTAAACCCAGCCACTTTGAACTTGATAGAAAAGAAAGTGGGAAATACACTTCTACAAATTGGCACAGGCAACCACTTCCTAAATATAACACCAGGGGCACAGGCACTAAGACCAACAATCAATAAGTGGGATCTTCTGAAGCTGGGAAACTTCGGCAAGCCAAGGACACTGTCAATAGGACAAAATGACAGCCTACAGAATGGGAAAATATTTTCACCAACCCTACAAGCGATAGAGGACTGAGCTCTAAGATATATAAAGAGCTCAAGAATTTAGAGCCCAAAACCCTGAATAACCCTATCAAAATATGGGGTACAGATTTAAAAAGGGAATTCTCAGCAGAGGAATTACGAATGGATGAAACGCACCTGAAAAAGTGCTCATCATCTTTAGCCATCAGAGAAATGCAAATCAAAACAACTTTGAGATACCACCTAACACCTGTTAGATTGGCTAAGATTAAAGGCACAGATGACAACCTATGTTGGAGAGGATGCAGAGTAAGGGGAACATTCCTCCATTGTTGGTGGGAGTGTAAACTTGTTCAGCCACTGTGGAATGCAATATGGAGGTTTCTCAGAAAATTGAGAATCAATCTCCCCTAGGTCCCTGCAATACCACTTCTGCGTGTATACCCTAACGATATACAGTCACACTCCCAGAGTATTAGCTAACTATTTTCATAGCAGCATTATTTGTAATAACAAGAACCTGGAAACAATCTAGATGTCCCTCAACTGAAGAATGGATTAACAAACTGTGGTAATCTACACAATGGAATACTACTCAGTAGTAAGAAAATATGATACCCTAAAATTTGCAGGCAAATGGATGGATTTTGAGAATATCCTCCTGAGTGAGGTATCACAAACCCAGAAAGATAAGCAGGGTATGTACTCACTAATTAGTGGTCTCTAAACAAACAAACAAGAAAAAAGCCAAGCATGTCTAAGCTGCAAACCACAAGCACTAAACAGCTTGGGATCAGAAACACCCTGGACTGACCCTTTGGATCCCACTACACCTATAGGACCACCTGACTCGCTCTTGAGGGAGGAGGGACAAAACTGGATTTTCCAGGATGGGAGTCTGAACTAAGTTTTATTGGATCCGTGGGACCATTGTACTGTCTGCAGCCTGCCCAGGGAGGGGATGGGGGGTTGTGGAAAAAGAAATGTTGACCTGATGTGGCAGGAGGGGGAAGTGACCTTGAATGGGGATATACAGGGATAGGAAAAAAAATCTAGAGGGAAAGCTGAACACAGTAATTTTATGTTATTATTTGCATTATCACCATTGATAAGTCATGCTTATGATTTTTATTTTCTTTATAGTTATTGTTAACTTTTCAGTATTTTAAATTCATTTTACTGTTTTTCTTGATAAATACAAAATTAAAAAAAAGAAAAAAAAAGATATTATTGACCAATGATTGTTAATTTCTGAATTTTGTTTTTGTTTGTTTGTTTGCTTTTTATTTTTGTGGTGGTGATGGTATTACGTATTATAGTGGGATTCAGATGTCACCTAAGGAAGCACGGATGACCTCAAGAATGCGGACCCAGATGGGGAGTGGCCAAAATCATTCAAGAGCCCAAACCCAGACTCTGCCCTTCCTTTTTAGTTCCTACATACTCCAAAGTAAAAAAAAAACCCTAAACGTCCCCATACAAAGTTCTATTTCTCCTAAAAAATATATATATGTATATAAGTTCATTCTCTTCCCTTAATACATTGTAACTTATCATATAATACAGAAAATATAATTAATTACAATAATAATGTATGTTTCCCTTTAGGCTTTGTTATAATGAGATTATCTACTGGCTGTATATTTGGGGGTATAACTGAGTTTCTTGGATTGGAATTTAACTTCTAAAAATTTCTGTACTGTTGGGTTTCTGGATAGGTATTGTTTAAATCTGGTTTTGTCATGAAATACCTTGTTTTCTCCATCCTGGTTGATTGCAAGTTTTTCTGGGTGTTGTAGTCTGGGCTGGAATTTATGGTCTCTTACTGTTTGTAAAATGTCTGTCCAGGACCTTTTAGCTTTTAGAGACTTCATTGAAAAGATGGGTGTAATTCTGATAGATCTACATTTATATGTTACCTGGCCTTTTTCCTTTGCAATTCTTAAAATTTTTATTCTGAATGTTTACTTTTGGTTATTATGTGGCAAGAGAACCTCTTTTGGTTTTTTGACCCAGAATATTTAGTATTCTGTAAACTTCTTGTACCTTGGTATGTATGTTCTTCTTTAGGTTGGGAAAGTTTTCACTCATGATTTTGTTGAATATGTTTTCTGTGCCTTGAGCTGGAATTTTTCTTCTTTTATCCCTATTATTCTTAGGTTTGGTCTTTTTCTGAAATCCCATATTTCCTAGATGCTTTGTGTTAGGCATTTATTGAATTTAACATTTTCTGACTAATTGATCCATTTCATCAATTGCATACTTTACGCCTGAGATTCTCTCTTCCATCTCTTATATTCTGTTGTTTATACTTGCCTTCCTGTTTGCTTCCCGTGTTTTGTCATCTCTAGAATTTTCTCAATTTGTGTTTTCATTACTGTTTCTATTTCAGTTTTCAAGTCTTGAACCATTAACTTCATCTGTTTGATGTGTGTGTGTGTGTGTGTCTCTGTGTGTGTGTGTCTTTCTCTAAGGGATGTATTGATTACTTCCAATTTTTTGGTTTTGTCTTATTCTCGACTTCCTTAAGAATAATTTTCATTTTCTCTTTAAGAACCACTATCATCTTTGTAAAGAGATTTTTAAGTTTATTTTTTTTGTGGGCATTTCAGCTGTATTGGAATGTTAAGGTTTTGCTGTTGTAGGATTACTGGGCTTTGGTTTTGCCAAACTGCTCTTTCAGTTATTGAATGTATTCTATACTGACATTTACTCATCTTTTCTTCAACTGGTGTAGCTTGTGCTTGTTCCTTGTCTTCCAATTTTGGTTTGACCTTGTGCCTGTTTATGCAACAGGAGGGGTTTGCGTTTGTGCCTCTGTAATTTGCTGGATTTGCTAGGAAGTGTTGTTTATCTAACTGGAGTGGTTTGCACCTGTGTCTCTGTAGTCTGCTGGAGTTGCTCCATGTGTTTTTTTTATATGGCTTACTTACTTTTATTGTAAGAAGAATTACTTTTATTGTATAAGAATTCATTCTTATACTTGGCTTTTTCTATGAAGGCAAGTTGTTTATTTGATCAAATGCTTGCAACCAATTCCATTGCTTATTTGTTCATCAGCACATCAATATCCTGATTTCTTCATCTATGGAATGGAAGTGACTGACATCCCCTGGCTGTTTGATGCCTAAGATCAGCCAGTGTTCCTAAAGACATCTCTTTGGAGAGACTAAAGAAACCATAAATGTACTATTACAATCTGTCTTTGTGTACTTTGTGCCTCTTCTAAAATATGCAAAAGACACATTATAATTACAAGTTCATCTCCAATCTATGTACATAAATATTTGCTACAAAACCAATGTTTGTATTGCATTTTGTTCAGTGTTATGCCACTCAATGTGCATCTTAAAATAAAAATATTGAGAAAGGATAAATGTTGATTTTTAAATAATAGCCAAAGGAAAAAGTATTTCAGTGTCTAAAAGGAGACGCAGAATGGAGGAAGCAGTGAGGAATAAGCTGTTGTTAAGCTCCCCTGAAGCCATGTAAAGCTATTTCCTGTCAATTTCCACCATAAAATTAGTCTTAGGGAACTTTCACATAAACATAAACAAATGATCAACTATATAATGTCATTACATGCAATCAAAATGCCAGCCGTTACGGCATCGATACACTCAGCTATTTTTGACAGCCAGGAAAGATTGCTTACCACAAGATTATGGGATATAGCTGGCACCACATGACAACTTCAGGCCTCTGATTTCTCTGAAATGTCCTTTAAAGTGACCTCATGGAACATTGTAACTAGGCTGACTGGTTCAAGTTGATTCTTCAAATAGTTGGAGAACTTTTAAACTAATCTTTAAATTATTAACTACATTAATTAACATTAATGTATTGTATTATAATGTAATTTATGTCCAGCCCCCTTGTTAGTCATAAGCTTAAGCTTTTGTAGTATTACTCCCTCTAGGGAACAAATTTCTAGCAGTTTTCTTTCCATAAACACTAAATCATTTATAACCCATTAAAATCCTGTTTAGAAAGATATTATTAGTTTGCATTATTTTAATTGATAAGTCAAATGGTATACATACTGTTTTGATTGTTCTTAATTTTTAAGGTGAAGCCTGAGTGGCAAAATGAGTCATCCAAGATCACACAGGTCATAAAAGAGGCAAGGAAACCTGGGTTAAGTTAAAAACAATCTTTGGACCAATGCTGACAGTATGCAAATCCTTGAAGCCATATCATTGGTAATCCTGCAAAGTTCAGTACTGGTAATTTACGTTGTGTTATATAAATTATCTTTTAACAATATGTTTTATACTCTCAACACACTAGTTCACATTCTCCAGGTCCTGTGAAGTAGATACTGTCATAGCAGCCAGAAACAGAACAGCCACTACAAAGATGCGATTTGAGTTTTATATCTTGATTCAGTGCTCAAGCACCCATTGTATTCTGAGGACTTGTTTATTATTTATTATTCTAATTATGAAATAAATAAGATATGTTCCCTTTTGTTTTTATTCTCATGGCAAAGTACTTGATCCAAATTAAGGAAAGAAGGCTTTATTTAATCACATTGTTTTACACATTCTGGCCATAGAGTTGGGGACATTTAGCTTCATATCCTTAAACATTATGCCAGAGAAATCACATGGTAGAGCATAGTACAAATAAATTTGCCATTCATTCTAGGAAATTTACTTCAGTATGACAACTCAATGACTTTACAGTGTTTAAAACCATGACAAGGTAGATTAAATGCTGTGTCTTCACTTACTGAATGTAGACCTTCTATAATTGTGTTGTCCTTTTAATTAGTGGCCAAAATCAGTATCATTGGTAACAACTATTACTAGCATCTACAAAAAATATATTTTTCAGATTCATTGTCTTTTTAAAATTGTAATTGAGGCTGGATAAATGCTTCAAAAGTTAAGAATTCTTAATGTTCTTGAAGAGAACCTGGACATTTCCCCCAGTTATTTGTATGATGTTCGTACTCACCTGTATCTCTAGTTAGGGCATCATCTACTAGCTGCCACATTTATTTATTACATGGGTACATAAACATAAATAAAAATACATCTTAAAAATGTGGGTTCAATTAGATGGTTCAGTGGTGAATTGTATTAGCTTCTCTTTTACATAGCTTATAGCTGTCTGTAACTCCAGTTCCAGGAGATCCAACACACTCTCCTAGCACTGCAGGTACCAGACATGCACATGGTGCAAAGCCATACATGTAAGCAAAATAAACATATATAAAATAATATATATTGTTCCTATCTTATAAAATTGTAGATATTTTTAATGTTAATTATTATAAAACCTGTGTCAAATTGGCTAGATGTCAATTTTTTTCAGGGTTAAATCTTTCATTGCACAAGCATACAATGACACAAGCAGGACAGTGATTCAAATAATTTTATAGTTTTGTATTACCATTTAATTTCTGTACCTTCATTTTATGTTATAGTGTGACGTTTTGGTACTATATAAAATATAGACCAATCAAATCTCTTCTTATAAATATGTGAGATTTTCAAAATATATTTTTTATGTGACATCAACTTAAAAAAAGTAAATGTTACAATAATAATCATGTAAAGTGTATCATTAAGCACATCCTTATATCAAAGATCTCCAGAAGCCTGCCATCTTGTAGAACCAAAAGCTTATTTCCGTAAGAACTCTCCTTGTCCTCTTGCCCTAATAACCAGCATTCTATGTCTGAGTGTGTCCCCTTTTGATTCCTCATGTAAGTAGAATCATGAACATGAAGAGACATATGGGTTGATTTGACCTATTAGCCAATGTGAATAGTGAGTGCCCCTATGTATATTTAGGTTTGAACATGGATTTTAGTTTTTAATTTTAATTTTTTTGCAATATATTCCTTAAATGGCACAATAATAATTCTATTATTAACTGTTAGAGGAGCTACTACCCTGCCCCCCAGGGCTGTTTTAGCTTTTGGCCAATGCTTCTCCTGGGTTCTAAGTTCTCTGTTCACTGCCAGCATTTACCTCTGTTTACTGTTGCACCTTTGCTGTCTTCATAACTGCCTTTCTAACATCTCCTTGTGACATCAGTGTGACCCTTCAGTATCTTCATTGCATATTTACATTTTATATTTGAAAAAAATGTTTTTTCAAGCATATGATTTTTGATCAAGTTATTTATTTTTTGCCAAAGAATTATAGGAGCTGTTTCTATATATGTTCTGTGCTTTCAAAATCAGAACATGTTTAAATGGCTTTATAATTTCTGCTCAATTTCTCATTAAATGTTTAAAGTTTGTAATATTAAGTATATTATTTGTAGATTACTAACACATTTTAGTAAAAAGAACACTTTCATATTTATCGATATATAAAAAGGATTGAGAATCAAGTTTGAGATTATCAAGATAAGAAGAATGCCTCAATTTGTATTGGCAAAATCCCCAAAAGACCCTGTATTGGTGAGGGCCTAAGGTCATTCAATGTTACTCACATGTCCAAAAATATGTTTCATTATTTTATAAAAAGGAACTCTAATTTATAAACAGACAATATTTTCTAAAACAGACAAATGTAAATTGCTTTGTTATTATTTCCAGCTTAAATATGGCCTGCTTTATTTTTTATGTAATCATGTTCCTATCTTATAAAAGATCATTTATGAGACAGCTGTACCAAGGAACAAGAGGTGTCTCACATTTGAAATGCACATTCTATTAACCATGCTGGTGCAGGGGGGCTTTCCAGGGAACTCCTTGACACTGAACAGGCATGGTGTTCACCTTCACAGCTCCTAATGTGAACAAGTGATACTCCTCCTGATTCCACAATATGGAGGAAATGTAGAAAAGGTACACAGAAATGTTTGCAGCCACAGGCTAATAAAGAGGACTCTTCAAATCAACATGTCTACAAAATGAAAAGATTGTTTTTTACTGTTAGGCAGATGGTCCTTGTAAAAATATCATCTAAGAAAGAGAAAATCTAGAAGCCTGGTTGTAGAGATTATGTGATGTTCATCATAAAAACAAATAGGTGGTGAGGAAAAAATACTTCCCCATCACAGCCAAGAAGCCAGGGAAGGAAAGTGTTGGGCCTGGGGCCTCCACACCCACTTCAATGGCCTTGTGACCAACTTCCTCCCATGAGGCTCTATTCCTTAAAGACTCTACCACTTGACAGCAGTGCCAAGCACTAGGGACAAAGACTTCAACACTTGAACTTCAGTAAACATTTATATCCATATCACCTTTCCATTTTCTTTCTTTCACATTTCTTTTTAGAAATGCCTCAAAGTAGACTTTTTCGTTGCATATTTACATATTATATTTGAAAAAATGTTTATTCAAGCATATAACTTTTGATCAAGTTATTTATTTATTTTTTTTGCCAAAGAATTCTAACTTGGATTCTCTGTAAAATAACAAGTACAGATTTTTAAATTAGAAAGCATGAAGAGTTTTGTGTGTTGTATTTCTTTGTACCATAGAGAAGTGAGAGGCCATTAAAATACTAATGGTGTGTTTAAAATCAATAATGATATGAAAACTAAAATGAAGGAGCATCATTCTTAAATTGAAGTGTCTTAATAAAAAGGTCATGGACCAAATAAGACAGCATTTCCTCATGAGTAAGAAATAAGGCAATTAATGAAGAATGAATTGTATCATCACACTGGGAGAAAATTTAAAGTATATGTTAAATTGGACAGAAAATAGATATCAAAAGGTGATAAAACTCATAAAAGCCACCTTTTTAATAAAAGCATTGACTTCTGGATATTTGATGGCTCAGATATGAAAAGATTCCTTGGCAACAACTAAATAGTTTACATGATCTACCAATAAGTATTTGAAAAACACTAAAAAATTTTCAAAAAGAAAAAAAGTGTCCATGTATGAGTTTGTGCATTTGGGTGCTTACAGAGGCCAAAAAAAGGGGAGTCAGATCCCCTGCAGCTTGAGTTATAGGAAGTTATCAACCTTCTGATATGGATTCTGAGATTCAAACTCCTATCTTCTTTAAGAGCAGCAAATGTTCCTAACGGCTGAGCCCTCTTTATAGCCCTAAATTATTCCTAGAAACCATGCACTTAGAACTCAAGACCAGAGAGGTCTTTTTTTGTCTTTTTTATAAATATAAATTCTGTATATGTTTATAAGAGATAGAATGCAGTATTTTAATTTGTACACATGTTTGTAATAATTAATTCAGGTAACAAATATATCCATTACATTAAAACTTACCATTTTGTGGTAAGTAAATTAAAAACATTCTTTCTTCTACAGAAAAAAATTTCTAAACTACTGACTGACAATGAATGACATTTTCAACATGCAGGAATGAGACTGATTTATCTTCTATTTCTCCATAGAATATATTAAAAATCCTTGTCCTATGAAGGAGCAAAGAACATGTGGTTAAGATATGTAGAAAGAGAAATGCAATAACAGAGCTGGAACATGGAGCTCCTGAATTTTCAAATTATTCCAGATGTATTTTTAATGTTAATTGCACTTATAAACTTTTTAAAATGTTGTCATAGGTTGTGTGTGTGTGTGGAGGGGGGTTGGCATTGAAAATCAATGTTCCTTTTGAATCTAGCATTTTAAGTCTCCCTTTCTAAATTGTATTGTATTCTCATGGCTCCAAACTCAGAGGCATTCAATCTTGTGAAATTAGAAATGCAACCACTTTTCCTAACAAATGTTGTTGAATTAGTGATTGTCTTAACTAACAACTCAAGAAATAAACAAATTCATAAAATAATTTATTTATAAAATGGTTGCTAATGGAGAAATAATGCAAGGAACCACTAATATCCAAAACAAAACAAAAACCACACAATTATGATATCCCATAGTTGTTTACTTCAACTTTTTTCAATTATTTTTGTGAGATTTTAATATCAAAACACAGGTGCCCATTTCAGTCCTCAAATCTTCAACCTGAACCTTCATCAAAAACAGAAATTTTCGACATGACAGTTTTCATATGCAAATATGAAGGTTTTACAGCCACAAAGCTAATAATTAGGTTCTGATCTGGTACTTCATCCATAGTAAAATACTTTAATTTTTCTTTTTAAAAAAATGCTTTTTGAATGAATTTATTTGACTCTTGAGCCTCAGGCCTTGTTTGCTCTATCTCTCCCATGTCATTTTCTATCATCTCTAATTTGTGTGTTTCTAGAAGGAGCTAATTGTGCTACACACTGTCTCTTATCTTGCATTTTTCTCAATGTGTTTTTTCTTGTTTTGACTTATTCCATTAGCAGCCAAAATTTCTGCAAAGTAGGTCTAGACAGTGGTCCTGGTACTGGCCTGCACATCATATTCCTACGACTCATTTACATTGTGCCCAATTCAGTCATTTTTTACAGGGATGGGAGGTGACCCTTTGCTTATCTCAACAGTTTTCCGGGAGATGCTGGTCCAGGCACAGTTTGTAAAGCATTGTTTCTTAATTGAGGCTGTTTGTTAATTGGTTGAATAGTAGTTGCTTAATTGACATGTTTTTTTGAATGGTGTTTTGTGTTTATTATGTGTCACATTCAAAGGTGCACATCTTTCAGTGATGTTTGAGTGACTTTCAGTGACTCTGGGAATAGGAAAAGATTATGAAATAAACATAACTTATAGATTAACAATAGTTTTTAAAAGATTTTGAAAAATAAACTTAAATTATCTGTAAAAGTCCAGAGTAAAAGAAATTACTCATTGATTTAGCATTTTCTTTGTTTTTACTATGTGCTGGGTTTTGAAAGAGAGAACTTTAAAGAGTTTCTTACATCAGATTAACCCTTGTCTGTGAGGCTGTTTTTTTTATGGTTGTTGTTTAGTTTGATGTTTTATTTTCATTATTTTTTGTCATTGATGTACCAAGGCCCACTGTGGACAGTGCTATCCCTGAGCAGTTGGGCCTGTGCTGTATAAGGAAATAGGCTGAATAAGCCAGTAAGTACTACTCTCCATGGGCTCTGTTATAGTTTCTGACTCTTGATTCCTGCCTTGAGCCTCCTGTCTTGGCTTCCCTGGGTGATGGGCTTTAACCTGAAGGCCAAAGGAAAGCTTTCTCTTCAAGCTGTTTTTGGTCTTGGTGTTTTTCATAGCAACAGAACACCAGCTAGAACATTCTCATTGTTGATTTGCATAACTATGGCAGAGTGATGGTCATGGAAATTGTAGGCATATGGCAATTAATTCTCATACTTTTTATTAAATAAATATTTCTCTGTATGTTCATTGGTTGTGTCTCAGAAAATAAAGGTCTAGTTTTAGCTCATACCAAGTACCATGACAGTGTTGTCCCATTTGCTCTGGGCTTTTGATACAGGGTGAAGCAAACAGAGTAAGCTCCAAGACAATAGGGATGTTTCAAAGTCCAAACCTGTTGGTACTACAAGAACAGACTTTCTTGACAAAGAAAGGAGCAAATGTGTTCTCAGGAAGTCTTTACTGAGGTAGCTAGACATGTTGCCAAAATCAACAGACTTTACCTGAGACTATCCACTTAAACTAGGTCTTTTTTCTTTCTTAAATTGTGGTTTTTAATATATTTTTACTTGATATCTTCATTTAGACTTTCTGTATTTATCTCTGAAGTAGCAACATAGTTATTAAAATTAAAATTTTCAAGGCAATAGTCATACAAAACCTCTATTCTGGCAAAGCAAATTTCTGAATCAGATGACTGTCATATATTTAGGGACGTGTAGTGATTTTTATGGTCATCAGTTTATGAGTTAGTCAAGTTTACTCATGCCTCATTGTTCAACATGGAATAGTTTTATGGAAGGAAAGAACATACCGGGCAGATTTGGGTACCATTATGAAGAAATCAGGTGTTAGGTGTTCTGAAGAAAAGAAGATATAGGAATCATGGCTTTCTGGGTCTGGTCTGAAGGAAAATGAGAATTAAGATGTTCAGCAGGTTTTGTCCGAGGTCATAGTTTAAACATTGAAGCTGCCTGAACACAAGCTCTCTGAATACAGTGAATTTAATCTGAGTAGCCGTAATTGATAGGTTCTTCCCAGAAAGAGGCAAGCATTTCTGTTCCAGAAATAGAATACTGAGCACTTGGACATTCACTTTGCTGACACCAAGTCACACAATTCATAGAGTTTTAAACTTACTGTATGGTTTTAGGTCTGAAGGGCTGGACTTTCCTTATCTTGACTATGCAGTGCTGTAACTCCTTCCCCATTCCAAGCTTGCAGAGCAGACAGCTTGCATGACCAGAAAAGCTGAATTAGCTAGATTATTGATTCAGGCAAATACAATATAACATTTTTAAAATGTTGTACAGTGCTACCTAAAATATACAATACTTTATATATTTAAGGGGAAACTGCAAACTTATTGACTATATCTTTTATTACTTCAGGTAACTTCACCTTGCTAGTAATTAAAACTGCAAAAAAATTGCCAAGTTTTAAAACTTAACTCCTCCAATAAAATCAGTACTTTTGCTCAAGTTTGTCTCTGCTATTGGCAGAGTTATATCTTAGTGTGATCGTCACACTATCTCATGAATAGGTCATCAGTGACAAGAAATTAAAGGAACATGATCCTTTAAGATCTCTCATTGAAAAGATCATTCAGATGCATTTTAGGTCGCTAACAGATTTGAGTACTTTTGTCCCTGTTTCTTATGATGCTATTATCTGCTTATCAGTGTCCATCTATTTATCTAAATATCATGTGTGAAAATTATGCTGTTAAGTTGTCCTTGCCCACCACTGATATGCAGACTGGTCTGCATACCACTCTAGACTTAAGTAAGTAGAACTCAAGTTTAAACAGGATATAAAAGTGTTTTGAGTGAGTGGGGTATGTGTGCTATCAAACAGTAGAAAAGTATACAGTGAGTGGGGTATGTGTAATATCCCACCGTAGAAAGGTATAGGGTGAATGGGGTATGTGTGATATCCCACAGTAGAAAGGTATAGGGTGAGTGGGGTATGTGTAATATCCCACAGTAGAAAGGTATAGGGTGAATGGGGTATGTGTGATATCCCACCGTAGAAAGGTATAGGGTGAGTGGGGTATGTGTGATATCTCATAGTAGAAAGCTTAGGGCTGAATTAGAAGCACAGGTGAAATACGATGCAGGAATCTTACAAGGACTCTGGGTCACACAGCTCCACTGGATTCTGCTTTCTGCCAGACTCAGATACTTTCTCTTCATGTAAAAACTGAGTTGAGAATGCATGCCTTTGAGGGGGAGGTTTGTACCTGAAGTGTTAGTAGTTTCATCTGTTGGAATAGAGGCTCTTTCTAAAAGGCAACGTTATTGGGTTGAGAAACAAATAGAAGCTGTCACTAGGCTCATGTCAGTTGCAGATGCCAGAGTGAAGTTGCCATGATTTTGCCATGATTACTCAGTTACTTATGTTTCTTTTTCTTTTTTTTTTTTTTGCAACTCATTCTAATTTTAGAACCAAGTCTCTCCTGTATTTATTTTTACCATACCAAAGGTCCTGGACTTAATGATTTTTCTCTTACTTTCTACAATTTTCTGAACCAAAACCAAACCATTAGTAACATAGTTAACTCACTGTGTCACAGTTTACAAGAAAAATGAAATTAGTAAAAATAAAGAAACAGAAGGGGAATAGATAAATAGATAGATAGACAGACAGATAGACAGAAACACAAGTCAGTAAACTATGGGAACCAAGAGATTCCATATTCTTTCATCTGAAAGCCAAATATCTAGGGAAGCCATTTGTAGTGTTAAGTGTGAGTTTAACTTGGAAAGCTTTGCCTCCACTGAGGCAGTCAGACACGGGTAGAATCTCCCTTGTTTTTTTCCCTGTTTGTCCATTGTGTCTATTAAAGCATTGGATGATGCCTATCTATTCTGAGGAGGAAACTATAACTCCCCAAAACACCAGTTCACATACTATTCTCACACACAAACCTCCTGACAGACATACTTGTGCATCATTTTAATAGAATATTCAACCACCTTTCACCCACTGAAAATTATGAAATTAGCCTTCAGACATACTGGATTTATGTAGTATTTTTATTACCATCATTATGTATTCAGTCATTTCATATATTGTAGTTTTAAGAATGTCACTTTACCCCCTAATATCCACTTATTAGTGAGTATATATTGTGTTTATCTTTCTGGGTCTGGGTTACCTTACTCAGAATGATTTGTTTTTTTCTAGTTCTATCCTTTTCCTGCAAATTTCATGAGATCATTGTTGTTTCATAACTGAGTATATTTACTCCATTTACTCCATAGCACATTTTCTTTATCTATTTTTTGATTGGGGGCATCTAGGTTGTTTCCATGTTCTGGATATTATGAGTAATTCTGCTATGAACGTAGTTGAGCAAATGTCCTTGTGGTATGATTGAGAATACTTTGGGCATATGCCCAAGATTTGTAGAGTGGAGTCTTGAGGTAAATTGATTTCCAGTTTTCTGAGAAGTTGCTATACTGATTTCAAAAGTGGCTGTACAAGTTTGCACTCCACCAGCAGTAGAGGACTGTTCCCCTTATTCTATTCCTCTCCAACATAAGCTGTCATCAGTGTTTTTTATCTTAGCCATTCTTACAGATATTTCAGAGTCATTTTGATTTTCATTTCCCTGATTGCTAAGACTACAGAACAATTCTTTAAGTGTATTTTAGCCATTTGAGATTCTTCTGTTGAGAATTATTTTAAAATTGGATTAGTTATTATTTTGATTCTCTACAATCCACAGCCCCAGCAGGGCTAAATAATGTGGAGGGCCCAAAGAGGGACACATGAATTTCCCTGGAAAAAGAAAATAGAAGAGATCTCCTGAGTAAAAATGAAGGTGGGAGGTGGGGAATCGGAACATGAGGGATTGGGTTGGGCACACTGGGTGCAGGAGACAGGCTGGGGGCTTAGGGATGGGACAGAGGGGAAGCGTAATTAAAGTGACATCTTGGGAGGGTTATTTTGTGATTAGAGAGAAATCTGGTGCCAGGAAAATTACCCAGCTAAAACTCCTAGCAGTAGTAGACAGGACACCTGAACTGGTCATCCACTGTAATAAGATTGGTGGCTACTCTAATTGCCATCAGGGAGTCCTTATGTAGTAACTACAGAAGCAGAAGCAGAGATCCACAGCTAAGCACTGGGTTAAAAAGTAATGCTGAAAAAGGAGTGGAGGAATTGAATGAACCAGAGGAGGTCAAGGTAATGACTAGAGAAACCACAGAGACAGCTGACCTGAGCTTGTGAGAACTTATAAAATCTGGACCAACATTTAGGGAGACTGCATGGGACAAACCTAAACCTTCATGTGGGGGACAGTTGTGTAGTTTGGTCTGTCTGTGAGGCTCCTAGCAGTGAGATCATGACCTGTCTCTGCTCAGCTAAGCAAACCTATTCCCCATGCTGTACTACCCTGATGCATGGGAGAGAAGCTTGGTTCCGCCTCAACTTGAGGAGCCATATTTTGTTCATGCCTATGGGGGAACTGTCACTTTCTAAATAGAGACAGTGGGGAGAATGGATGGAAAGGACAGTAGATGAGGAGGAGGGGGAGGGGACAAGAGGAGCAGAGAAAGGGGAAACTTTGGTCAGTTTATAAAATAAATGAAAAATTTTTAAATAAATAAAAGGCAATGTATGTATGTGTGTATGTACTATGCATATGACTATGTGTATGTGCGTGTATGAGTGTATGCATGTGTGTGTGCCTCAGTGTGCTTATGAAGGTCAGAAGACAACTTGAAGAAGGCTTGTTCTAGTCTACCAACATGTATGTCCTGGGACTCCAACACAGATTGTCAGCCTTGCCAAAAACTGCAGTCACCTGCCAAACTGTTTCACCAGAACAAATTAAGCCATTTATAATATCCATATATAAATGTGCTAATGCTAGTTCTTCAGTCATAGAGATTACTGGAGCAGCATACTAAGCCCCTTGCACCGTTTGAATATAGAACATTAAACACCTCCAACTTACACAAAACACATTATTTGTATTATCTCTCACATTTTCTGAGTTCAGTTTTATAGCTTAAACTGAATTTATCATTACATATTAAAAATGGAATGATTTTCCTGTGACATCCAAGAGGAATACTCTTTAGAAGTTAGCACTGAGAAACACAATACTTTTTGAGTTGATTTCCGCATTGATTGTGGCAGTAAAAGTTGAGGAAAAGAAAGAAAAAAACAAAAACTATAGTTAAGATAATCAATTCTCAGAGATACTGGGTTCAGATCTTGACTTCACTTGCCAGTCATGTAACATTGAGAACACTCTACTATTTTATCAGTTTATATGAGCTTCAGTTATGTATGTTCAGCTTACAATGACGCCTAACACAAGCTCAAAACTCATTAATAATTATTTAGTGGATTCTTGATAAAAGTTTATTAGGGGAAGAGTTATTTACACAGGTATTTGGTCAATTGAATCAAAAGTTGTTTTTTTCTATTGCTCTCATGTTATTTTAAAAACTTGTTCATTAATTGTTTATTCTCTTGAACACATTTTATTCTTAAAACATATTTAACTCCAAAATATGATTATTCATGAAGTTGAAAAATAGCCTTGTTACAAATTTCTTCAAAACCTGTGTCTTAGGAATAAAAACCTTTTTTTTTTCAGTAATGATTCTGCCATCTTTTTTCATTATTCAACTAAAAGTAGGTATTACAATAATAAATTACTTAATTGCTTAATTACACTATATATGTGTATTTATAGCAAGTGATACTGCTTCTTCCAAAGAATTTCTAAATCACAGACTACTGTTGTAGAAGAAAGTAAAAATAATATATTGTTTCTTTTCGAGGAAGATGGTTTCTGAATGAATTCTGTCTGTTTTAATATTACCATGGACAATACATAAAACAAAAGTATCTTTTGTTGTTCTTTCAGAAGAAGGGAGAGAGGAGAGAGAGGTGATAGTGAATACTGAGGAATAACTTAATCTACAGCTCTTGTCTTCTGACAATGCTGAGCTCAAATAACATAAGACAATTATCTTGATGAGCCATGTTAGTTTAGCTTTTTGGAAGCTATTTGTTATCTGAAGAAGTGGGATGATGAAAGTTCTTCATTAGGTAGATGTAAACACAGAGCCTAATTATAAACTCTCATTTCTTCTTAACTCTGATTTCTTTCTTTTGTCATGCATTCAAGATGTTCATTATTTTATGGTATTTGGTATCTTTGAAAATCTGTGTCAGTAATAAAAAGAAATTATGAGATGGTCATATTTAAATTCTTTTTCTTCTCTGCTTAGTATCTCAGTAGCGTATGGTAACTGCTGGCATCAGTGGGGTCATATAGCAGTCTGTTTTGAAGCTCCTTAGTGTCTACCTGGCTACTTAGTTCTTAAGCTCTTTATCACAATATACCCACAGATTTTCCTTCAGGTCCCTTCTTCCAAACTAATTCTGAAATTACTAACTAGATTCTAATAAAAATATGTGATTGTATATAAAAATTGTGTATCTTCTAATTACAAATAATGTAAATTTGTTTACTTGATGTAGAATGGTCACATTTACATACAGATGCATAAGTGTTTGAACTGAAAAATAGGCATCTACAGAGATTATCAGCTGTTAATATGTGAGAACAAAATTAAAAATATTTAATTTTTCAGATTTTTAATTCTTTATGTTTTAGTATTCATTTCATCCAGTTTATCATGTGTCTTTTACTTTACCCTATTCTTAATAAATGCTAAAGTATAAAAACAATAAATATATCAGTTAAGAAGAATCTTCATGAATTTTTTACTATATGCAAATCAGATGATATTTTAAGATACCTCAAAGATAGCTTACAAATCTATTTTAAGTATCATGCAATTAATACCCCTATTCTCAGTAATATTTGTATAGTCTTTGCTGGTCAAATTAATTAAATATTCCTGTTCTTCAGTTTCCAGTATGTTCAAAGAAAATTAATTCAGCCAGACTGGCTACACACTGAGGTCATACCTACTTCCAGCAACATGACTCAATATTTCCCTTGTATATTAATTACAGATTGCTCTTTTTACAAATATAAACCTTAAGCAAGAACAGTACTTACTCTTGAAACATTAAATTCAATAAGACTTTTCTGGAGAGATAAAACTCTTAGGTGTCGCTGTTCTTAGAATGTTACCAGTGAAGTAGAGGAAATGAATTCTTAAATCTATCTGAATTAACATTGATCAAATTTCAAATACCATCGATTTAGAGTTATCAAGTCATAAACATAATTTCCAGAAAACTGTTGAATTGAAGATGAAAGCCTAAAAGTGATGGTTCAGGAAAAGATTTGAAACGTGCCAATGTTGCCCTCTCTTTTCAGTCTCCAGCACACAGCTACTCCAGCTATGACTCTGGCAAGAACGAGAGTGCTGACCGGGGTGCAGAGGATCTGTCACTCACCAGGGGAGATGAGGATGAAGATGATCATGATGAACATGAGGATTCTGAGAAGGTGAACGAGACAGATGGTGTGGAAGCCGAGAGGTTGAAAGCTTTCAATGTGAGTCCCCCACATTGTGTGGCTAGGTTTGGACTACTTCATGTTCATGCCATTGTTTGTGGGTCAATGTGAATATTTTAGAACCATGTTTGTTTAATTTGCAGAAAGATTTTTAAAGTACATGAAACACTCTTTGACAAGCAGACACCAGAATTGCTGTGTTTTGTTTAGAATGTTAAATCCAAGTGGGTGCTGAGAACTGGAATTGTGTTGTGTGAGTATGCATGTCTGCCTAGGTTGAAGGGGGCTCAGCCTAGTCCTCAGATGGTTATGCCTGTATGTCTTCAGTTATTTCCTTTGCTTTCTTAATTGTGCATGACAAAATAGTCAACTGTTGGTTCTCAGAGATGAGTCCACTGTGCAGTGTGGCAATGTCTTAGTCTCATTTATCATTAAAAGCAGATGTAATGGGTGCTTAGCTGTCCTGGTTCTACTGTTATTTTCGAATTTTTTTTATTCTTTTCTGTCTGTTTGTCTGTCTGCTTTTCTTTCTCTCTCCCTATCCTTCTCCTTCTCTCTCTCTTTATATATATATTTATATACTTAATTCAGCCATTTAGAAAGTCTTTAAAAGAATGTTTGCTTAAATTTTCTGGCTTTCCATTTGCAAAATTCTCCAGTGCATAAACCAGAAAAAGAATTATTTTCCTCTCGGTAATCAAGACAGGAAGCTAGGAACAGAAGAGAGCAGTCCTCCAAACCCTTCTCCTCTGTCTCCCTCTTGCCAACAGATGTTTGTCAGGCTGTTTGTAGATGAAAACTTGGACCGAATGGTCCCAATCTCTAAGCAGCCCAAAGAAAAGATCCAGGCTATCATTGACTCATGCAGGCGACAATTCCCTGAGTATCAAGAGCGTGCCAGGAAACGTATCCGTACTTACCTCAAGTCCTGCAGGCGGATGAAAAGAAGTGGTTTTGAGATGGTGAGTTATAAACTGAACACAGCCCTAGATTCCATCCAAACCCCACATGTAAACCATGGCACTATTCTGTTTCCATGTTAGTGTCTTTATGTTTATTTTTCCATAATGTCAGGTCAGAGGGGTTTCCATGTGCTTGTGTTTATCCCTCCTTTCCTTTTCATCCTCCCCAAGCATTTATTCCCTTTGTCCATATGATAAAGACTCTCGAGAGACCAGTGCTCACAGAGCCATAATATAAGAGAAAATCAGGGAGAAGCCAATTGTCACACATCAACTGTGTTTGTTTTCTTTCTGTTACTACTCGCATGCAAATGTGGTTAATGAGTCTTGAACTGAGGGTGCAGTTACCTTAGGTTTGTGAGAATGGTTTCTACAAATGGGTGCATCTACAAATAATAAGCCTTGAGGGTTATCAGGCTTAAAACTACATTCTTGGTGCCCTTGGTATGTTGTCCCCACGTGGTGAATGATGCTGTGTATTTTCCTGTGCTGTTGTGCTTTGTAGATGAGTTTGTGTAACATTGAATCTTTTGGGGTTAGCAGCTGGTAATCAAAATATTGTGAATTCCCACTACTTTTTAATCTGCACAAATCCAACAAACATTGGCATTGTATGCTTGATGTTTACCACTTTCAAGCTATTTATGTGTGGGCTCACCCAAATGTTAGCTGCTTATTTCTTTCAACAGTCACTGAAGCTCTAGCCTAGGCCTCAGCACACTACAAGGCAAGCAAAGTTTCTATTGCTATACTATCACTTCTGCTTTAGAAGTACTCTAAAATCTTTCTGATCATTTTGTTTTCTCTCCTCATACTTGGAAAGGCTGAATAAAAGTCTGGATCACTAGTGTTTGTGATTTTGGCTTCTGGCTGTTTCAGAATGATTGGTAGAAGTTGCTAAAGGTGAGACAGGTTTTCAAAGTTTGGCTTTATATTTGGAATTTCAAGGAGGTACAATCTTACAAAATGAATGACAATAAAAGAAATCCCATCTATTGTCAATTTTCATATTGCTTTCTAGAGTGGCTATGTTCTTCCTGTGTTGTAGAGCACATGCTGAGAGCCTATTTATGGGTTCTGCACCCACCACCTTCACATCTGTCTGATGTGGGTAAGTTGTCTCTCCTGCCTGTTCTGGGTTCTCCCTCTGTAGAACACAATCACCCCAATTCATATTTCTGGGAGAATTCCTGTCTGCCAGTAGAGACAGTGTTTCCTAGAAACCGTGACAAGTCATTTCTGGCACAAAGTAAGTCTTCAAAGGCTCTGAAACGAGGAAGCATTATCATATATTATTAATTAGTCATCCAAAGAAAGTGCCTGTGATGTTTTTAGTCAGCAATATCAGAGCCTTTCAAATTCAAATTTGATTCTTATAATTTCTGTGTTAAATTCAAAATGTGCAATACATGTCATTTAATGAGCAAAATAGTAGAAATGAGTGCCTAGGTTTAGATAATATAGGTAATGGAGTGCAGAAAAGACCAAGAGACTTGCTTGAAGAACGTGAACTACTTCTACTGCAACGGACTATCCAATTGCTATGCTACACACTCAATAGAAGCCAGATAAGAGAAAAACTGATTTTACATCACAGAGTTGATGTAGCAGTTGGACTAAGCCCACTTATCAGTTGGTCTAAAATTCCAGTTGCTGAGCAGGAAAGATAGCTCAGCCCCCACAGCCTAGGCTCACAAATAAAATTTCCATTTGCAACTAAGTATATTTTAGCTTACACCACATATGTTTTCTTCTTTTTATAAAAATAAAGGTAGCATATAGCAATATTATTTTTACAAATATCTGACACCACACATCCTCCAATGATATTTAGAGATTCTATCCTTGTTAAAATTCACCTAATTATTTTCTTAGTATATAGTATTAGACTAATCATTCTTTGAAAGACATCATCACTTTACAAAATCCTTAATTTTTAAAGATCCATCATAGATTTGCATTATTTAAAATTACTGTCATTTTATTAATTACATTTATTCACTATCACAGTCGTCTACTTAGTAGAAATTCCTGTTGTGTATGGAAGAAAATAGTAGATTAATACAAAGTCAGTAAGTTTTACATATTAAACTTAAACATGCCACAAAAATACCTAACCTTTGATAACTCCATCTACTCAGTTGTTCATTTATTCAGTGTCCATCATAGAAATAGAACTTCAAAAGTATCAGAGAGAAATATAAGACTTCTGGTTTCTTGTTACTAAGGAAAGGGTACTATTTCCTGATTATTAGGATTCAATGAGATGACCCCCTGTCTGACATGAAGTGCTCAAATGCAGATTGGAGGCTCCTCTGTAACTACATGAAAGATGAAACTAGATGAAATGGATACTGTAACTTAAGCCATTTCTGTCCTTTCTGTTACTAAGTCCTTCCTAGTATGAATGTCTCCTTGGAAATGAGAAGCATACTCTTAGGAGCTTGAATGTTCCTTTCACTTTCTACATTATTTCCTTACTACGGAATTTTGAATAAGATTTTGTTCCTCTAAGAAGAAAAAGAGAGGAAGAAAGAAAAAGAGAGAAAGAAAGGAAGAAAAAAAGAAAAGAGGAGAAGGTCTGGCTAGTGCCAAGTAATTAAAACTAATACATGTCTTCTAAACTTAGAAGTGTTAACTAAGATACACTCCAGAGTTTTAAAATTCAGAATACCAAAACAAAAACACACTATGAAGAAACTTAGGCATTTTCAGAATGAGTATATTTTTATGTGCATATTGTTTTCTAAGAAGTGTCAGGGCAATGAGGAAATCAGCTCATTTTAAATACATGCAAGGTAACTGTACATTGAAGATGTATTATATAGGCGATCTGGTACCAATTAATATGCTTAGTTCTCTTCTTACATGGGGTCCCTGAGACCAGAAGACCCAACAAATAGAGACGCCCAAAACTACTGGATTATCAATTTCTTATTGACCTTATGAATTCCAAAGTGAGATTTCTACTTTATATATAGATATAGATATATAAAATTGAGGATCTTAATATTCACTTTCCTTTCTGCCTCTGTCCATACTCTATTCCTATTTAATATTAATATCATTTCCATTGTTCACTAAATTTAATTAGAGTTACCTATACGACTATGGATGTTTGAGCATCTATGTACTTAAGCAAGGACAACTTACCAGTGGCTACACAGTGAAGAATGTGATTGTTTCTGTTCTAGCAAGTATTCCATGACTGTAGGTCTTCAATGAGGGGCAGAGCTTAATGAGCCCCTTTCCTGTCTATGACAGAATATTGATGGGCACAGTTCTGTGAATGTTTTGTGTTAGTAACCATTAATGCTCTAAATTCAGCAGCCATGTCCAGAAGACTTCATTCCCAGAACTCTATCCCATTCTCTGTCCCAAAGATGCTCTCTGCCACTTCTTCTTCAATGCTCTGTGAACCATGAAGAGGTTGATATTGATGCTATTGAGGTCTCATTTAGGGCTGAACAACTCAATAGTTGTTTATTATCAGTATTTTCACCGACTATGAGACTATGTGTTAACTGTCATTCAGTATAGATGAAAACATACTCTGGCCAAGGACATCTAGAAGTAACCTCTGGATGTAAACATGGATTTTAGAAGACTAAAATACTTTTAAATGGCTTCATTGAACACATTAAACAAACATTAGAATATATGTACATAAATATGTGTATGTTTTTGTACATACACATTTACACATTTGTAAATGTATATAAATATATGAGTTTTTATTTTCTAAGAATTTCCAGACCCAGTATATTTTGATTTTTTTAGCAGAAAAATAATTGTGTTGTGTTCTGTAGTGTTTCTAACACAGAAACTATAATCACTGCAAAAAGATTCTTTGCTACACATTTTCACCAAGTCTTTATCTCCAAACTCAAACCCTGGCATCTTAGGCATTAGAAATAGAAGAGCATATTTAATAAAAAATAAATCTAATAATTTTGATTCAATGTACAGTCTCTATTCACAGACTGTAAAAACTTGGTGAGTTAAGCAGCCATTAAATTAAACCTTGAAAAACATTGTGTGTTAAATTGGTATTGATTCTACTGTGTGGCTTTGACCCTTAAGTTACTCAGCAACTGGTCTCAAGAACAGAAGTCCGTTCTTCCAGGAAATGAATCAGTTTCTCCAAAGGGTTGTGAACTTAAATTCAATAATAACTATAATAGGAACTGATGAAAGCAACAAGTCTATAAATAAGACAGGGTCAATGCCTACTGAGGTTCTTCCTGTACTATTTCGCTCTTTCCTAGGTTTGCACAGATACCTCTGTCACCTGGATATATTGATATGTATTTCCGTAAAACTAAAATAAAATAGAAGAAATACAATGAAAGAGACTTCTAATGCAATACCCCTCTTCTGTTCTTAATCATATCATTACATTGATATAGTCAAAGTAGCTTAGATTCTGAATTCAGTGACCTCATCTTCTTTAAAAAAAAATGACATACCTGATTGTTAATGAGACTACTTTTTTATAGAAATGAGTCACATTCAAGTTTTTTAATATAATTTTTTGCTGAAGATACTATCCTCTAAGTTATTAATATGTATTATAAAATATTTTATTTTAAAAGATTCTCTTAGAGTTTAATGCAAAGGAGATCACTTATGAAGAAAAAGAGTTTTTGCCTTATTCCTCGCCACCAGGGATATCAGATTGGTCTCTTCATTTTTGTCTTCACTGTCAGGAATTCTGAGCCAGATGTCACCAAAGTTTCAGAGGTCCTTGTATCTATTTCTACATATTTCCATAGTAGTTATACCTACAATAGAGGGAAAGTGAGGTAGCAATTTTAAAAAAGGTAAAAAAGGAGTGTAACTCTCAAACCACCAAAAGGAGAAAAAAAACGGGTTTGAGCTCTGGCTCTTTTCTTTTCTTGTGCTCGTCACCTGCCACACGAAATGGAAGGCCTTACTTTCAGTCCCTGATGGCACATCCCAGGTTGCAGTGGCATCTCTGCCCTTTCAAGCAGGCTTTTTAAATGTGAATGAAAAGGCTAGGGCTGTGGCAGAGTGGAGAAAAGACCTAGTCTCAGAAGCCTGCTGACATGAATTTTATCCCTCTCACTCCTATAAGAAGCTAAATGTGGGGATGCACAACTAGCTTCATGCCCCCAACAGCTAGACCAAGACAAGAGAATCACTCAGAAGCTCTTGGCCTTGGTTCAGAATTTGCTGCACAGCAGAGGCAATGGGAGCAGTGGGTCCTGTGCCTCGAAGGCAGAAGGAGCAAACTTACTCCTGGAAAGTGCCCTCTGACCTTAACTTGTACATTCTCAAGTATACACCTGCTTGCTCACTCTTATTTTACTTCTTCCTCTCTCTTTCCCTCCTTATTCCCACTCTCCCCCTCCCCACACAATAATTAAATGTCTTAATGTGATTCTTTTGTTTATTATTATTATTATGAACAAAGAAGTCATACTTTCTAACCTTGTATATCCTTATTCAAGGTCCCTACCCCCTCCCACCACATCAGGTCATTTTTTCTTCTCCACAACTCCCCATCCCCTCCCTGGGCAGGCAGCAGGCAGTCCCATGGTCCCACTGCCCCAATATTGCTTAGTTCAGTCTCCACTCCTGGCAGATCCAGTTTTCTTCCCAGTCCCTCAAGAGTGAGTTGGGTGTTCCTCTAGGGGGAATGGGATCCAAGGTGTCAGTCCAGGGTGTTTCTGATCCCAAGCTGTTCAGTGGTTGTGATTCTTAAACTAAAAATTCTACCAACAGTATTGTTTTCTCATCACACTAGTTCTTAGGAACATCTCTGTGGCATCTCTATACTTTTAACTATTTACATTATTTTTCATATTGCATAAGCATACATATATGTATACAAACATACAAATATATACATACATACATATATACATATGTGTCATAGTGGTCACATATATTTGTGAGCAATCACCTTAATGGAAGGTAATTAATAAGCACATGTGGTTTGAATTTTCAGACTGTCATTTGTGCTTTTTCCCTTTTGGAGCCATCAACTCCTTCTATTGTGATCACATGACATTATGTAATTATATAACGGAGCACACTCTCAGGTGTTTTTACTTGATCTGAGTAGTTTACTAATAGCTATGCACTTTGATTACATACTATAATATGCTCCTGAGTAGCTCTTATATCTTCCTTCTGATGGACGGCACTCTCAAGTGTTCAACAGTCTGAGGTCTGTCAATAAAACCTTTATTAGTATAGAGACATTAACTCTTAGGCTTCACTCAAACAGAAAGTGTTTAACGCTTCCGAATGGCAATGGAGCTGCCAGCCTCACACACACACACACACACACACACACACACACACACACACACACACAAGGACCCATGTTCAATCCACAGACTACATCAAAAAAAAATGCCAGCTAGGCAGTATGTGCTTATAATCCCAATTCTGGGAGACAGACATGTTGATCCCTGGATTCACTTGTCAGCCAGCATTGTTACTTTGTAAACTTGGAGCTGTGAGAGTCCCTGTCTTAGGTGAGAGATGGTGGCATCTCTAGCATATGCACACACTTGTGCACATACACACACCTGGAAATCATCTAAAGTTTCTTGTATGTTCCACTGTTTTTACAAAACTGATGTCTAGTCTTATTTCCTCTGAATAAATAATTACTTTGCACCTGTTTCCATTGTCACCTACCCTCTTAGAACTTAGCTTTGTCAACCATGTCCACCTATTGCATGTTCTATTTGACCCTTTAAAAATGAGGACTTCTGTCCACAGACCCCAATAAAGTTTTAATCATTTCTTACATAGCTGATCCACCTTGCCATTTCAGCTTCCAGAAGAACACTTTCACTTACAGATCATTGCATTGTCTCCATCCTCAGTACCACACTATTCAGACTCTGGTTCTTACATCCCTACTACTAGACTGACTCTTATGAAGAATATGCAACTCTTTTGCACCAAATTACCCTGTTTTATTCTCTACATCAACTCCAAGTTCTTCATCTCTTGTTTTCTTTCAACATTTACCTGTTTGCTAGGGGAAATTGCCTTTTATTGTGTCCTTGGTCATGAAGTAAATGCCACCCTAACCACGTTTTCAGGTTTTTCTCAGTGCACAGCACTATATTCTCCAGCAGAGCAACAGTCACCAGCAGAGGCTTGGTATTTCATCCAAATGTTGATCAGTAGCTGCTCTGGCATACTGGCATTCACACTTCCCGTAACACATTTTCTCCATGGATACTTTATCAACCCCTTCCTAGTTGTTTTATGTTGGATAATATTGTTATTGTCAATTTCACCCTTGCCTAAAAATTTGGAATGTTTTCCAAAATATGGGGGTTTAGACTTTGTTTTTGAGATAGTGAAGCTGCACACTTTGGAAGCCAGATTTGAGGAAGGTACTCTATGAGCCAAGACTGGAGTGGTCCTTCAGGGGAGTTAGGGTTAGGGTTACTACTCACTGAATACTGTTTATTCAGTCTGTAGTATATTTTCTAAATAAATTGTAGTTCCTTATTTTTCCTACTATTGTTTAGTTTTGGCCCTTGACATCTTGTGACTCTTTCTTCATAGTCTACTAGCTTTAACACTTTGCTTGTACCTTATACAAGTCTCGAATGCACTCTGCGTAAACATAGGCAGAATTAGTGTTATAGATGCCTGAATATTTTACAAGTTTGTGTCTTTTCTAACAAAAATAAAAGTTTTAAAAGTGAAATAACTGATTTTTAAAAAATAAATAAGACATGTGGTGGTGCAAACTTGTACCCTCTGCACTCAAGAGGTTGGAGCAGGAGGCTTAGGTATTCAAGATCATCCTCTCTGATATTTATTGAGTTCAAATCCATTCTTACATCCATCAGAAGACTGACTCTGTTTCCATATTAAAAGAAAATAAAGCAAAATCCAATGTACAAGTGTAGTTGAATTTTTTTTTTTTACTCTTAATTCTTTGTCTTTTGGGGGGTACCTCATAGCTCCCAAATAAAACATATAGAGGTTTATTAATTATGAATGTTGGGCCTTAGCTTGGCTTCTTTTTAGCCAGCTTTTAAAAAATTATCCCATTTGCTTTTTGCCTTTGGGCTTTTTCTTTCTCTGTTTCTGGATATCTTTTCTTTCCTACTTATTCCATGTCTGGCAGTGTGCCTGGGTGGCTAGCCCCTTCTTCCCTTGATTCTCCATCCCCTTTTCCCAGATTTCTCCTGCTGCTTATTTGTTCTACTGAGCTATTGGCCTGTCAGCTCTTTATTATACCAATCAGGTATTTTAGACAGGCAAGGTAACACAGCTTCACAGAGTTAAACAAATGCAAAATAAAAGAATGCAACACATTTTTGTATCATTAAACGAAAGTTCCACAGCATAAAATGTAACACATCTTTATATAGTATTCTACAACACACAAGCAATAAATATAAAAATGGATATGTATTATAGTTAGAAATTACACGACAGAAGTATTTGAAACCCCTGAATCCATTTCTCTTGACATCCCTATAGAGACTTTCATATATACTACAAATCAACGCTGCTGGTGAAACTGGCTTTTCTTCATGCTCACCCAGCATCTATCTAAGAGTTCAGACCTCAGGAGTCCCCCCTCAAGGACCACTTCAGTCTTGGCTCATAGAATACCTTCCTCAAATCTGGCTTCCAAAGTATGCAGCTTCACTATCTCAAAAACATAGTCTAAACCCCCATATCTTAGACTATGACTTTTTGAAGCTATAAGATTCAAGTTTAATTCCTGTATTAGTCCAATTCCTCTAATTGAATCATTAGATATTTTAGAGACTCAATTTTCTTAATAAAATGGCCATTGGGCCATTATGTGTGATATGTATATAAGTGTCTGACTGGCAGACAATTTTCTACTAACACCTTCAATTATTTCTTTTCAAACCATACTGTATCATAAAGAACTACTATTGCTTCCTTCATTACTTAGTCTCTTGGTCCATGGATTTTTCTCAAGGATTATGATTACCCTCTGCTTGTTACTTTTTCCATGTATTTACATTAAATAATAATTACATGTCAATATATACCCAATGTATTTGTTACAGTTACTCATCATAGGATCATTTAGTTAAAGCATGATGTTAAGTATGACAGAATACCTCTCTTCCCCTAGACCCCTCATCTTTCCACTATGGGTAGAAATGCTGAATAAAATATGAATTAAGAGCTTTTTCACAAAAAAGAAAAAAAACAAGTAAATTTCTAAACACATTAAAGAGCTAGGAAACATACAGTCACCATTACAAACACTTACTGGGATAAAATAGAAGCCTGGAAGATAGAGTCAGACAGAAAATATTAGGACTGGAAGCTGAATGACATCCAATTCCAGGTTAGATAAATTTTAGTTTGTGACCAGGCAGGAATATAAACTGAGGATTCTGTATAAACAAGAGACCCTCCTCAAGTCTTTCTATTTCAAAAAGCAGTATTAGCCTCCATTTCTAATTTCTAGAAGTAAACATATTAAGTATTCTATGCATTGAAATTAAAATGCTATTAGGTGAGCCAAATTGAATATTAGCCATATGAAAGTTAGCCATAGAGAAAAGGGATAGCTAGAATGTATAAATAAGAAAATTGCCTTCTTGTAAGAAGGTAGGGATGGAGGAGAAAGAATCTCACCATAATATAGATCTCCTTAGCAAATCTAGGAGAAATTAGGAAAAGGAAGGCACAATATTTTAAGAGAAGATGATAAAAATATTTCTAAATTGATCAAACAATGAAACCTCCAGTAGGAGGTGGGGAGGTGTGTGGTCAAGTCAACTTTGAACCTAATACTACTGCAGTAACACAAGAGCAGAGCAGAACAATCTTTCCATTTACCAGAAAGAAAAACAGCTATTTGAAAGACAAAGACCGTCAGACCAAAGACATGTCCACATGATATCAGAGAAGGATCTTAAACTACCAAGAAAAACATGCTCCAAGTTTTGTTTTTATTTTTGTTTTTTTAATATATATTAATGTTGAGTAAACTCCATGTTTATTGTGAGGAAGGGAAAACACAAACCAATTTTATAAACCTACTAAAGTTTCTTCTCACAAGCTAAGATTGGGGCAAAGAGAAACAAAAACTCAGGCCACAGTGTGTAGTTAGCAGCACCAGTGATACAGGAGGGCCCTGATTTTATATTCATCTTCATTCTACATTTAGCCATATTTTGGATCTTGCATCCTCAAACCTCAATGAGGAATCATCACTGGATAACATGAAACAACAGTGCTTACCTTATAGATGAAGACCAGCAGTGCTTGAGATAACATATGTCAAAGTTGCTGCCTGGCACACAAGAGGGGTGTAATAGCATGCCTTAGAACCTCAGGCTGAATTCCACTCTTGTAAATCTGATAGGAGTCTCCACCTGGTAAACTACTAGGATTGAAGCACATATGTGCTTATCTGCTAAATCACCTTTCTAAAAGTAATCTTGAGTCTCAATTTCTTCTGTGTACAAATTTCACGTTTGTGCATCTTTTATAGTTTTATTGTATCCTGTCTTGTTGCTGTTACCTATATACAGTCTTGGTTTCTGAAGTATTTGACTACTGTGCTTTTGAATTTGTTTATCTCTGTACCAAACTCACTGTCTCACAGAGTGCAAATACTTGCTCACAAAAATCTAACAAATTCCCATTTAACTGAATTGCAAATGTTAAGTGAAAAAGTGAGTGAATGAAAAGGTATAGACTAGTGTGTTACTTTGTAGCTGAAAACAAATAAAAGTTAAGTGGATTTTATTGTGTGCCATGCTTCAGAGTCATGGGACACTGCAACTGCTAGATCTTTTTTCTAAACACACATGTGTGATACCCTTTGGCCACAGTGAATGTTTGTTTGGCTTCCTTCTATCCTTGACTGTAATAGTTTATCTGGCAGGCAATTCCATTCTAATGCTGGAAATGTACCTCTCAGCACTTCTGAAAATTTTCAGCTTAAAAGCAATCCCTAACTGCAAGTCGCAGATCCCCAGAAAGAACATTGACTCAGTGCCCCTCCTCCCCCACCATTGAAGTCATTTGCTGACCTCTTGGGCCAGTTTGTTGACCAAAACTCAGATCAGGCAAGATCAGTAAGGCGTTGATGCTTGCCATTTTTAACATAAATATATTAAGGATCAGACTACTGTTTTGACCACATTTGTAAGCCTTGTTTGAAAATCCTCAGTTACCTGTAGTTCAAGTTTCAAACAACACAGAGCACAGGCCATGGTGGAGTACACAGACAGCACCAAGTGTGTGCACCCTGGCAATATAACATAAACACAAGTCTTTCAGTGTTTCAAAACATTCACAGAAATTGGGAATAAAAAAGATTAAATATCCATTTTGTCAAATAAGTTTACTACAATGTTTTGAAAAATGCTTATCTATAGTAGTTCAGAATTTCTGAAAACATTATAAATCTATTCCTGATGTTTTAAAAGCCTGTGTGTTAGACATAGTACTAGCACAAGCTAAAATAGAATTTATAAGCAATGAGGCTATATATATTTCCCTCTGAATTTTGTACTTTTCTGACTTAAAGATTACACTCATTAAACGTATTTGTTGAATAAAAGGAGATTGTATTGCCTTACCCTACATAACCTCCTGTAATGCACTGTAGCATGATAGTCCTGTTTGCAATTTAATTATTGCATTAGTTACCTTTATCACTGATACAAAATACCTGACAAAAATCAACTTAAGAAATAGAAGATGTAATTTGGCACAGAATGTGGAGATACAGTCCTTTATGGTACTCAGTTCTCTTTCTTCTTAATGTGGAATCACCTTAACAGACAAGCCCAAACGTGTCAGTCTACATCCAGTCATACTGACAAAAAGATTACATTGACTAAACCTCAGTTTTGTGATTTATAAATCTAAAAAGAATGGTTCCCAGTAGAGGCGCTCAGAGAGATCAAGTCACAAGCAGCAACATAGTGAGCAGCTAGCTGATTGCTGACACATACCTGGGTCAGTTTACTACATCTTCATATCAGCATCTATGATTCATAGAGCCCTGCACATAAAGGAGTCTGTTGGGAACTTAATTTTTTCCATAGCCTTTATGATTATGCTTTTATGCATCAACACACCATTTGTTCAAATATAAATAGCATGATTATTAATTATGAATTTTTATATGACCAGAATGAAAGAGAAAAATCTTAATTCATAGATGGTACCTAAATTTTCATCACTGTATCATTGTATCTAAGTGTCTTAGTACATTTTATCTACAACCTTGGTGTTTCTCATTGTTGCTTCTCGCTGTGGTCTTGTCTAATATTTAATTGAGCTGCATTTAAAAAGTAGAATTTGGAGAGCACTATGACATTAACTGGTAAGTAAAATTATTCTTGATATTTTTTGAAACTTTATAAATGTACAAATCTTACAGTATCTTAAATGATTGTGCCAAAACAACTACATCTTAAGATTGTTTAATATCTAGTTTTAAAACTAAATATTGGCACCATTTGTTGATTCATTTACTCTGGTTCTATAAAGGAAGATATATTTCCATGGTTCCAACATAAATCACATCTTAAGTTTCAATTAAAATGTGACTTTTTCAACTCCAAAGCTCTGTGTGACCATTTCGCCATCTGTTGGATAACACAACCCCACTGAGTTGAGCCTAGATAATTATGAGTGTAGGAACAGTGAAGAGCAAAGTTCAACTTGGGATCCAGTTGAGAATGACTGTTAATTATGAAGAGATAATTACTAAGAGCTTGTCTCACAAGCTGGGAAGAAATAGAAAATAGATCTCACTCACACGTACACGTACACACACAAATACACACACACACAAAAATGTGCATTTGTCTACATTTTAATCATTGCCAGAATTTCTGTTGTAGGTATAGATCTCACACACACACACATACACACACACACACACACACACACACACACACACACACACAATGTGCATTTATCTACATTTTAATCATTGCCAGAGTTTCTAGTGTAGGTATAGATCTCACACACACACATGTACACACACACACATACAAAGTGCATTTATCTACATTTTAATCATTGCCAGAAACCTTCCTTTAAGATACATAAGCCATATCATATAGTTTGTCTATTAAAATCACTTACCAAGAGAAGTTCTGTTTGTCATAAATTCTTCCTAGGATTCTTTGTGTTTTTGTTTGTTGCTGATTTACCCCCAAGAAAGCATTTGTATTATCAGTCTTGGGAATAAGAGAGTGAATCAAGCCTTCACCACTGTTGGAATCTGACTAAAGCCTTTAGCATATTCTGAAGTTACATCCCAATTAGAGCTGAAAAACTGGAACCAGCCCTCAGCTGTTAAGTTTGATGACAGAAGGAAGGATTGGGGTTTCCATTGTGCCCCTACTTCATACCACAGAATATTGTTTGAAAAGATACCACCTGGATCCATTTTCTTCTTTTTTCTGATATTAATAACTGAGCTAGGGAATAGATAAAAGATAAATTGTAAAGGAAAATCAAGTCAATTTTTTTAACCTTACTTATATTATCATTAGATGAAATTTCACTGAGCTATGTACTGGATGCTGAAGCCTTTACCACTGACTCACCAGTGCTAGAGGCAAAGGACTTTATAGAATTATTAGCTCATGAGAAATCTCTTGCACCTTCATTGCAGGCATGAAACTGAACCCATCTACATGGTTCATATGATGTAGTTGAGAGGTGCTTCTGGATTCTCCAACATTAAACATTTGTGACTTTAGATTATGACATAAATTAGTATGTAGGCATTAGTAGTGAAATGTAAAGGAAAGATTTAAAACACCCAAAAATAAAGGTGCTAGAGAAGCCCTAATGAATCCTTGCTTAGAAACAGAATGAGGTTGGCTATTGTGATCCATCTTCCAGTTTCTGTTAGCTCACTGGAATATGAAGCGAAAATAATTCTTTACTCTTAATTATTTACAATTTGACATCATACATGTTGGAATCCAGGTAAATCTACATGATTAACAGACATGTCATGTGTAATCTCTCCATACTTTAGTTTGGCTTTCTCTAACAAATGAATAATGTAAGACTTTTCTCAAAGATCGGACAGTTAGATAAAAATCTAAACTTTTTGTATGAAGTTGTGAATATCATAAGTTCACAATAGTGATTACTATTGAGAGTCACCTCAAATTGTGTTCACATGACATGGGACTCTTCATAGAAACACACATAGGTTATATATTTGAGACTTGAAGATCTATAAAAGCATCTCACATTGAAGATTACTAATTCAGTTTTCCCTCGTCTAATGGTCTTGAATAAATTAGGATTATAATAGAAATTTTAACATTTACCTGCTTGTTTTCGAATGGGCAATCAGTTTGAAGATAGAAATGCTAATTCCAATACAAAGCAAAAGAATACTGGAAAGCTGGAGCCCAGGAAGCCTAACTTCTAAGGGTAGATGTTTGTCCCACGGCAAATTAATCTACCTGGTTCCAGTTTTGTTAAACTTCTGAGGAAAACAAATTGTGCCTGAGGCTTTGCTTCAAAGGTCACTTATAGTTGTCACATTATGGTTCCACAAGAAACTTAGAACAGCTCAATTTTCAAAATTCTTTTACTTGTGAGCAACATTGAATCTTGTGTCTGTACATCTGCTTATTTCTCCACTTATGTGAAGAATATGTGGTTGATTTTATTTTGTAGTTAATTTTCTCCCTGCATCTGATTCAGTTTCTAGATGACCTTAAAAGAACCATTTGTTCCCCTCAGGCAGAATTATCTTCTTGTGCCTGAATAGACCAGTCACACATGTGGGAAAGACTCTACAATTCCCATGATTTTCTCTAAAAAATTATGTAAGTTCTTATGAAAACCAACTTTTACTTTTAAAGGCTACATCTCAAGCTTAATTTTTTTATATAAATTAAAGAACAACTTCTTGTCTAAAGTTTCTGTTCAACAAACACACATAAAAAAATAAAACATGCTCAACAGATATTTAAGAAACTTTAATGTTTATTTGTGAAATTTAACTTATGAAATTTTATAACTTTTTATATCTAATTTGAAATAGAGATACCCAATAAAGATGGCAGGGAACAGGAGTGTGTATCCTTGTGCCCCTGTGTGGCTATGGTTGGTGGGATTAAGAAAAAGGGAATTGCTTACTAACTGAGGTTATAAATTCTAATCCTGGAAGCAGATGAAAATCTAATAATGTAGATAGACTTTTGTGTTTCCCCAACTCCCATTTGAACAATATCACCTACAAATCAAATGATTTGTTTTATTTTTCATAACGGAATTTTCTTATTTCCACTTCTACTATAACTTTACCTCAAAGGAAGTTCCATAGAAAAAGATATGGATGAGGTTTTCATACAGTTAGAGTCTGATGTTTTACCAGGCAGTGGTCATTATTTAATGAGGTTCCTAATTTTGTGGTTCAATGTATAACTGACACTGTTCTGGAGTTGGTTATCCACACTTGAAGTAGACAGTGAAATGAAACAATACAAATTTTAAGACAAATTTTTCCTCTGTGTTTGCCTCATTTGATCCTTTCCGTTCCCCAGGCAGAAGCCTGGCAGAATGTTCCTCAGAAACACATCTATCATGTGCTCCCTATTATTTCAGGCAATCTCTCTTCTCTTTACTTTGTAAAAGTAACTTTTGAAACTTGTAGTTCTTTATTTTCAGCTGTCTAGCCATCATTCCAGCCAGCTCCCAGGGTTGGAAGAGATAGACCAGGGACCTGCCCTCCCTCTAACCCATGGAGTATGACTTGGAAGTAGAAGGAGCAAGGAAGCAATTAAAAAAAAAGTTCAAAAATTTCCTTCCAGGTCATATTACATCAGAGCCTGATCTATGTCAACACTATAGACCTTCCTTCCCTTAGGTGTTAAAACACTGGACTGAATTTAGCTGTTCTAGAGTACTATTTCAGATATAAGCTTTGTGTTTCAGTTTCCTAAAGCGCACGGCATATAACAAAGTCAATAAAATGAGACACATACAATAAAGGCATGTTCAAGTTTGCTAACAAAGTGAAAAAAGGTCTGAATCATATGACAGACTCCTAATAAAAAATATACTTAAGAAAGGCTAACAAGACTATTCTGTAGGTAAAGAATTTATGCACAAGCCTAATGACATGATTTCAAACTCCTGAATCCATACTTGTGGAAGGTGTCTCCTGATTTCCATGTGTTTTCTAGCACACACAAACTTGTGCTTAGATGTACACAATAAAATTTTTAATTAAAAAATAAACAGACATACATTGTGCTGAGGCTTTGAATTCCTGAAATGGCATGCGAAAAGACATTCTAGGTTTCCAGAATACAGCTATTTATCAGTATTTTATTACTGTGATTTAATTTTCATGTGTTTTTAAATTTATCATTTGTTATCTTAATTAAAATGTGCTATATCATTAAGTATTTCATCTTTCAGTTAGATAGTTTTACATGCAATTATGTGAAAAAATAATGAAAAACTTCTGAACGATTTTAGTAAATGATCTGGATATTTGCCCACATCTTATAATTAGCTCAGTTAGAAGATTAATTAATTTCTATGTAGCTTTTGTAGAAGATATATTTCTAACATGTACCTATAAAATTATTAGTATAAACTCATTTAATAAATAAAGGAAAACATGAATTTAAACAAGCAAGAAAATAATCTTATGTAAGACCAAACCATGGGTACATAGAAATCATCATGTGGCTGCCTGAGTTGTCTTGTATTTAACCAAGGTGAGAAATGTTCCAGGTACTTTAATCATTATCTATTTTTCATCAAATTAAAAGACACAATAATCATTTACACTATTTACATTACAATTGTTTGGCATGTGGGCATGGTAACAAACATTCATAATTACATTGTTCTCATAACAAGACGGGAGGCATAGACAGGAGATATCATGGAAACTTCTGGACCAGCTAGTCTGGCAAACACAGTGATAAAACAAACCTTCTCAATCAAGGTGGAAGATGGAAGATGAAGAACAAGATCTGAGGTAGTCCTGTGGCCCCCATGCACATGCTGTGCTGGCACATGATGTGATGTCTGTTAGGTTTGCGGTTGTTTGTTTTGTTTTGTGACAGCCCTGTTTGTGTTTGCTAGTGTGTGTGTGTGTGTGCGTGCGCGCGCGCGTGTGTGCATTGTCTTGTTCATCAGAGAATTAAAGGGCATATTTTATTTGCAAACTATGGTCAGCAGTCTTGCCATTGCCTATTCAAGATAATGATGCTGAATAAGTACTTGTGATGATGAAGACACAGGAATGGGTTATGAATCTATGTGGCAGCTATAGCTCTAACTTCTAACTAGCTTTCATTTTTCATCTTTACAATTTCCATTTCCTCTTTTGAAATAGATCCTCCTGCCCATTTTGATGGTCTTCTGAGCTCTTCTGACATGTGATCTGTTAATGATACTGTTAATAATTTTTCATATTCTTTTTCTCTTTTTTTTTTTTAGTCTCGACCTATTCCTTCCCATCTTACTTCAGCAGTTGCAGAGAGTATCTTGGCTTCAGCCTGTGAAAGCGAGAGTAGAAATGCTGCCAAGAGGATGCGACTGGATAAAGCCCAGGTACTGAGGCGTGTGCAGGGGCATAGGAGCTTAAGTGGTGTTCCGGGGCATAGGCGCTTGCGTAGTGTGCAGGGGTAAAGGCGCTTGTGAGGAGGATTCAGATACTGAGGAGTGTACAAGGGCACAGACACTTACATGATAGATCCAGGTACTGAGGAACGTGCAGGGGCACAGAGGAGTGTGCAGGGACATAGGACTTGCCTGGTGTGCAGCAATGCAGGTGCTTGCGAGGATCCAGGTACTGAGGAATATGCAGGGATGCAGAAGCTTGCGTGGATCTAACATACAAGCCAACTTCTGTTCTTTTATAGTTGGGCTTGGAAAATGCTATGCTCTGCTGATCCCTGAATACCAAACAAAAATATTCGATGGTGAGAACGGGACAATAGCACAACTGAATTAAACTTCCTGTATCAATTTAATGGCTAAGACGTTTGACTAACTGGTGATCATATTATTCAAATTTACCTCATCAATATGATTATGACTCAAATATGTTCATTTGTAATGCAAGTGAACTTTTATTTAATTTTGTCTGGTCTGATCTAGCATATATTTCTAGACTGCTTAGTTGGGGGGAGGGGGAGTTGTTCTGTACTTACCAATTACAATAGATTATACTGATGTTAATCAAAGTACAGACAATATCTTGAAAGGTTAGAAAGTCTTAAGTGTAGACCTGATCTGATGGCTGTGCACATCCTGAACTTACTCTTCTTAATTAAATGTTTATCTGAGGACTCTATTCTTGAGGCTGTAGCTGTGTGCAGTATAATGTGTACACATTTGGTATACTGTTCACTCTTGGTGGTTCTCTTAGATCTTCTGCATTTTTCTGTCTTTCTTTCTTATCTACACAGCAGATTTCTTCTTCTTCTCTGCCTTCCTTCCTTTATCCACAGTGAAAGATCTAAATTTCAGTATGTTATATTATATGCTATTGATAAAAGCTTTCTTTATTGTGATTTGTTTTAATTTTATAAATTACGTGTGGACTTCATACTTATTGCAGCTGAGATAATTGCAGATTGAATCGTTAGTTCAATATATTTTATCAAGCAAGTTAAAGGGGATTTTATTTTAAAATTAGAATATCCTTTAAGTGTTTCAGAATGGCATTTTGTGTAGTCATTACTATTAAGTATTGCATACTTATAGTCCTGAGCATTGCAAAGGATGAAGCCCATAGTTAAAATGGAGTATAATGCTAAATAAACCTATGTGAAAATGCCAAGTTTGAATTTATTGATGGTGACAACAGTATATATTTACATGTCCATGTCTTCAGCTTAGATAATTTATCATCATTTTAATGATGAAATTTATCATAAGGTGGGATATAGTACTATACACATTGCCATCTAGCATCATGGTTAGCTTGTAAGTTTGTAAAATAACTATATCAATTTTGATTCTCTTCTCTACCATAAGTGATTGGGCAGATCTGTGTGCCTCAGTTTCCTCATAAGAAATAATATTTACTTTATTATTGTAACAGTACTACTTTTCTGAGTTGATACAAGCTCCTTAAAAAGGAGGCTATGTGTTACCTACTAAGCATTTTTCTGGGAACAAAGCAAGGAGCAACAAGGTGTACCTAGAAGGTTCTCCCGTGTAGGTCTTTTGCCAACACCTTTCTGCCAGTGAAACTAGAAATAAGCATCATTAGTCTGAGTCTAGTGTAAGAGTCTCTGTCATACTAAGTTCATTTGAGGAAAGATCTTAATTCTACAACTAAAATATTAAAATTCTAGAATTGAAAGAACATTTTCTGCTTGATGAATAGCCACATGCACAGCTTACTGACTCTAGAATATATTTGCACAGTATCAGTAATAGTTATATTTGATAAAAATTGACAAATTTATGTTGTCTTATTGCCTATAATACTACTCTACAGTATTCATCATGTTGGGATATATAGTGATATGTGTTCAAACTGTACAACAGATAGACATATTTAATTTATAAAATTATTGTGATTAGTTGGTAAGTGTGATTGAAGAAAAAGTATATTTTATATTTTAAGTATGTATGCACTATATGCTTGATTATCTACAGCAGTAGAAATACCACACGTGTTTCACTAGTCATTTATGGTTAACTAGTAAATTTGCACTATTATTGAAGGCCTTTTTCCCAGGCTAGTATTAGAGCACCCATCAATTAAAGAAAAACTGTCAACAACAATTAAGAATGAGATTGCCTGCTATTGTTCTGTAGAGTGGGATGGATGGGTACCAGTGGTCCCTTGATTATTTCCTCAAATTTTCTATTTTATTTTATACAACATAGTGGTTGTATCATGAAAGGTTGACAACATTGAAGTGGAGATATGTAAGAACTTTCTTACCAAGCCCTAAATGGGTTATGAAGTCTCAAGATACATATAATGAGTAAGAAACGAATGTTTTAAATTATATCTCACAGACTGAGAAATGGCTCAGATACTAAGCACTTGCCTAACAAACCTTAGACCTCATTCCAATCCCTATAACCTGTAATAAAACAAAGACATGGCAAAATACTAGGTAGGCATAATGGTATGTACTGATCACTACAAAGCTGGCAAGGTGAAATGGGCAGGTTTCTTGTGCTCTCTGGCCAGACAGTTGAATCTACATGGTGAATTTCATAACAGTGAGAGACTCTGCCTTAAGAGAAAATAAAAAGTGGATAGCACTAGGAAACACTACCCAAGGTTGTTTGCTGATGTTCCCATTTATATTTATATGAATCGACATGAAATTGAATGAATAAGTTGTATTTTATAATTATTTTGAGAATCAATTAGATACTTTAAAATGTAACAACAATAGCTGTATTAATCTGATAGTAATGTTTTAATAAAAATGGAGGTCCAGAGAGTTGTGGAGACCCACATAAGTTGAAACTGCATGAAAACAATCTCATCTTAGATGCCACACAAAGACTTCTGCAATGATTCTCCTCCAAATTTGGTACTTACTACATCACACTGATGTTAGATCTAAACTCTGCCTCGTTATTTGCAATTATGCTTTCTGTGCTTACCCATAATGCAGAACCCATAACCAAACCCACGAATCTTAGAATTTACCCACAGTTTAGAGGTTTTTTATCTGCCCCCGTTGAAGTAGAGGCATAATTTTGGAAACTGAAAGGTCACAATCTGTTTTTGTTTTCGGTCCTCCCAGCCCCTTCATTGCCACTGGCTGCCCACAGAGTGAGCTCTAATTATATGTGTCCCTCATAGTTCATGACGTTTGATGAGTTAATTGGATTTTATGGGGCTGTTTGAGCTATGAACATGAAAGGTGTTATGGATGTGTTAAATACTTTATTTCAAATGTCCATTTCATACAAATACATGTAGCACAGGCCTGAAGTCAGCCAGTGGCAAGGTGAGAGCTGAGAGCTTCCCCAGACATCAGAGTTCACAGAACTGAAGTGAATCCCCATGCACATCCGGATACATGCAGTGTTTCTGTTCTTGCACATGAAAATTTGGAAATTTTTCATGATTAAAGAGAAATTCTCCCACAGTTTTGGTACTGAAAAAAAGGAGCAATGACAGACTTCACTTTTTTGTCTCGGTGAAAATTTAAAATGAGAGTCTTCCTTTGTCTTTCTTGATCTTTCTTCTTACTTTTTCATTGAAATTTTGCTGTTGTATAGGGTTTTGTTTGTTTGTTTTGCTTCCTTTTTTCCCCTCGAAACAAAGTCTCATTCTGTAGCCTGGGCTGGTCCCAATTCTTAGGTGATATATTGGGTTGTAAGCAAGTACTACCAGAAAAATGCTTGAATGTTATCTAGTCTACAGTGCATTTAAAAAGACACACTGGAGCAGCCAGGGAAAATGACACCAGCTCCTAGCTGCTTGTTCATTTATTATTGATGTCAACTTGTTATTTTCTTTTTCTTTTTGAGGAGTGTCACACATTGTATCCACATTTTTGATTGATGATTTAAAGTTTGGAAATGATGGTTTTATTTAGTTATAGTGTCCATTCATCTAATGACATTAATTGCTAGTTCTAAAGAAGAGTTCACCTAAGATCAAATGGTTGGGGGCTTCCCTATCAGCATTCCAGAAACTTCTGTCTTTAAAGGATAAAGCAATAGATGCTGAGTGACATCACCTTGTGCAATTACTGAGAAAAATTGGAAATTTGTACTTGACTGTGTTGTAACACCTTTGATTCTATTCAAAAACACAGTGGGAAGAGTTGGCATGTTGGTTGGTTACTTTGATTTAACAGAAGATAAAGGAAGAGAATAATAAAATGCTAAGCACTAATTTTTTTGCTAAGCTAAAAAAATTTTTGACAGAAATCCTGAATAAATTTATTGACTCCAGATTTAGAAATATCTAGAAATCCCACAGTTCCTTGCTATTGTATTTTTTAATTTAATGGTGATGCACTTACTGAAGTTTACATTTCTTTATGCTTTTTCCTTGTTCTTCTAGGGCACTAAAGCATGGACTTGTTATTAGAAGACAAACCATTATACATGCAAACATTGAAATTGTAGCTGTGTACATGGAGAGACTCTTAATACATTTCATGTTGTCTTGGATACATTTGGAAACTACCAAAAACACAGACTGAGACAGTTTTGTCTTTTTAAAAATCCCCCACCCCTATGTGTAGATATGGTATACCTATGAGTGTCTATGTGTATCTAGGTCAAGTATATGTGTGAAGATCAGAGGCCACCTTCACCTTCTACCTTGCTCAAGACAATGTCTTTTTGCTTTCCACCTTTGCATTTACCAGATTAGATGTCTCATGGGATTTAGGAGATTTTTCTTGTCTCTGCCTCCTATCCTAATTTAGGATGCTGAAAGTACAGACGTTATATGCTCAGGGTTCTGGCTTTGCATAGCTTCTAGAAATAAGGTCCTCATGCTTCTAGAGAAGTTTAACCTACTAAGACCCTAGCCCCATGAAACAAGTTTAGAGATAGGAAGCTTCTTCAACATTTCTGCAATTGAATTACATTGACAATAAGCTTGACCATCCATTGAATTTAAAGCTAAATTTTTAGTAGATTTTATTATGTAATTACAAACTGTTGTGGTAACTGAGGTATGACTTGAAACCTATTTCCTGAGTCTGCCAGACCACATTTTCTTGTCACTATTCTTACACATCTTTGGTCTTTATTATACTCTGAGCAATTTCCTTTCTTATAGATGGTATTTTGGAGACAGACCTGTGTCTTCAAATCTCTTAACATGTTTCAACATTGCTCTTCTATCTATAGGATAAAATATACTATATAAGAGAAACAAAACTCCATTGACAGTAATTCTAAATTGTTCTTCATTTTATACTTTATGATATTTCTGGCTTCATGTGGTGCAGTATGTGTTGCTGGGTATTGATATCCTCATTAATATAAATATTAATAGCATACACATTAAAGGATACAGCATTGACTGAGACATCTTAGACTTAGGGCCAAGGAAATTGTCATATTTCATTAAGTTGGCAATGTTTAGAGCCATTGAAAAAATTCCCAGTGTCATAGGCTTGCTTGAGAAGATGCTCCTTTTTAAGTCATTTGTCTTGATAATTTGAGAAATTAATAAATAAATATTTACTAAACGTTCTATTCCCTGCTTTTAAAGCACACTTGCTTCTTAAAATTTTTTATTAATTAAATTTTTTTCATTTACATTTCTATCATAGTTCCCCTCCCTTCTCTTTTCCTATTTTCTCTACCCTTTCACAAATTTGGAGATAAAGATTTCTAAATGTTGATAGTATTGCACTATGGCCTAAATTTCCTCTGTTCTTTGAGGACTTTCTCTGTCACTATGAATCTTGGGAGAATATTGGAAAGCTTACTGCTACTTTATAAATCCCATTTTATAGATTACTAGGGGCAGATTCTACTTACTCTAATTCTCATGTACAAAGGACATCTTGCCAATTATTTGTAGGATAATTTCTGAGTAGCAGAATTATTAAGGGGAAGAATTCCCAGGGCTCTTAAAAGTTGCAATAAACAAGATCCATAACCTTGAAATGTCTCCTTTCAAACCCCAATATAAAAATTAAATTTAGTATAAATTAACTATGGTCACAATTAAGGAATATTATCCTCCAATGTTCATATTAAAATGCTTAAAGGGAAGTAATAAAGTTGTGTGGTAATAGTAATGAAAGAGTATCTTACTGTGTAGATGTGTGGACACTGAGACACTAGAAGGAATGATGAAATCGGGAGGTGCTTGCACCTGTACATCATAGTCATGAGAATGCAAAAACTAAACTGTCCTCTGGTCCTGTACAAGAGCCAATTTGCTGGGTCAGTGACACACATTTTCCAAAGATAGTAACATTCCAAGTGAAATAATAGGCTAGTCTCTTGATTTATGCAGAGTGACAAACCTGAGACATCTAATCCATATGTGAACGCAGACATTGGACTGCATTCAGTCTCATGGCCAGTTTAAGTCTTTGTCTCCAATTAAAGTCTTCAGTCTGGCTACACACAAAGATCTCTAGCTGAACTGTGAAAAACCATGTGGGAATGGATAGTCACACAATACTGCAGAGTATGTCAGGCTTTAGCAACCCCCACCTCTTACCCTCATTGATGCCAACAGCACCTGCTCAACACTGTCCCCAAGGTTTGGCATGCTGTCTTCATCACTGTGGAGAGAATCATGTAGGGTTTGATTGAGGGACTGAGTCACAAATCTTCAGGTCTGGCCAGTTCTACCCTCTCAGGGGCTCCCATTTTGAGGAGACTAAATTTGAATCTCAGAACCCGTTAGTTGCCAGTGCATATTATAACACATGAATTTTTCTTTTATTCTTTTCAAAAAAATATAGGGCTTTCAAGGAAGACATTTATATAGACCAAGAACAACAAGGAAAAGTCTGAGTTTTCTTGTTTCTTATTCTTGTTTTGCTGCTGTTGCTATGTTGATAAGGATGAGGTCATTATTTATCAGTGGTCATCTCTGTTAGAACTCAATCAAAAAACTGTCACACAAGAATGTTAACTGCAGTTTTATTTTTACACAGGTCCATTTGTAGCCATTACTCATAATGTGACCATTTTAAATGTTGCCCAGTATACACTGACAATCTTTTCTAATTTGGAGCTCTCTTGCCCTTTGACCACCTGCTGAATACAGGGACACCACATAGTCCAACGTTTGCTGTATAAAGGATGGCAAGGGAATGGCAGCAGCAGAGGTTCTGAGATGATTCTGTCCATAAGCTCTTATCACATGAACTAACCACAGCTGGAGGTTGTAGAAGGTGTTGCTCTTACTTGCACTTCTGGGTTTGTACTGAAACATCTGTATATTCAAAGGCTTCTGGCCTTCTATTCCCATAGGAATGAAGTGTCTTTCATATAAGAAAGGTCACTAACAATTGGATCTCACATTACGGGCTTACATTTATAAGTAAAAGGTGCTGGGAAAATTAGAAAACCTATTCAGAGTCCTGTGACAGCAAACATACTAATTCCTGTGCAAGAATTGATAATGGTAACATGAACATTTTTTAAAAAATTAATTTTATGGAAATTAAATTTTAAAGAATTTTACTTTTATAAAAGTATTGCATATACACATATGAGTGTGTGTAATATATATACATTACACATATATATGTATGGGTATATATATATAGAGAGAGAGAGAAGAGAGAGGAGAAGATTTTCTCTGTGTAGCTCTTGTGGTTCTGGAATTCACTCTGTTGATGAGGCTGACCTCAAAGTCATAGAACCACTGGTCTCTGCCTCCAGCATGCTGGGATTAAAAGCATGTACCACTGCCTCCCAGCCCATAAATATATTTTACAGTTGTATTTGTGTACTTTATTTTATGTGCATGAATTATTGCATGCTTAATACCATGAAAGCCAGAAGAGGTCATTGGACCCCCTGAAACTGGAGCTGTAGGCAGTTGTAAGCTACCATGTGACTGCTGAAAAATGAACATGAGTTCAGAAGAACAGCAGGAAATGCCCTTAACCACTGAACTATCTCTCTATTCCCCATTACAGACAGCTTATTAGTAAATTTATTTGACTGTTTTACTCAAGTGCACAATGCTTATAACCTATTTTAATCCCCATCCTTTTATCATCCTATGTTGTATGATAGACTTTGCTTGGGAGATGGGACCAAATTTCTCTTCACCTCAGATCAGAAACCAATGATGGTTCAAAGTATGACATCACCAAAGTCCAACTTCATGAACTAATGAGTTTTGTTGGAGGTACTTATAGGAGTGGGGTAAAGGGTTACTCACAGCAGCAGAAATCACTCAAACACAGCTGCATCACCAAACCCCACCTCAGGGTAGGGAACAGCTCAGAAAACTGATCACCTAGAATACATTGCATAGCCTCCAGGCCACTCAACAGATCACACATTGTGCTTTCCAGGAGGCTCCAATGGCCTCAGCCTCTTCCAGGCAGTCTGTGATTCTTCTAGACAATTCTGCTGCTCTCTTCAAGGAGAGACTCTCAGCAGTCTTTAAAACTTATATATCTTAGGGAAGGAGGGGCCTGGAGAATATGATCACCTTCAAAAACTTCTGGAAGTTATTGAAAGTTCTTTGCTTCCTATTTTAAGGATTTCCCCTGCAAGTTGGAATGTTTGGATCTTGGAGGAAATTGCTACATAATACCCTAGCCCCTCATCCATTCAATAGAGGTAAAACAAAGACATATGTGCAATTAAAGTATTTTATGGAATATAAAACTCACACATAGACAATACTTATTTACTGCTTATGTTCTAAAATTTGAGTTTGTTGTTTATTTTTCAAGATAGTTGAGTGAAGTAATGCCAGTTGTACTTTGAACCAACTCTGCAGAGAAAAATATTTGACCCCAACTCTGTTGGTATTTTGTGAGCCAACTAACTGCATTGCTTGTACCTGTCAGCATTAGCTTGATGAGTAGACTTCAAAAATGAGTGAATTTCAATTTGTGTTCACAAATGAGAACTGTTTTACTGGTATTTTTTAAAAAATGTTCTGTTTTTCTATTTATTTGAACTACTCTTTTCATAAATATTAAATTATCTGTCTTGGTAAGAAATGATTGATGAAAATTGCTTCTAAATCTGTCCTAAAATGATTTATTTGGCAAATATGCATTACTGTGTGGAAGACAAGTTTAGCCAATGTAGAAAGGAGGGAAATGTGTGCTGTAAGCTATTAATACAGCTTTTCCTGACCTGGCTTGGTGTTTCATAATGGTAGATTTTTAATTCTGAGGAAAATACTGAAACACTCACGTTGAAATTCAGTAAGGCATCATTTTTTATCAACAAGCTCTCTTTCTGTTAAAGATCAATGAAGCACAGATGGTACACTGTGTGGATGCATTGCTGTGAGCCAACACAGTAGACTAGTTGATGTCTTCCTGGGCACTTGAGAGGGCCTCAAGACCGTTTCAGCTAGACCGTGAGAAAAGGGAGACGTTGACAGACAGGAAGTTCCTCATATTCTTGACATGAAGAGCATTACCAAACAATAGACGTCCTTTAATATCCAAAACAACAGTCTTTATAAGGGATACTTGGTGTGTGTGTGTGTGTGTGTGTGTGTGTGTGTGTGTGTGTGTGTATTTTCATTTGTGTTGGATGTGTGTAAAATAAACATTCATGTGTATGGAGGTAAGGGGTAAACATACGGTGTCTTTTTCAACTACAGTTTATCACATTTTTTGAGACAAGATCTCTCACTGAACCTGGAGCTCACCAGTTGATTAGGCTGGCTGGCTAGCAAGCCCATAGGATCCACTTGTCTCTGCCTCTCCAGCACTAGGATGTATGTATATATGCCACCACATTTGGTTTTTTACCCTGATGTTAGGGATCAAAATTAGGTCTATATGCTTTCATGGTGAGCACTTTTTCAACTGAGCCATTTCTCCTATTTCAGCTTGGTATTCTTGATAAAAAAAATGATAGGACACAGAATTGATACAAAGTAGATTGGCAAGATTCTGGTGTGCTCTGAAAAAGAACGCATATACCCACCAGAGTGCCCTCCAGAGGGGAGTGGTAAAGAGGATGACTTCCCATGTCTAGAGAGTTTTAGGACAGGTGCACAAAAGGGTGCCTAGGGATGCTGAGTTCCTCATACTGTATGGAGTTGCCTCATATGATGTGTTTTTTTATATTGTGTCTATATATTAATTGGAATATATACCTAAAATAATTATGTAAGCTCAAAAGCAAAAAATAACCAAATAAATCATGTTTATTGTTGATATTGTTGAAATGCCATTTATTACCTGGCTTAGCTCAGCTAATTCACAATCTAATAATTTGTTTATATGGCTACATGCAAAATTACTATTCTAACTTAAAGATATTTTATATCAAAATGTAGTTATTATAAATTTATTAAGTTAGTCAAATAATTTTCATCATTTCCAAAAACACAAAAGTGAATTTATTTGTTTGAAGTGTGTCATTTCACTCATTTTTCTTAATTAATTTTTCTTAAATAATGAAATTATTTAAATTTAATTTACATAAATAAGTTAAATAAATTATTTCACTATGTGTTTCTCAATGGTAATACAGCCATATTATTCTGTCTGCCTGTCAACAGTAGTGGGAAACACACATAGATCAAGTCGATTGTCTCTTGAACCAGTAGAACAATGGGAAGCTCAGAAACTTGCCTTGCTTTGTGTGACCTTTCTGAGTTCTTTGGGAAACAGAAGACGCACCCCACCTTTTGATTACTTTGTTTCTCTATCACTTGCCTACTTTTCTGTTTCATTTCCTGGCCTCATAGAAAATCCTCACATATTTAAATAAAAAATATATTTTTAATTTTAGGCCTGTCTTCAGGTTATGAAATATCAGTTGCAAGGTGGTAGAAGACACTCCACAGGATGAATGGGTGGGTTGGCTTCAAATACAGAAATGTAGCACAGCATATTGATATGATTCCTGGGTCAAAGTCAGAAAAACATGTGATTGACTGGTTTCTCCACAAACAAGTCACTTTGTTAATGCTATTTTAAAACAGCTATTTTTAGGTTCAGCAGAGAAATGATGAATCTGATATATTTGGTTTGTGACAAATAAATTCATTTTTCTTGTAATTTGTTCATTCATTGTTCTATCCTTTACCCTTAATTTATATACTTTACAAGCCACTAGTAACTGAGAAGGGACCAATATTACATATATTTGGAAAACTGTACTGTAGTCACACATCTGTTATGAAGTTATGGGATATCAAAGCTTAGGAAATTGGAAAACACTTTTCAAAGAAAGAGATTTTGTGATTCTTGACACCACATATGAAGTATATACACTGAGACATGCAGTCTCAGAGGATACACAGTTTTAGGCAGTCAGATTTAATATGAGACCTGAGTGGTCATTGCTTGTGCTTTGAAGGAGCTGAAGAGGAGCCCTTATTAAAAATTACTTTCCTTCTGTTTCCGTTGTCAGTCTTTCTATGTAGTTTTATCACATGGTTACTAGTCCTACTGTGTGCCATTAGAGCATCGGTGGCAGGCTCAGGTGCTACAGATAAAGTAACAGAAAAGTGATCCTCTGAAGCATGTCCTCAGCAGGTGTCTGTTTCGGTTGGTGCCCTTCCTCAGTGCATGACTTCTCTCTCATAACAGTAAAGGAAGGCTGATGTATTTGGACAGCAGCTCTTTCGACTAGTGTGTACTAAGTTTCTGAAGTTTCCAACATCAGGAAATACATCTTTGTTTCTCTCAATGTCCTTTACTGGCCAGCAATAATTTTGAGGGGGCAAATGACTTGACTTCAACAATACAGTGGCTCCTACACTTCTACATGGTACCTGCATTAACTCTCACTTACACACCAGGAAGGATTCATATGAAAAACCATTATTAACCATCAGTGTGTTAGGGTTCTGTGAAAGAGGTTTTCTAATATCATTTCTAGCAACTTCATCAGCAGTTAAAGCCTGAGATGGTGCATCAACTCAAATTTCTCCCTAAGATCAACTAGCTCCTGAACAATTTTCTGTTCCTATTGTAAAATTTCTGCGTTCTTTTACTTAAGAAAAATGTGGTTGGTCACACTAGCAGCTGGAAGCACATGATAGGGCCTGTCACACTTTTTGTCTTTGAACATTTGTGTTTTCTAACTTACTTATGAAAATCTAAGTGTCATTTAATAGATATAATAGTTCTGATTTCTGGATAGAGAACAAAGTCAAAGGTGAAAAAGCAATACAGCTAAAAGTTAAACCTTAGTAATAAAGTATCTCAACACTTTGTATGTTTATGAAAAGAAAACCCTCAAATAACTCAAGTAAATAGACATAAACCTTTCCTGGAAATAACATCATCTACTGAGTAGTTAGACATAAATCCTTCCTGGTAACAACATCATCTATTGACTAGTTAGTTATTTTGAACATAGGACAGAAAATCATCTTCAGCTGTGGTATTTGAGAAGGCAGAAGAATAAGGCAGCCTGATTGAAGCCCTTAGAAAACAAATGGTGAGGAGGTAGTAGTACTGAGGTGACCTGTGAGGACATGTGGGCATGCGCGCAAAGGTGCTGCAACTCGCAAATTGAGAAAATGTCTTCCAGAAGAGGGATCTCTTTTTACAAGTAATTTAAAGTATTAAATGATATATTATAGGGCTTGGGGGGTTATGAGTTTAAAAGAAAGAATGTGCTATCCAAACCTGGACAATCTAGTTTGATCCCTAGAACCCATGTATATGGTGGCACACACCTGTAATCCCACAATACCTAAGGTGAGATGCATGATAGAGATGGGAGAATCCACCTGTATCTTGGGCCAGCTCTCAGGGAGTATGAAGCACAGGTGCCAGGCTCCTGCTGTAGCACAGTGGAAGAAAGACACTATTTCCTGAAACAGTCCTCTGACTTCTGCAGAGACAGCATGGCACATAGAAGCCTGTGCTCGCTCGCTACTGCATGCACATTACACATATCATGAACACAAATAGGCAGCATGGGACATGCACTCCACTTACATGTACACATCACATATATCATGAGCACACATACCTGTGCTCACACATTCATACACACACACGCACACACACATACACATCACAAATATCATTGGCACACAGGCAACATGGCGCATGCTTCAGTCACAATCAATTCATAATAATGACATTAAAATTAAAGTAATATATACATATATAAGTAAAAGCCAACTTTTTATGATAAAAAGGTTAGGCTTCAGCTTCAATTTTTCCTTCTTTGCCCTCTGTCTTTTTCTTCCTCCATTTGTCCCCTCTTTTTTTTTCCTATTTTTCAGAGATTCATTGCTTATGTTACTAGAAATAATTTTCCTTTTAGAGGATAACAAAGGGCAGGCTCAGTGAAGAAGATTCATTCCCATTTTGATTGAGGGGTAATGTGCTGAATAACGGAGATCAGAATGCTTCATGAACTTCAGCTCTCAGCAAGCAAGAATTTGAATATTACCATGACTTCAGAACTCCAAAGGCCATATTAGTTTAATTCAATTGCATCTTTATACCATTAATTACTGCCTATGAGATCAGTTTTGTAAGTCCATGAGGCTCTCAAGTTATCTTTGAGACTGTCCTATTGACTTTCTTAAGTTGCAGCTTGAGTCTATCTCTGATACACATGGCCCTTTGTGTACTTGTTTATATTTCACTAGTACTTATTGTTACTCATATTCTAGTAGCCACATCTCTCAACCATTTTATATGCCCATGTTCAGACTTACATTCTACAGTCTTCACCTTTCAGAATCATTTTCTATGAACTGTAAGAGTACTAGACCACAAAGAGGAAGTACATCATATTTTCATTAGAGTTCAAGTTTGTGTTATGTATTTTCTTGAATTTTGGTTTATCACACAGAGTAAGATGCCTGCTATTGCTACTGTTTTTCATAGCTCAGAGATGCAGAAGTAGAACAGAAGGCCCTCCTGGCTGTGCCTGGGTTCCAAAGTGACATTTGATGGATTGAAGGTATTTGATTGTGGAGCTTAACTAACTCTTACATCAGCAGATCCACCTTCTATCCAGCTGTTCTCTCGCCCTGCCCCACACCAGGCCTTTATGATATATTCACCTGCAGGTGCATCATCTGGGAGATGCACCCCCTTCATGAAGCATTGGTGCACACAATGAAGTTCTGTTTCTATATCACTATGTAGGAATAACTCTGAACACAATGCATTTTAGTACTTGACATGTATCTGGCTAGACTGTAATGGCTTCCAGGTGTCTCTCTAAATAGTGCTTGACTATGATTTTTATCAGTCTGTAGGAATAAAATAGCCTTGATTTTTTTACCACGCTGAGCCCCAAAGGCATTCAATTTCGTATTAGAAGAATAGGCATTTAATAATAATTATATTTCAGCTGGATGTGGCATGACAAATTGTCAGTCTTAGGGATGAAAAGAGACTTTCAACAAAGTTCCCACTAATATTAAAAGTACCCTAGCCCAAAAGTGATAACATGTGGCCAGTTAGCCATTCCTATTGATGTTGCAATTTCAAATTCCAGAAGGCAACCTAGTAAACATCATAATTACACCAAATAGGGACAAATCACAAGCACAGTTTAGAAGGAACCAAGGGTATGGTCATGGAGCAGACAAAGAATACCTCAACATTTAGTTCTTGGCCACTGTTGCCCTTCACTGCTCTGCCAGAGAAAGAAGGCAGCTATTAGGTTTCTGACAAAGCAATTATAGAGAAGCACAGATGCAGGGAGCTGACCTGACATTTGCCCCTGGATAGTTGTCATAGCAGCCAGCTGAATACAGCAGTTTAATATAAGTGCTGCTGCAGGCCGTGGAGGATGTTCCATGTTAAATGGAACATATTGGAGCTTCAATATACAAGAATGGAGATGAAGTCTCATGACAGCCATCTTTCTTCAGCTCTGATCAGATGCTTCAAATATGCATTTCAAGAAAAATCCACTTTTGAAAGCAATGATAATTTTGTGCCTTTGGAGGACTAGCAGCATGTATACCATGAGTAGAGATTGTGTCTCTAATGCACATCTCCTTAGAAAGACTTTTTAAACAAAGCTGCTAAAAATATTTCCATTATTGAAACTAGATATGAACTTCTTACAAAATAAAATATACTGTACCTATATATTATTTTGTTTTTTAGAAATATATACAAGTATATATTTATATACTACATGTGTATTCTGTATCTGAAAACTGTATACAAAGGTAGCTACTTAAAGTTATATATAAATATTCAAACATATACAGATGTATTAGGTATATATAAAGGAAAGGTACTATCAACATACTAAAGATGGTTTATGACCATGAGTTATACTTAATGTGACACTATGCTTGCAAAACATATAATCACTTCTAACTTTGTTCAAGAGGAAAATATTTACTAATTATCTTTGACTTTATATATAGGAAAACTTGAGGGAGAGTCAGTGCAATCACTGATGCATTATTAAAATAGTATGTGTCCCTAGCAAGAGACTAATATCTCTCCTCACTTTTCTGTCCTTCTACTCATAGTATAGACAAACGCATAAAAAATGAAAATTTCTTTCAAACTAAAAAGGAATGCTTGAAATCAAGAACACAACAGAGATAAATCATTTAAAGTAAAAATTGAAAAGCATAAATAGAAGAGAAACACTTTGAGTGGTATTGATACATCCTTTAATGCCATACTGGGTGGTGGGGTCTTATTCTTTCTTGAGTACAACAAATGTACATGGACCTCATTATGCAGTCACTTTTGCTCAGGTTGAAAGGTGCATCTCAAGGGACACATACAGTATCTGATCTTCAAATGCAGCTGGCAGGGACAGTACCATGTTAGTTTCTCCATAACCTATGACCCAAGTGTGTGATGTCTTCAGCGATAGGATCTTACCTTCAAGTTCAGAGAGTAACCAAGAGCAATGGCAAGAGCTTTTGACATTTGGGCAGGAGTCTATGAGACTTCAAAGGACATAACCTGTACAAGGCCTGAGCTTTACTTTGATAGCTTTTGGATTCTGGGAGTGTTGCTGATGAAACCATATTTTATTGGCAAGCTATGATTCCTAGCACATACTGGGAACACTAAGAACACTTGGTGCATTTTTTTAAAAATGAACAAACAAATAAAACATGAATTTGGGAGGTAAAATTGTTGGGTAGACATGTTAGGAGGACAGAGGGTGGCATTTGATCAAAATGCATACCTCTATGAAACTCTCAAATTGGAAAAGTTTAAAAATTAGGTAGCAAGGGCTAGACTCTGATGCTGAAGTCTGGGCCAGGCAAGTGTCATGCTCAAGGCTGGCATTAAAAACAAACAAAGCAAACCACCACCACCACCACCAAAAAAACAGTGACTATGTGGTGGAGTTGGTGTGGTGGCCCTAAAATTCTAGTGCTCAAAGATCAGAGGTGGAATCTCAGACTAGACATACCAGAGAGTTCTGGGTTCAGTGACAGACCAGTGTGGTGTGGGATCTGGCCTCAACCTTGTACCCTAGCCCAGGCCAGGCTCCTGAATATCACTGGAATGTTCTTACAGGAACTCTTTGCCATGCCCACACTCCCAAGTAGACTTCAAATGGTTCATAACACACAGGATTATGAGGGTGAGAAAAGGAGGAATTTAATTCCTTGGAGGAATTAAAAATATTAATCACTTTAATGACTTGGGAACAAAAGTGAGTGCAAAAAGGGAAAAGGAAACTGTTTATTACTAAGTGTGCCTTCTGCAGAATGTCTGGGCTGCCACAAAGGCCACAAAAAATCCCAACAAAGGACAATTCTGAAGTGGAGACAATGCTAATTCACAGAGATATGATTTGTGCAGCTCCATTTATTTTCATTTTAATTTTTAATGCCATTTTTAGAGAAAAATGTTCCATCCTGAATAGTTTGGTGATATTTAGACTTTACGCTATGATTTAAAGCAGCTAGTAAGCTTAAAAAGTTAAAAAAATACAATTTGAATATTTTTCTAGAAAAATTGGATAGAAAATATATATAAAACTAGAAACATGTAATCTTAGGAAGGACTGGATAACCTTCAAACTTAGTCTCATTTATATTTTATTTATTAAGGAAACATAAGGACTATTTAATTTTTTAATTCCTTGGCATGCTGTTTTAAATTAAAATAAATCACACTAAAACTATGTTCATCTTCCTTTTCTTCATTTTTTTCTAATTTTAATTGTTTTGTTGTAATTTTTATTTCTATTATGCTGGGGCATGAACTCAAGTCTTACTTTATAAGCAAGACATAAGTGCAAGCAATGATTCACATCTCCCAGACCCATTGTTCCTTTCACATTTTATGTCCTCATCTAATTAGCTTACACTTGAGGCACACTAGTAAATACGGTCTCTTTTGAATAATGATTTCCTTTAAGTTACCTTAACTATGTGTAACAATGTGTCGGGCAGTCTCTGGGGTAGAAAGTTTATTAAAGGTGTTTCAGTGATGAACAATTGGTCCAAGATGAAGAGAGGGCCAAAAGCCATGGAGTTTCCATGTGTGCCCTGTTTGCCGTCTTCAATGTGATTTAACAAGGTTCTGTTCAGGCCTTGTTTGAGGACAAGACTGACCTAGGACATGAGTTCTTAGTCCCCTGAGTGCTTCATTGTGTGAGGGAAGAAAGTGTGTGAATGGGAGGAGAAGATGGTCTGAAGGGGAAAGAGTGGGCTTATATAAAAGTCTCTCTAGTGTGAGAGTATTCCAGAGCTTGGAATAAGAAGGAGGAACAAAATAAACCTTTACTAATAAGAAAGATGAGTGTAGACTTCAAAGAATTCAGAAAGGTTCTGCTCTCAAATACCCACATTTTATATGAAGACAGAAAAAGTCACCCCACTGTATCCTTACAGAACAAGACGGCTGTTCATATTCTACGGCTGTAGTCTTCATCTTCTTTGGGATCAATTAGATTCTTGCTGTACCCATCTATTAAAAGTCTATCTTGGACAATATAGGAAAATGTCACTTAACTCTTGGAAGTCTGTTTTTCCATAACTTTTTCTCTGGTTCATTTTACTTTTTCATCTCACTTAACCTACCCAATGGTGGTGTAGTCTGCCTTCTTGCTTTTATCTACCCAGTGCTTTGTTCTGTGTCTGGAAAGTCACTGTGATCCACCATTACAGGGTCCCACTGAGAATGTGAGGTTGATTTGACATAAGTGGCTGGTGTTTATTTTTAGCCAGTATTCACATGTTAGTTTGTCATTTATATGCAGAGTGCCTAGGTCAGTCCCTTGCAGTCTCCCTGGTTGTTGGTTCAGTTTCTGTGAGCCCCACCAGGGATTTGAATAACAGGAGGAGTGGCTGTCTCTGACTCTTTTCTTGGCACTTAGGATCCTATTCCTTATACAGGGTCACCTTTCCCAGCTTTAATCCATGGGGCGGGTCTTAGTCTTACTGTAACCTGATATGTCATGTTTGTTGATATGGATGGAGAACTGCCCCCTTCTGAATAGAAATGAAGGAGGGGTGTATAGGCCAGAGACAGGGGGGAGGTGGGGGGAGGAACTTGGAGGAGAGGAAGGAAGGGAAATGTGGCTGAGATATATGATGAATAACTAATAAATTCATTTAAAAAGAAATGTATATTTGTAAACTGTATTGCTGTGATATGCAATACAGTGTTTAGGTTTTTAATTTTAATTTTAAATTACTTTTTATATAGTACATAGGGTTTTTAGGTAAAATATGCAACTCATAATGTAAAAAACATTTCAAATGTCATGAATCTCAGAAAGGGGCTATACTAATGAATAGCTATTCTATCCCTATTCTGAACAAATTGTATTATGAAATTCTTTCTTCTTACAGAAACTAGTGCTGGAGTCAAAGTTTTAAGAAGTTGGCTTCTTTTGGATATGGAAATTTAAATCTCATGCCTGTCCATGCCTCTACCCAAAATGGTATCTGTATATGATCAATGCCTTCAAAGTCAATATCCAGCCAATTGTGTTCCTGAAAAAAATACAGAAGATTAGGAAAGTGAAAACAGCTATTTGGTAAACCTGAAAAATGACCTTCAGACTGGCCTTGGGACAGTGGAGCTTAGCAGAAAGGCTTCCCAAGTGTTACATTTGCATTAGAATTCAGGAGGCTTTTGTAATACTTTACAATGCAAACAACACATCCCTGCAAAGAAAAATTGTTATCTAAGGAACATAAACATATGACCTTATTACTTACTGGCTGTCTTGACACTTAAAAATACAAAATCATAACACTGATATTCTAAGACCTTAAATGACAGAGCTGCCCCTTCCAAATGAATCACTGAAGTGTGCTTCACTGGGGACCATGTGAATAGGTGTAGGTGAGTAACAGGTAGAGATGGTGAAACTGGCAGAGCTAGGAAGTGAGAGGTCACTACCACAGAGACAGCAGTGTGACAGACAGGAAATGAGGCCTTGGGAGGGTCTGTCAGACAGACAGGAGGAGCACAGCACCTGCCAGCCCATGGCACGTCTAGAGCGGTAAATATTATCTCAGGCATGAGCACCTCTGACCTCTCTGTTCTTTTCAGCACATACATTGGTGTCACTTCAGCAAATACAGAATGACTATATGGAGCTGTTCACATTCATAGTGATTATTTGCCTGGAAATCAAAATCAGGGAGTTTATCTGAATGTAACAAATTAGTGCAGGGTAAGGTAAAATAATTGTATCAGAGAATTTTGTTGCAAAGAAATCTAAATCTAATTTCTATCCTTATTAAGCCAATTATGCAGAAATTATATTCAGAAGTCTTTGTATATGGAGGTTTTCTATCTATTATAGAATATATTTCTATGTAGTTTCGATATATCAAGATGTGTGTACATATGTGTGAAGATATAAACTTATGAAGACATACTGATGTACATGCAAATGATCTTTTATGACTTCAAAAAATCTCTTTTCTTATCATTCTTATTTTAGTTTTTTGATTCATGTACAATTCTTAGAAATGAATTCCCTTTTGGATGCCCATTTCCAATTGCTTTGTCATTTTATCTAATTTTATTTTTATTAGATGTTCTCTCTGAAATAGCTTCTGTATCTTACATATTTTATTTCTTCTCCCATATTCACATAGGTCTCAGGAGGGTAGAGAGCTGATCTGTTTTATCTACTGATTGACAGGCACATAGCACATAGTAAAATGCTTAGCATAGTAGCTGGAAGGCATTCACAGAAGCCTGCTTAAAGTGTCATTTACAAATAAAATTAAATCATCAAAAATATCCTGGATTGTAGATAGGAGATTTTTTAAAATGCTATTGGATAGGATATGGGTCTCTATAACAGGAGATCAGATAGAGATGAATGCATCATTAGTCAAGAGAAATAATTCCAAAAGCAGAATAAATTATGCCTGGAAACTTGAAAGAGTAGAAAGACAAGTGTAACTTAGCCAGACTGGCAAGGTATTCATGGGGTCCACATGTAGCTATATCCTGCAGATAGCCCAATGTAGTCCTGAGAGAAGATCTCCATCATAGATTTAGATTTAGAGATATTTGTTGAAAATCAGTAGATGCTGACAAAAGCACAAAGCAATATTACAAGGGGATTATAGAGAATGGAAACTTCAAGAAAATCACAATGGAAAGAAACGAGTGGCTTTTTATTCCAGGTGACATAGAGTATATAATTTGGAATCTCAAGGGAGTTGGGAAGAACTTCTACTTACCAAATTCATGTAGTTTATGCAGATTATTTTTATGTATGTATGTGTATAAAATTATAACAAAGAATTTCTAAAAATTACCACTTTGGACAAATGGGTTTCTTTCAAATGGAAATAAAACTACTAATTGTGCATCTTACATATAAAGCAATATGGTACTAGTAACATTTATCTTTTAACTATAATATTAAAACTATAATGTCCTACATTCATAACCATTGTGCTAAGTCAACCATTTCACATAACCCAGAAGTAAGCAAAGTGAATAATATTATTAAAGTAGGAACATTAGCAAAGACTTAGGTCTCAAGGTCTACCTAACACACACTCAGACTTAAATAGTGGGCTTTAAATTCAGCACCAGATTATTTATTTTTAGATCATTCTGTGGCTTCTCATGCACATTCCTTTTAAAATTTAATTTCTCTTTAGAATAAAAATCATTATTCCTCACTGACTCAGACTTTGCTGTATTGATGAGTTTTTAATTACCTTGGTTTGACTGCTTCATAATTAATATATTCAAAGTATCAAAAATGAATGGGTGGTTTTTACCCAGTTTAAATTATAATAATCTACAATGTTTTTTCAATGTGCAGAAATTAAGATCTTAGTTAAATGGCTTCTTTCAAGATACCCAATCCCCATGGAAGTATGTTTACCATGTGAGCATACTGTTCTCAAAGGCAGATGTGAAAGAATTCATTCTGTAGAGAGACATTAGGCTGGATTGTGTTACATTCTGCTTACTCAACCATGATGACACACCTGTCTCTAATTGTGAAGCTATCAGTGATTACTTCACAGCATTAGAGCTCAAATAACAGCATTAGTAAGTATTTCTCTCCTGTTTAGGAAAAAAAGATTGATATTTTATATCATCTCTAGGTTTTATATTTTTTGAATATCTATTCTCTGGATGAGTTATTCTTGTTAGTAGTAAAATTCTCAGCATCACACTAAGTGACTGATATGATAAATAAGTCATATCTGAGAAACTCCTTCTCCCTGGTTCAAAAGTAGCTTTCAATCAGTAGAGTCCAGCTGTAGATAAAAAAATGACTTCATAGATATTCTTGAGGCTTTCATAATATAAATTCTAATAAAGAAAGAAAACATAGTAAATTACTACGATAAATTACCTCTTATTCCTAAAGTGTAGTGAAGATTAATAATAAAAGTACCTACTGTTACTGCAAGATTTCTCTATGATGAGAAATTCTGCATGTAACACACTGGGTAAATGAATTGCAGTCTCTTTTGGAATCTCAAAAGAATTGTCTTTAAAACCTTCACTTTTGCCAAAATGACACGCCCTGACATATGGGAAGAGATTTATTAATTTAAGTGCAAGGACATTTTAATCAATCACTAAGAGCAAATTGCAGCATTTAAGTTGAAAAAGCCTAACAAATTTCATGTGCATGCAGAGATGCTTACTTGTTGGTGACTGTGCATTCTGCTGCTTTCTTTTTGGGAGCAAAGACCTAACCATCGATTATAATTTGGTTAAGATTTGTGCTAATGTGTTTATTTTGTTATTTTGAAGCCAATGAATCTTAAACATTTGCTTTACACACATACACACACACACACAAATTTAGAAAAAAATAACATTACTATTATGTTGGACTTTTAGTTCTTATGTTGTGTGTATTTTCTGTTGTAGAAATTTTCCAGGCCTGTTTGGGCCAGAAGTTCGTACATGGCCATCAGCAGCTTTTTCTCCCAAAGAAATAAATCAGAAGCTTATATTAACTTCATACTGTTTGGCCTAGGTCTCAAGCACATTACTAACTAGCTCTTTCATCTTAATTCGTCCCATTTCTAGTAATCTACCTGCCACGTGGCCCATCCTGTGGCTCACCTGGATTCCTTACATGTCTCTTCTTCAGGGATTGGATGGAGATTGGCTAACTCCACCCCCCCTTTTACCTGTCTGTCCTCTGATTCTCCACCCACTTCTACAGTGCTGCACATAGGCCAAAACAGCTCCTTTATTTACAGCATACAGAGAACATTTCTACCACAATTTTCTACAAGCATATTATTTATATCAGAAGCAGAATAAATTCTTAACTACATGTTGTACAAGTTAGTATATGACTTTAATAAGTACACAATGTAACACGTTTCCATATGGAATTTTCATGCATGCTTAGTTTGCATATACATCCTCCTTTCTTCTCTCCATCTCCTTGATCCCTCTCTAGAGGTATTGTTCTGTCTTCAGTACTTCCTTTTCTATGTTTATGGTGATTAAAATCTAGAATATGTACATACCTAAAAATGTCCTTAAAATACAAAAATACCATTCAACATATTGGCCAATGAACTACAATATTTTAAAAAGAATACAGTGGCTGATGAACAACTTTAAAATTACTCAGCATCCTTAAGCACTAAGGAAATGCAAATTAAAAATTCTTTGATATTCCACTCCAACAAATCAAGAAATCCTTATTTGTATTTTATTTGGGAAACAACAATTATAAGCATTGAGAGAGTACAATTTTATGTTTTATATACCTGCATAATACAAAATAATTGAATCAAGCTAATGAGCATAACCATTGCTTTACTTTTCTATCATTTATTATGATGAGATACTTAAAACTGAATTACTTTGAAATAGAAAATACACTATAATCACCCTGATGTGAGATATATCTCAAAACTGGATTTTCCTATTTCAAATGTTGCACTCTTTGATTGACAGCTCCTTATTCCTTCCCTCTCTAGCCCTCAAATTTTAGCTGTAACCATCATGCTACCTCCATTCTCTCAGTATACCTTTGTTAGGTTCTACTTAAACAGAGAGAGAACTTTATTCTTCATGAGATCCTGTATGCTGGTGTGTTCAAGTAACTCTACAGAGAACATATCAGACAAAAAGTCAAAAGGTTTGGTGAATCATGGAACAAAGCTTGTCATTGCATGATGTGGAGTTCATCCAAATGTACCTCTCAATAGTGTCTGTCTACGTGATTTAGGGAGACTTTTTGAAATCTTGACATCTTACCCATTTGTAGCCTTCAAGAAGAGAAAAGAATATGGGATCCTTCTAAGTGCATGCAAGAAATCAATTTCTGCCTATTGGCATATACCAGCCAGGATGAATGTCTGTAAGGATAGACTTAGGTAAGAATCATCGAAGGCCTGCTCCCATTATCCCTCATAATATGTTTGGGCACTGAAAAGGCAGACAGCGTGTGGCTGGTTGAAGAGTATTTTCAGTAGCTGACATGGACCATGAGAGGACAGCTCCCATGATTCACTTCTGAATAATAAAAGGAATGCCTCAGAGTAGTGAAAGGTTTGGATAAGAAACTCTTTTATCTGAGATAATTATGAACTATTGAAATGACTGATAAAAATAACAAACATACATGCCTTCTGGTGGTAACTTTCTCTTTTACTTCTTAATTTTTTTCTGACTATATCTCCATTCAGCTGCACATGGTCATAAGTCTGTATACACATTTGTTTTCACGTCAACACAACTTGTTTTTACATACATTTCTTGTCCTTATCTCCTTTTATGCAGTTTCATCATCCTTGCCTCCACACCCTTACAAATCTCCATGCAGCACATAGCTGTTCATCTCATTGACATAGATCTTTCACCATAGAACATCTTACATTGTTTTTACACATTTTCTTACAGCTCTTTGCATGGTTTCTATACATAGCAACAACTCTTTAACATATCTTTATCCCTCACATAGATACTTGCATATGTTTATTCTATATCATTCATCTACTTTTGCTCATCCTTGTCTCTCCATTCATTCCCTCACATACCTCTCACCCTCTTTTTATGCTTCTTCTTCTCCTCCTCCTCCTCCTCCTCTTTCTCTTCTCTTGTTCAGCACACATAAACTCACATTCATACATACTCATTCCTACTTCTCTCTTCCTCCCCACATTGTTGCTGTCCTCTCTCATTTATACATGCTTATTCCACACACACATTCTGCATAGCTTCATCCCTATATTGCTGCTGCACCCCGTATATTGCCAAACTCTGGACAATTACAGGCTACATTTTCAGGGTCCAACTCATTCTCATAACACATGAAGTCATACGGATTTTTTCAGGCTAATCAGGTCACAAATATCAACCAGTGTAAATGTTTGGTCTTTCACATAGCTTTTTTCCCAGACAGGGAATGACACTGAAATTCAGGTCGTAACAATAACAGTAGCAGGTTGAACTTTGAGTGGTCAGGGTACATAGAAAGTCAACTATTGCAAGGGGGTATGCAACAGCCTGGCCTTGATTTAGCAATAAAAAACATCTGGGAATTAGTCTTTGTATATTTCTGCAAGATCAGTTTAGTCTGTCCAAATTTATTCTGAACTCTAAAATTATTCTATTTGAGGTTGAAACTACCATTACTTTCCTGTGTCTAGAAAGAATACTCTGGTATTATTTCTATACATTGGACTTGACTATCTACAATTATAAGTGTGTCCAGAAATGTAAAACATACTACCTGAAGGCTGTGGAAAGAACCACAGCTGTTCTTAATAGGGAGGCATAGCCATGGCACCTGAGAAAGTTACAGACAGAAAGCAACCTGTATCCACAGCTAGTCATCTCACAGGCTTTGCCTAGTGGGTCCATATCATGAAAGTTGGTTTAGTGGGAGTCCTCCGTGAACTTTACGTAATGGAATTCATTAACACAGAATCATTCATGTGGTAGGATATTAATTGTTCTCTGTTGTATACTCCCATGGCTATCAGCAAATAGGTCTCTGGTTCTCTCTTATCCTTCCTGGAAACTCTTAGCAATGTACTTATTTCTGGAATGCTCTCAAGTGGGAGAAGACAAGCTTTTAGAAGGGAGAAATATTTCTAGTGGTTTGAACATGGACTGAATTGTACTCACTAGCCCCATTGTATTCATCAAACAAAAGAAAAGTTTCAGAACATTTATCTTTAGTCAAACTATTCTACCATATCAACTGCAAAGAACATGTAGGGACACTAGAAATCTGTAATAATCTTACAGACAATTGGGGCAAATTGAAAACTGCACTGTGTCCACATGTTTACTGTTCTTTGGCAGATTGTGGCTTAATTCAAGGTTCTTTACCTTGAAAAAGTGAATCAATAAGAACTTGCTCTTTACATACTTCATAATGTTCTAAACACATGATTCTGTGTTTGAGGAGAAATGTTTTGCAAATTCAATGGTGCTGTCAAAAACAAAACAAAACAGTGACAAGCAAACAGTCTGTGCATGCCTGATATTGACTGCACCAACAGTCTAACTGGTATAATTTGCTTGCCTTTATAGACTAAGTTGCTACAAAAATCAAGTTTGGTATATAGATGACATAAAATCTAAAACTAAAAATCCTGGATGTCTTGAGAGATATTAATCAAATGTTACCTTTTCAACGCCATATTTATAAAAATCTACTGTTTGACATTTACAGGGAACAATTTCAGATAAAAAGAGAATTTGTCTGTGGAGGGTATTCAGTAGGGATTTCCTTATGTGCCTGAAAGGATTAGGACTCCATCTGTGTGGTCCATCAAGGAAGCAGAATACACTGCAGACCTCATCATGACTTTGGCTAGTTTCTGGGGGTAGAACCCCAAAAAAGCTCATTCTCTTAAATGCCCATTCTGCACATGAAATACAAATGTATATTCATCTTGAAGGTAGGAGGGAGATATAAACAGATGGGCCAAAGCCTTATAAAAATAAACAAAAATACTTTTGTATTCTGTTGAATATTTCTACCAAAATGTGTGTGTGTGTGTGTGTGTGTGAGAGAGAGAGAGAGAGAGAGAGAGAGAGAGAGAGAGAGAGGAAGTAAGAAAAAGACAGTTGTGAACTGTCTAGACAATGTTGTTGTCTTTCAATTGTTGATTCTTATTTTTCTAATAATAATATTTTTAATAAAAATGAGGGTTATTTAACTTGTAGATTAAATGCATTTCACTGTGTAGATATGAACCTTTGTACCCTGTTAATATAGCCCTCTTTTGAAAACAGACTTCATAGGCACTTGAGGTGAACTGATACTATGAAAGTGTTGAGCACTCAGTATTAAAATACTAATTAATGGAAGATGATAGCAAGGGTAAAATGTGACTCCAGGTACCTTTTAATGTCATTAAAATCTTCTGTCTTTGAAAATGACTATCCCTAAAGACAAAAACAGTAATTAACTCTCCTTAAACTTTTGTCCAAACACTGAAAAACATTTTATTAGCAGATTTGTATGTTTTATTTCTCTAGGTATAGTGGACCACCAAAACACTAATAATGCAAATTTGTGTTTGAATACAAATAATTCCTAGGAAGTTAGCTTTGCTTATTAGTAGAAATAATTTTCTGCCCTTTTAGTACAGCTACAGCAGTTTGGAACAGCAGTTAATAACAAAAGTGTCAAAATTTTGAAATAGTATACTTAATAATACAAATTAATTGTACCATACAGAAAATATAGGAGAAAACACTGCGGTAATAACGTCTCCTCTTTTACATAACAAGGTCCTCTTTGGTGAGCCAATCTTCCTGTCACTTTCAAATAGGAAATAAGAGACCACTGTGTCTCATGAGACTGGTCATGTTCCTAAAACTAGATACCCAGATTATTTACACTATATGAGTAGTAGAACTGAGGTTTGCCCTCATAAGTACCCCAAGAACAGAGAACATATTGATGTTCTTTGAGACTTCCATAGATATACCTTTGCAGAAAGGATATTTTAGAGCAGAGTCATTTCCATAATTCTTTGATGCAATCAGTTGATTACTTCACAGTGAAATAAAGCTGTTAATTAGGCTACAGAGAAAGGCTGTGGTGTGGGACATGTCAGTATCCCATAACTCATAGCCTCACAGAGACTCTCACATGTTTTCCCTAAAAACCATACAGATTCCATAGAGACAAGTTTAAAAAATTCTTTCAGAAGAACTAGAAGTATGCATGAAAAATTTATCAGAGCGTGTTTATTACTTCCTTTGTATTACTATAACAAATTATAGGGGTAGTGAAAGAGATGGTTTATTTACTCCACACTTTGGGACATGTTACCAGGCAATCAAGTGCCTATGTTGTTGTGGGTATATGATGTATTTTACCTGGGTTGTAAGGGCTGAGAAAACAAGGCAAAGCAAAACCATTTATATCTTGAACCATAAAGGAAAAGAGCAGCAATAAGAGGTTGTTTGGGATCCCAGAATCCCATAGGAGTTCTGTCCCCAATGTTGTTAGGACTTAGTTAGGTAGCCCTAAAGTTTCCAGTAACCTCACCATGGGGACCAAGTTTATAACTCATGGGCTTTTAGGGGAATTCAAAAACCAATTTTTGCAGCATGTAATCATTACAGATCCATCTATTCATTCTTTGGTGAGTTTTAAAAAGCTCAAGCTAAGGGCACCTATGCCATACCTATGTTAGTATGGAAGAATTAATTAAATAGGTTGAGTATATGTAATCTGAATTGATTGGGACCAGTGTATCAGACTTTATAGTATTTGATAGTTTTGAATATTTGCATAAAATACAGGTTGAATGTCAGAAATTTGAAATGATTTTTAAAAATCTAAAATGATCAAAGTCCCCAATCACACAAATGTTAGCATCACTTGCACACTCACTTTTGAATTTCAAGATAATTTTTATTTTATATTGTCAGGTTTAGGGGCAGGAGTTGAGGGTTGCCTCTATGCTCAGGGTCCTGCAATTTCCCCTTGGGGAGGGGGGAAGATGGCACAGAGAGCAAGACACAGCCTCTGGGGAAAAGCTGAACCAAGCAGGTCCAATTTTATTATGGAGGGGAAAACCTTAAATACTTTTTTCCCAGTCCTTCCCTCATCCAGGGAAAAGGGCTTTGATTTGCTGGTATCTGCAGCTTCAGGCAGTGGTGCCTTGTTTGTCTGAAAAATGTTATATCTGGACTCCATCCTCATCAAGGCTTCAGGCTCAGACCTCAAGTTGGCTTATGTAGAAGTATTTAGGAGAAAATGTTTTTAAGGCACTAGTTAACATGACTTTGTACCGGCTGAGGCTATGCTAGTCTGCATGCCCCTTCAAGGCCCATAAATTTTATACCATATGGCATATAGTCCTATGCCCATAAAGAGATGTTGGCACAGCTACATAGGAAATTGTGTCACTGAAGGGACTGATGAATCAAGCATGAGAGACACCAAGATCTGACCTGACTATTTCAAAACCCCTGTCAACTCTAGTTTCCCCCGTGATAGCTCTCTGTATACTGCTAACACTGATTTATGGATGAGTCTTGTTCACATCACTATCATTAGCTTGATTACCTGAGTCCTGCTTGTTATGACCTAACACTTTCAACAGCAACAGATTTCTAGAAATACCATCTTCACTGGTCCACATTACTTAAGTTCACTTATTATAGGTAATAAACAAATTCATCTTAAATATAAAACAAATATAATATTTACCTATATATAACATATAAATGAATTTAAAAGCTGCAGTTATCAGAAGTGGGTCTCATGACCTCCTGTTCTTTTAAAAGAACAAGAGTCTACCTCCTCTAGATACTTAACCATTGGTAAAAAATTAAAATTAATAAATGAGAACTACCAACTGGACAATCAGGAGATGAGAGCTGGCAGTGCGAGAACACAGATTTGTCCTTACAAAGCTCTGTTTCAGAGACACTTTGGTACCTGAAGATGGGGCCCAGGTCTGGGAGTGCGCTTGACAACCAATAGATTCAAAAGTTAGGTTCATGCTAGAAAGTTAGCTAATAGCTACTGTACCCTGTACCCCTTTGCCCAATCTTGGGATGCTAAAACATGCAGTACCTCACTTAAATGGGTTTTTCTTTAAAACTCTCTTCCTCCTCTGGTCTTCGGGGGTCAATAGCCTTCCGAAGCCTAGGAACAAAGGTTATAAACCCGGGTTCATTTGGAACCTGCATGGAACAATAAAGCCCTCATGCATTTTGCAGCGAGTCCAACTCCATGGTGGTCTTTAGGATTTTCTAGACATGAGTACAATAGCAGCCACAACAGACCCTAATTCTATTTTGATCTTTGCTTGATTTGACAATTTCTCCCAGAAAAATGCTATTTGAATGTAACACACCCTCCAGGGGTTCTGTGGCTCAAATGGTAAGCTTTGAGGTTGCACCCCAACATTCCAAAGTATACCAGTTTAGATCAGTGCTAGGAACCACAGAAATACAAAATAGGAATAGAAGTACCATAAGGCTAACCCATCAAAGCCAAGGGCTTTCTGATGGAGGAAAGCCAAGATCTCAAGGATCAAGGAGTCTTGGTGCTAACTGCACTTGCAGTTGCTGACCTTTTCCTACAGAGGATTTCTGTGTGTGATGAAGCCCCTCTATCTGTTATTTCCTTGGAATTTATGAATGTGTATCCCTCATCCTGGTGAAAACAGTCACACAAATAAAATCTTCCAGACCTTTGTTGCCCTTGCTCAGAGCAGACTTATTGTCTGCTTTCCCTATGATTACCCTTGCTAGTAAAAACAGTAGTAACTCATTTGAAAATTCCCTTTGGCATCCAAGGTCTGCCATAGACAAGAGAACTCACTGACACGTTTTAAAGTCACCTTTCCTACTGATAAGAGAGCTATCTAGAGCTAATTAACCCAAGAAAGCCTTCTAAGGCCTCCCTGCACAGGCATTCATTAACACAAGATCCTAACTTGAAAGTTTAGAAATGCAAACTAAGCCTTCAGGAATCTCTCCTAGGGAAGGTTCATTAGCTGGTCAAAGAACTTCCAAGACCCTTTCATTGTTTACTCAGTCACCTAGCAACCCCAGCACCTATGGCTTTGTCAGGGAACTGGCCTGGTTGGTGTTTATAAGACCTATGCCTTCATTGTTGCATTGCCTTGCTATCACCATCATGTCATGTTATGTCATTGCTGTACCAATAAAGAGAGACTGAAAAAGAATTGCTCTAAGTTTGATTCCCGATAAGAGATTATAGTAGGATTTTCCTCCGCTGGTGAAGAAGTGCATCTTCCTGAAGCTCTGAGAGAAAATCTATCTGGGGCTGGACCCCAGAAGATTTTCATTAGATCAGCTCATGTTTGTATTAGATTAATTTCAGAAGCATCATTTCTGTGACTTTTAAAAATTCTCACACTAGTAAATAAATTACAAAAAAATTCAAATTTCATGTCATATACTTTCTTTTTCATTTCCTCTTATTTTTTACTTTGAAAATATGACGTTGGTATTACTGTACCATTTAAATTGGAAGATATCAAGTTCTCTTTTATAATCTTCCTAGAAGTAAAGATGAAAGCTGTCTATCATGTATTCCTTACCCATGACTGAGTAGAACAGACTCATTTGAGCTGAGTACATCACCCTACACAAGAACAGAATCATGCCAAGTTTTCATCATATGAAAGATATCAATCAACATATCCTAGCTCGACTGTAAAACAATCTTATTCACTGTTTCTCTTTTGTAGCACCTGAGGAAAGATCTGACAATTACATGGTCTATTCAGTGTCTACTTTATGCTAATTTGATGCCATGCTAAAAACACCACAACTATGAAAAATTCACTGCTAGAATATATTAGAAATCAATTTATAAAAATATTTTTTGTTAAAAATGAAAGAGGGCTAGAAAGATGGTTTGGTGGTAGAGTTTTTCTTGCTCACAGAAGGTCATTCCCAAAATAGAAAAGTGAAGGGAAGAAATACATAAAGTCAAAAGAAATACAAATGATATATAAAGTAAGTAAAATTAAGTGATTCATGTCACAGATATTTTAAACTTTGTAAACTCGTAGCTATAGAGAAATTCAATCTTTTTTGTTATTGAAAATATATCATTTGATACAAAGTTAATATTTCTTCTCTTACAACTGGACATGCTTCACTGGGGTAAAGGTGGTTTAGTGAACGATAGGGGATGCATATACAAACATAAGGAGGAAAGGCCAAAGGAGCCACAGGCCTGGTGTAGTACTCAGTAAAAGCAGCTGATGTTTTTAACCTACGAAATAAAAGTAGGAAGGGGATGCGAAAGGAATGAAGAGAGAAATGAAAGCTGGGAAACGGGAAGTGAACAAGCAAGACAAAGGCTCAAATTTTGTTAAATATTTTTATCTTTCATGTAATAACTTTGTGTATTTTTAGTTCTAGTTTGTTTCTTAAAGTTGCTTTTTATTAATTAAAAGTCACCTTCTTGTCCAGTCTCTTCCCTTATATCAAGAGACAAATATCAATTTTAGATCCTAGGTCTATGTTCCTGTTTCTCTGTATGATGAAATCCAGTTCCCCAGCCTGACTCCACACAGACCTGAGGACCACCATTGTACCTCACCATCCTGTGCCTTTGACTTCCCAGCCACCTCCCATACAGCATCTGTTATATTACAGCACACTTATTCACTCAACAAATTTCTTGGACTTCTTCAATTTTATAATACATGTGAACGTTTCCTTTTTGCAAGGTTGGATAAGATTCCACTATATGTGTCCATTGTATTTTCTGTCCATTCTCTTGCTAGTGGTCCTTTAGGCAACTTCTACTTCTTGGTACTTGTGAAGCACTATCTCTGATTTTAAGTTTAGTTGGAAGTTGTCATGCTTATTCATCTATACCCTGTACATATTATTGTCGTGTTTTATTATTGTTATTTAGCAAAGATAGAGAAAATATGCACATAGGCTTAATGTTCACTGTATGAGATTTTCTTACTTAGTGCAATCGTGTGGCTGGCATTGAGTGTGCAAAGTGAAGTAAAACAGAGATGTCACAATGATGGAATGCTGTTTTGTTGCAGGACGAAGCTACTACTGACAAGCAGTGCAAGCCTGAGGCAGCCCAGGCCACCTACTCAACATCTACTGTTCCAGGCTCACAGGAAGTATTGTACATCAATGGCAATGGGACCTACAGTTACCATAGTTACCGAGGGCTAGGAGGAGGACTGCTAAACCTCAATGACACGCCTAGTAGTGGTGAGTCTTTATAACAGATTGCATTTTGTATGCTCATTTGGGGCTGCTATATTTTTTTAAACCTGAAAGAAGAAAATGGTTATAATCTTATAAGCCCTAGCCAGTAACAGTAACATGAACAAAGTAATTTGCAAACACGATGTTTGTCTCTCTACTTTGTCACAGCTTCTGTATGTAGCAGCAATGTTGTTCAATTGAATGATTGCTATTTTATATTAGACAAAAAATCTCAAGTGGAATAAGAACAACTTTTTACAAGTAGAGATTTGTTCTGCCTCTGAGGTTATAAAGTACAATTTGCCAAGAATGATGCCCTAGTTCACAGAGATTTGTGAGTTGGAGAATTTCAGGCCTTAGAAACTTTATGGAATGTACATGATTTTCCTAAAAAAAAAAAAAAAAAACCACACAGAATGGAACAACAAACAGAAGCCACCATGCCTCCTCAGCTAGTAGATTATAATCAATAATACTCTGTCATCAGAGAGTGATGCCCATAGCCAGCCAGCTCATATCTTCTCATGCTTTTGAATTTCTTGGGTTTGTATGTCACCACATCTCAAATGAACCAGAGATTTTTGCTTGCTATAGAATCAAGTGCTTCTTGGTTCCTTGATCACCCTCTGGCAGCACGCTCCCGATGAGTGGGAAGGTATTGCTGGACTCCTTTTGCAGGTCATGGCTGGTTTGATTGAGTCTTGACTGCCCTAGCCACATGATGTGGAGTGAAGGAGCTGCTCCAAACTGCAAAGTCATTAGTTATTTATACTAGAAAAGGTCAATAAGTCAATAATAAATCCTTTAAAATTAAAAAGAGTAATTTACTTAGCTTCATATTTCACAACTATTAAATAAAGAAGATGAGTGGGGCAGAACAATGACGATTAACATTCACAAACCCTATTGTCAACTCTCAGTTATTCTACCTCCATTACGATGCTCCCCAAGGTGGTAGGAAAGTCATGTTTAGAGTGGAGTCCTCAACTGTGCCTTTTTCTTTGTATCCTTCCAGCCATTGGTCTCTTCCCTCATTGTTAACTGCAAAGAGAGAGCCCTGTGATCAAAGCTGACATTACTTTTTCCCTTGTGGACACGAATGCTTTGCTTTGAGGTGTGATCTTCATAGTGGCTTGACATCTCTTCTTCTATCATTTAAAACATTGTCCTTGATCTCTATTAATATTCCTTGTTTGAAAGTTGAGTGCACCAGATTTTAGTTATTTCTATAATATCTATAAAAAAAAAGAAAGATGCTAACTTGAATTCCCTTGGTAGTGTAAATAAAAATAATTAGAAGTGAACAAAACTTCAGTATGTAAGGACATGTGAAACTAAAACAAACCAAGATGGTTTTATTCCTACACAACCAAGATCATTTATCTTTGCTTCGTGAATGCTCAACTCCTGTAATGGGACATATTACAAAAAGAAAATATGAGGTTTCTTGTTTTTGATTAAGGGCCTTAAGACATGGGCAGAAGAGAAGCGGCACACTGTGCTTCCAGACTTCAAAAGTTCTGTCTTATATTATGATATTTGTCTGACATAAGAGGCTGTCATTAAAAATACAGAGAGACCTGGTAGGATAAATGTAATGTGTAAAAAGACAGAGGAGGAAAAGATGTTGTTGACGAAGCTGTTGCTGTTTTGAGAAGAAAAGAGATGAATTAGGGTGCTGACCCTAACCCTAACCCTAACCCTAACCCTCTCTAATGGCATTTGTTGCTCATCTTTTAAGTTTGTTACTTTGAAATATACTCATCTACCCTTAGAGAAAATCCTGAATTTTTCCTATGAAGTATAGATCATAGTGAATGTGCAAACACACACACACACACACACACACACACACACACACGATCACCCCAGAGTTCATTCCTCCTTTCAGTGTAGTATGAGCTAGAGGACCCATTAAGAGCAACCTCTTCCTACTAGTATTGCTCTGCTATTTTAATAAAAAAAAAGTCTCTGCTGGCCTCGTATGTCAGCCAAAGCATCAGAGTGAAGGGTGAACATTGGGAAGTCTGGGAGCAGAGTGGGCTGGTAAGAGCCCCTCATTCTCTTACTTCTCTGTCATCAGTGTCTCAGGCCTAAATTTTCATGTTCCTAAATTTTCATTCCAGCCCCCATCATTGCTTCTTGAAGGTTATAAAATTAGAAGCAGACATAGACAATTAGGTAGACAGCTTATGATAAAAAATAGAGATATGGCACAGTTTAGCTCATATATCCTCTAACTTTTGTGTGACAAAATAAAGGTCACTTAAGAACATTACAAAGAATAATTTCCAAGCCCTGAAGACTGTCTTTGTGCTGTTTAGAAAGCCCATCATGAGATTAACCTACTGGTTAACTGTGGCTAACTGTAGTTGTGAGGTTTTTGTTTATTTTTCATTTCTCTGTTCGGGGACCTGCCACCCAGCTCCCAAATAAATATAGAGAGACTTATTCTTACTTATGAATGCTTGGACTTAACTTGGCTTATTTCTAGCCAGCTTTTCTAACTTAATTATTCTGTTTCTTTTTATTACATTTTTTCCTCTGAGCTTTTTTCCTTTCTTTACTCTGTAAATCTTTCTTTACTCCATACTCTGTGTCTGGTTATGTGGCTGTGTGGCTGGCCCCTATTATCATCCTCTCCTCCTTTTCTCACTCCTAGCTTCTCTTGAGTCTAGATTTCTCCCTATTTATTCTCTCTTCCTATTTATCCCTCTGCTGATTAGCTATTGACCATTCAGCCCTTTCTTAGACTAATTAGATGTTTTAAGCAGACAAATAATACAGCTTTATAGGGCTAAACAAATGCAACATAAAAGAATGTAACACATATTTGCATCATTAAACGAATAATTCACAGCATAAACAAATTTAACACATCTGAAACTAATATTCCACAACAGTTAACAACTATGGTTTGTAACACTTCCAATATGAGATGACTGTCTTTGACCTGTGGCTTTGGATTGAGAGTGACAGCAATTAAAAGCTAAGAATTTACCTCAACAAACATCCTCTTTGCACTGACCCTAAAGAGAATTGCTCTAATGTGGAAAGACTTGGGCTCCCACTAATGGTGGTGGCCAAGGGAATGCTTAACTCTATGCTATAAAAGGACTCAGAATAGCTTTTCATTCTCCAAGAATCTACAATTCTTCTAACACTGCTATTGTGTACTCCTGTCTATTGTGTACTCCTGTCTTGGTTTTATTTCATCTTGTTTCAAACACAGGAAGACTACTAAATTGATTGGGTACACAATTTCATTTAACTTGAGAGTCTCTCCATAAATTCTGTGCTATGACTGTAACTTACTCTGACTTACAGAAGACCCAGATTCAGTCCCCAGCACCTACAGCAGGCAGCTCACAACCCCCTGTCATTTCAGATCACGGAGACCCAGTGCCATCTTTCAGAATATGTGGAAATACTCCCTGTAGCAGAAATGATGAAATGAATGTGTAGTTTAAGCAGTCTTTGTCATGTTTAAATGTCAAAACACTTTCAATCCTGCCATATTCTACTGCTTAGCTCTATGAACATGTTTGTTTCTTTTTCCCCTAAATAGACGGGTGCTCTGAGAAAGCAGAACCTTCATCTTGTCCATGATTATGATCCTTTGATTAAAGTCAGTTATATACTAAGTAACTAATCATTGGCTTAGTTGAAACTAATATTATCAAATAAAATTTTGAAGTCAAAATTAAGGAGATAGAGACATTCATTTATGTACTTTGGATGCTAGAGATGAGTGGCTTATATGATACAAAAACAAAGAAGGCTGTAGATGCAAGTCTGTGGTGGGTCATGTGCTTACCATACATGATTCCTTGGGTTTGATCCAGCACAGAAAGCAACAAAAAGCAAGAGAGTAAGAAGAGAGCAAAACAAAAGGGCTGAAGAAGATTTCAGTTGATTCATGGATGTGTAGCTCTACAGTGGTTTTAGTAGAGTTTTATAAACTCTGGCTTCCTTTTGAATATAATAGCAATTGGGAAATCTGACCAAAATTGGAGACTCATATAACAAGAGTCTGTCTGTGACCATTGCCAGAGTGCCCTTCAACTCTTTTGTTAGCCAACTCACCATTTGTTTAGAACTGGCAACAGCCGGCACCAAACAATCCAAATTTTCAATTTGGAGTATTATCAAAATGACAGCAGTTACAATTTGTATAAAGAATGCATTCAAATTAACCAAATCAAAGGAGCAAGAAGCAGGCAGCCGTCCTGTCATTATCCTTCCCATTGACATGGACGTTCTGTCAGGATGCTCCCATCACCCCATCCACAGAAGGCTATTGTGGCTCACTGCAGCTTCCCATTGGACCCCTTAAGTCTAATTTATGTGCAAAAGGCATCATTTACTTTTGGCTGTTTCCTCTCCACACACTCAATGGGGAGTAGACTTTTTAGTCTGTTCTTCAACTCTGATATAAAAGTAGGTTGATATACAAATCAAAATCCAAAACAGGACCAAATTGTTGTAATCATGAGCCTTAATAATTAGCATTTGTATGTTTATTTCTGGTCCTGTTTGAATCTCTGCAACTATTATCTTCTTTGTGTCATGACATAAATGTATGGGATTTCTACTTTAATGATTTTTTTTTTTATCAAACCTATCACTGAGTCTAAGACAGGTATACTTGTTTACAGGCATACCTAGAAGTTATCACAGTAGTCAAACATACCTCAAGCTTCATTTCATATGTGTACCTTTTAAGTCTAACACTTTAACCCTTCAGGTACCACAGGTGTTTTATGGGAAATACTCAAAGGAGCCCTTCCATTCATCTCCCTCTTTCATGCCTTGTTCACAGTTTTCCTTTAGTGCACTGTAGCAAGCTCACCTTGCCATGTTGTAGCAGTTGATAGGTTGTCACTAACTGACCCAATTGTCAAAGAGAAGATGGTTTTACCCTTTATTTTTCTGGATTTTATGGACATATTCAAATACCCTGATGATTAGAATTTTGTAATGTCCATAATTTTGACAACTGGGGCAGAATATTCTCATCACCTTGTGTCTACAGTGTTCTCTGTCTCCTGCCCATCAAGCATTTGCTACTTTACATTCCAATCATATTGTCTATGTTGCAATTTTCCTTCCTCCCTCCTCCCTATATCCCTGTAAGCATTTTGTCTTGTTCTGCACACTGCTCAAGGCAAAACTCATTAGCTGTTACCTCTTTTTCAGCAAATGTCTGCATTCTCATTCTTCCCTCTGAGTTTCAGATTTTATATGTAAGTTTTAACTAAAGAGCATGGTCTAGCCATCCCATGAGGCCTTAAGTTAATAATACAAAAATGACTTCTTCCTTCCCACATGTTCTGTGAGACACTGGCTATCTTGGTGCTGATCTTGGGTACATCTTCCCCTGCATCTGAGTCATGTCATCTTTTATGTTTCTGTGCTGCTTTTCTCAATATTACCCAGTTCAGTTTTCTTCTTTTATGTCCCCATAATGCACTATGAAAATTCTGTGTCTTCATTCATTTGCTATGCACATATTCCACAGAGAATAAGCATAGCTTGGCGATTCACAAGATGACTACCTTCCTTATGATCAGTGTCAGTAAATAAGATGTTTCACATTTGGACTCAATGAACACTGAGTGGAAACATAAATCAGAATGTCTATGTAAAAACATTTTCTGAGTAAAACACTGTACCTCCTTGACCATCTTCACTAATTCCTGTCAGGCAATGAGGTTTCAAAAGCTATGCACCATTCCTAGTTCACACTTTCTGCTTCCTGCTAGCATTTGAAGATGTGCCTTATCAGCTTGCTGCTTCAACCATCATGTCTGCTTGGCTGCTCCAAATTGACTCCAGTAACATACTGCTTCCAGCAAGACTATGTCAACAAAACCTACACAATAGTGCCACCATCTGAGTTTCAAGTAGCAAAATGCTCCAAAATAGGAGGTATCTTATTCAAACAACCACAGGTTCTATCCACCCTTTATTTGGATCAAAGTTCTCACACTTGCCTAAAACTCAGGAAGCAGCAAGTAAGCTGAGCTTGGTGGCCAGTGAGCCCCAGGAATTTAACTGTATATGCTACTCAAGGGCTGAGATAATGTATAAACTCTATCACACCTGGTGTTTTTCAGGTGAGTTCTGAGGATCTAACTCAGAACCTCATGCTATAAGGTAAGCATTTTACTAATTGAGCCATGATTCCTACTCTGGAGATATCTTCTTAGTGTCTAGCCTCTTTTTTTTTTAATACCTTGAAGAACATAATTTTAAAGAACCAGAAGCATTTCATTTCAATATTGTACAAAAGTATTTTGAGATGCATCAATTTTGCCTTAATATATGCTTGGCTTTTAAGCCTGTGATTCAGGAAAAAATGATTACTATATCCATCCAGGAACCTGGGAAGTGTTCACATGAACACTTCATCAACTATTCTTAATAAATTGTGATGATTGAATGCAGAGAGGTAATTCTGTTGCATGGAGAGGGGCCTTCACGACTTGCTCCACAACAGCTGAATGTAAGAATTGCATAAAATTTGTGAGAAAAAAATATAGATAATGATTTTACAGTGTGTTTCACAGAAGCTGCATAATCCTCTACAGTGAACTGCTAGGCCCTTAACATATGGAAAGATGTTCATAATAAAATATTATGTGAAAAAGGTGCCTTATGTGATCAAATTAGAGTTGATGGAATTGAGAATGTGCGTTTATTATAACTCTGTGGATTCTTCATTGGAATGCAATGAGTTATCAGAACAGAGTTAAATTTTGTTTTACTTTTTGAAAGCAGGACAGGCAGTTGAGTGAGTAAAGCATGAAGAGCAAACTTAGCAGATCCAGTATCCATATAAAAATCCAGAATGCCTGTAAGCCCAGCTCTAGGGAAATACAGAAAAGAGAATTCCCTGAAGCTAGCCGCTCAGCTAGTCAGACACAGTGAGTTCCAGGTTCAGTGAGAAACTCCATCTCAAAAAAGTAGGTAAAGAATGACAAAGAAAGATATTTAAGGTCAGCTTCTTGCCCCTGATGCATGAGGACACATACCTGAAAACACACACCCACACTACACATGCACACACAGACACACAGATATTATGTATGTGCATGTGTGTATTTGCTCTGCATATATGTCTGTATACCACAAGCATATCTTGTGCAAATGGTGGCCAAAAGTGAATTATCTGGGACTAGTTGCAGATAGATGTAGCTATCATCGACCCTGGTCCCCTGGAAGAGCAACTACTACTCTTAAGTACTGAGCCACCTCTATTTTATATTATTTATTTATTTTGGTTTCTTGAGATAGTCTTTAGTGACAGAGACTGGTCCTATAGGCACTAAGCAGTCCTGATCATTCTGTCTCCCAAGTGTTAGCACACATATGTGTGCATCACCCCAGTCAACTATCTACAATTAGTCAAGGGCATTAGTTCTCAACCTGCCTAATGCTGTGACACTTTAGTACAATTCCTCATGCTGTGGTAACCGCTAACCATGTAACTATTTTATTACTGTAGCTGTGACATAACTGTAATTTTGCTACTGTTATTAATCTAATGTAAATATTTTTGGAGACAGAGGCTTGCCAAAGGGGTTGTGACCGACAAGTTGAGAGCCACCTGCAAATAATGAATTTCTTACATTATTTAATTAGGGCATTTTTCTGCTCCAAATTACTCATGTTGTATCCACATTGTGGGTTATTTTTTTCAAATACAATTTTATGTAGATCTGTGAATTCAAATGTGACGGTCACTTGCCATAGGTGACTATTCAATTGCAATGCACTAAATGAATTCAGAACTCAGATCTTCAATCGTAACAGACTTCATTTCAACTGTTTGGTAGCCAGTGCTGATGAGAAGCCTGTGATGTAGTGAATGACACACAGGACAATGCCCCTGCCACAGGCTTTTTCATTAAAAATACCGAACCATATGCTTAGATTAACACAGGGTAGTTTGGATATAGTGGAAAATATTTCTCTGTATTGATTACAGCAGATATTCTGCCTTTGATTACTTGAGTAACATTCTATTCTCAATGAAATAAGTTAGTTTGGATGAGAAGGGAACTTCAAGGGTGATTCATAGAAAGCTATATTTTTTGGAGACTGGGAGGTGGCTCAGTGGCTAAGGCGCCTGTTGGATTAAGCACAGGATTGTGAGAGCAGATCTCCAGAAACTAGTGGCATGTGCCTGGAACCCCAGCACTAGAAGAGTGCAGAGACAGGAGGATCTCTGAAACTTACAAATCCAGAAACTTTTTAATTATTTAAAAATATTGTCTCAAAAGATATGGAGATCTAAAACATCAGAAGTCAACCTTACATATGTATGCACAAACATCTACAGATATATAATTACATACCTGGACCCCCACACACACACTAGCAAATGCACACACTCAATATACACATATTTAGAAAGCAAAAGGATAAAGAAATCTGCGGTTGTAGCTCAAGTTGCTTGACTCTTAAATAACTTTCATGCATTTAAGAGTTCTGTGTAAAGTTAATTCCTGTCAACTACGGAAGAGTGGAACTAATTTCTAAGGTAACACAGGTGTTTAAAAACCTTTTTACGCAAACTGGAATTACCCTAAAATTAGAAAACTATAAACAAAACAAAAATTGATTTGTGACAGCATGTGATGTGAAGTTTAGTTGAAGGAAGTCTGAACTCAGTATCTGAAACTTAACCACATTCTTGACCCTTTATTCCAGCTTTCCCATGTAGAACAAAACAATCATCTGGAATTCAATTGAAACTCTGAATTATTTAGACACTTTTGTGTTGCAGCATCTAGAGATTTGGAGAGATGATGCTTACATATAAATTTTAATGACTGAACATGATACTAGTAATCTGTTAGAAAAATGAAAGAAATAATGAGAATTATCTGCAGGATCCCTGAAGCATCTTTCTAATCACCACTGGGCTTTCACTGGTTTTCTGTAGGTAGGAGACCCTCAGAGACAGGTTTTTGAAAGAGGAGGTGAGTGACCTGACTATCCAGCCTGTGTAATTGGGTTTAGAGAGCAACACTGAGCAGGCTCTTTTCTCAAAGCCCAATCTTTACTACTGTACAGTAAAATGGATTTTTATGTGCTCCAAATATCCTCTTGAGAATCCTGTGCTATGCACTGCAGGAGAAAAATGAGAGAAGACCATTTAGTGTTCTGGGATTATTTTCTTGAGCTTGCTGATAACTGTACAAGGGCTCTTCAGGTGACGTGAGATCATTAAGCTTGGTACAGGGTGTTTCCCTTGGCATGGGCTGCTTTTCCTTTGAATGCCGATACCTCTTCTGGGGATTGGTTAGTACACCAGTTGAAGTTCAACACTCTCCATAGCTTCCAGCTTTTGAAAGAAGCTCTTGGGTGGGGGAGGAGTTCACCATCCTTTGCTGTCCTAGGATGTCAATACCATTACTTTCTAAAGGGAGCTTGAATAACTGTCCTTTACCTCCTCCATTCCTAGCATGGATACTGGTGAACCTCCCAGCACAGGTAGCAGGTCACCAACTTCCCCTACTAAAGATCTTTCTCTGCTTGAATCACCCCAAGATGGTTGAACACTAGTGCCTTACCTTTGCTCTCATGTTAAAACTTTAAATTACAATGTTGTTGTTCTTTCTGGTTATTTCAAGTCATTTGGTAATTTGAGGACATTGGTTCTTGACTGACTTATAGATGTCTATCCTAAAAGCTCTCCTTCCCTCTATGCAGAGTGACATGAAATGTATATGTTGTGGAAATATACACCTCCACCCCAGGAAGTTTGCTTTCATACTTGTGTGAGCTACTCACTCAAACTCACAATTGATCACAAAATTAAATGTGAGAGATGACAGTAGCAAAGAACATTTGTTGCTTTTGTAGAGGATCCAGGCTCATACTAGCATCCACATGATGCTCACAACCATTTGTAATCCCAGTTCCAGGGATCTGGTACCAATTTCTGACCTCCAGGGGCCAGGTATATACAGGCATACATGAAGGTAAATCATATACATGAAATAAAATAAATTAAATCTTTAAAAAATGTCTAGCAGTATATTAATCTGTATTGTCCTTAGTTTATTTTTCATAAAACTTATGAAATCCTATGACTATATTGTACTATATAAAAAGATTACAAGGATGGTTATATATTGTAAAAATCTTGTTTCAAAAATCATAGTCATGAACACAGTTTGTTCAAAAGAATGAACACAGTTTGTTCAAAAGATGAGGCAGCTTATCCTATGTTTATGTTCAAAGCAGACATATTTTATTCTTTTATAATAGTCTCATCCTCTGTGACCTACATCCCATCCAATTCTGTGACCTACTATGATCTGCTCCCATGATTATTTTATTCCTTATAAAATATTAATTGGCTTTTGAAGACATTTAATAACAAAGGTAAAAATTAGGGAAAGGCCAATAACCGTATTGGAAATCTATAGACTCTGTCTTAGTCATATGCAGAGAAAGGCTTTGTTTAAGTTTATAAAAACAAATCTAATTTCAAATCTCTTAATGATTGGTAAAGGAAAGTGAATATGTGATAAGCAATCACAGAGAGGAGTCAAACATACTCTCTCTAGCTCCAAACACCTCTATTTAAAGATTTAATGTGCTTTAAATCTTTATACTTTACTTTCATGCTGTATTGAAAAATGGAATAAAAAGCTGCTCAGAGCTGAGAGATGGCTAAGTGTGAATGTATCTGAAAGCCCAGATCTCCTACAGCATAATGGAGACAGGATGACCTCAGGAAGCTGCTAGGACAACTACCCGGGAATTCATAGCATGAACAAGAGACCCTGTCTCAAACAAGATAGACGGCAAGCGCCCACACCCAGTGCTGTTCCCTGACCTCCACTCAAGCCTCCACCACAAACACACACAAAAGAGGCAGCTTCTTCAGCATAAATACCCTATTTTGCCTGAGTCCTGTTTCTTTCATTGTTTTTGATAATTGTAGATAGAACATGAATGTTCTTTCTGAGTGTGCAGGAAATTCAGGCTTGGTGACCGTCCCTTCAGTTGGATGATTCACGAAATGATAATCTATGCAATAGATTCTTGTGCTTTTTCCTTTCACAAAGTTAATGTCTGTTTTCCTCTTCAAAGCTTGGAATCACTTGAGTTTGAAAACAACAACAAAAAATGTTCCAGAAGTAGCACCTTATTTCACCTCTACTTCCAAGGCAACCAGAGTTATGGTGACCGTGGATACACATCCTACTTATCTGCTCAGCATCATTTTAAAATATGATTTGTTAACACCTTCTAAGTCTCCCTTGGTAAAAAGTAAAACATGGAATAATTTATGAAGGTTGTAAAAATAGATGGGTCACACTGAAGGATTTCATGTTACTTTTTTCTATACATATATAACATATAACATGAACATAAAACTTCTAGGATTATATGAATATATTATACTATGTAAAATGACCTGAATGACTATCATTTCCTTATGGTGCATTTTGACAATGATTTAAATCACTTGAATAAAAATGATGTGTAATATGTAACTACACATTATTGATAGTGATAAGAATACTGGAAAAATGGTAAAAGAAAAAATGTACCTTATTTTGTGTTTTAAAACAGCCAATGAGGGCTAGATAGATAGATAGTCCCTAAGAGCCCATAATGCTCTCACAGAGGACAGATATACATTGTGAACCACATCAGGTACTTCACAATAACCTGTAACTCCAGTGTCAGGGAATCACATCTCTTGACCTCCACAAGAACCTGCATTTATGTGGACATACCCACACACAGTTACATGAATATATACAATTAAAAATTAAACAACAAAATCAGCCACTGTTATCAGTAAATTCACTATGAAACTCTACCATACCTTGAGGAATTTTTGCTAAAAATTTTCCAATATAGTAATAACCAAACTGAGAATAAATGTTGAACTTTTAATATTACTCTAAAATTTTAATATAGTTATTATGAATTTGATTGTCAATTACTAAGAACTTCAATTCTAGAAGAAGTACCTCCTCAATAATTAACATGTTCCTTACCTAATTATTATCCACTGATTCTATATAAGCATAGTTTGCTTAAGTCTGTAAGTCACCATAGAACTATCAAATATAATCACTATGATAGAAATGTGCATGTTTAGTGTAGAGGAGTTTCAATTATTCACATTTCCAAGAATAAAGAAAGAATATTTTTTCTTTTTATTAAATGAAGTAGTGGTTAAGTAGTTTCTGACAGTGGTGTTGGCTATTACTACAAAATACACTGCTAACCCTGCCTTTGTATCTGTGTACTGCTTCCCCTCTTATTTTTTTTCATACTCAGCACTGTTCCCACTCCCTTCCCTCCTCCAGGTCCTTCCTCAGCCTTCCCTCACCCTATTCCTCCAGTCATTCCCCCAGGGAGGGCAAGGACTCCCAAGGTGAGTCAAGCATATCTAGTTGTGGTAGGACAGAGTCCTTTCCCCAAGTATAAAGGCTGAGAAAGGTGTTTCCCCAGTAGGCATGGGCTTTGAGAAGCCAGTTCATGGAGCCAGGATAGATTCTTATCTGAGTGCAAGAGCCTCCAGAACCTGTCCATGTCTTTTGACTGTCATCCACATTCAGAAGTTCCAGATCTGTTCCATGAAGGGTAGTCAGCTGTCATTTCAGAGTCTATGAGCTCCAATGGTATGTGACTGCCTACTCCATGGGTCTCCCCATCTTGATCCTGATTCCTCTGCTCATGCAGTTTCTCTTCCCTCTCTTCAGCTGGACCAGTAGCTCAACCAGTGCTTAGCTATGGATCTTTGCTTCTGCCTCAATTAGTTGCTGGATAAAGGTTCTATAATGGCAATTAGGGGTTCATTCATTTAAATAAAAGGAAAGGTCTGTTTAGGCACTCTCTCCACTATTGCTTGAAGTCTAAACCAGGGTCATCTTGAGTTCTTGGCTGTTTCCCTAACACCAGGTTTCTCTATCAAGATATCTATTTCTTTGTTCTCTCTCTCTGTTCCTCCTCCCACTCAGCCATCCCATTCTCTCATGATCTCTTCCTACCTCCTCTTGCTCTTTCCACAGTATGATTCCAATTTATTCTGGAGATCTTTTCTATTTGTTCTTCACAGGAGGATACATGGATATCTCTTTTAAGTTCCTTCTGTTACCTAGCTGCTTAGGGTTTGTGATTGTAGCCTGGTTATCCTTTGCTTTACGTCTAAAATCCACTTATGAGTACATACCATGTCTATCTTTTTGGATCTGTGTTACCTTTTTGGATCAGGATGATACTCTCTAGATCCATCCATTTGCCTGCAGGGCATCATTTCTTTTTTTGTTTTCTGCTGAGTAGTAATCCATTGTGTAAATGTAACACAATTTTTTAATCCTTTCTTCAGTTGAGGGTTTTTTTCCATGTTCTCCCTATTATGAATGATGTTGCTATGAACATAGTTGAGCTAATGCCCTTGGGGTAAGAAAGCACATTGTTTGGGTATATGCCCAATTGTGATGTTGTTGGGTCATTGGGTAGATTGATTCCCAGTTTTCTGAGGAACCACCATACTGATTTCCCAAGTGGCTGTACAAGTTTTCATTCCCACCAGCAATGGAGGAATGTTCCCTTTGCTCCACATTCCCTCCAGCATATAGCTGTCATCAGTGATTTTAATCTTAGTCATTCTGACAGGTGTAAGATGGTATCTTAAAATTGTTTTAATTTACAGTTCCCTGATGGCTAAGGATGTTAAACATTCTTTTATGTGTCTTTTGGCCATTTGATTTTCTTCTGTAGAAAATTCTTTGGTTAGATCTGTACTTTATTTTTTTTTTAATTGGATTATTTGGGACCTAAGAAGCAAGCTGGTGTGATAAATTTTTAATTGTGGTTATTAATATGTGTTTATGAACCTAACTTTACCATAAAGTGTTCAGACATTTAACTATTAATCAGATGGGAATCATACAACCAACCCGGCTAGTCCTCAGAACACAGCTTCCCTATTGGCTCCGCTGAGATTTTCCAGTCTTCAAATTGCATGTAGTAATCAATGCTTTATTCTATAAATACACACTCAGAAATGTATGTGCACATATATATGCATATATTTATGTGATTATAACTAGTATATATAAAGAGCTATAACACAATGAATCATACCAACTTAAGTAAGTCCTTAAACTTTAATAATATTAATATAGCTAGAGAAATGGCTCCATTGATAATGTATTTGTGATGTAAGCATGTGGACCTGAGTCCAATTCCCAAAATCCATAATAAAAATAACCTAGGTATGGTGGCATTTACATTTAATTCAAGAACTGGAGTGGTAGAGGGAAGAGGATCCCAGAAGTTGTCCAACCAGCCTTGTCTAAACAAGACAAAGGCTAGAAAGAGACTCTACCTCAAACTTTTGAATGGACAGATTCTGAGGAATAAGACTCAGAATTGTTGTGTGGCTTCACACCCACAAGCACACACACACACACACACACACACACACACACACTAATTAGGGATTGATAGTAGAGGGCCTCATCACAGTGAATTGAGCCATGCCTGGTTTTGGGGTACAGGTTTCTATTGAAAAAAAAAAAGCAAGCTAAGTTAACCTTGGGGACTAAGCCAGTAAGCAGCCCTCCTTCCTGGATCATGCATCGGCTCCTGCCTTCAGATTCCTGCCCTGACTTCCATTGATGAGGAACTGTGATGTAAAAGCCTAAGCCAAATAACCCTGTCTCCAAGTTGCTTTGGCCATTATGTTTTATCACAGCAATATTAATGCTAACTCAGTCACTCATTGAGCCATCTTGCTGGCTAGTTTTTATTTTTATTAACATATTTGTGTTAATAAAATATGTTAATACAAATTGTAAATAATAACTATGTTGTACTTATTTGTAAAACAGTGCATGTGGTATATAATATTTAGATTAAGGTATTTGGCATTCTTACCTCTTTATCATTTATCTTATATAGTCACTTAACATATTTTTAGAAACAAAAATATGCTGAAATAAAAGAAAATAAGTCTGAATATTACTTTAAATGGGAAACAAGAAATAGACCAACAAACCCAAAAACTAAGCATTTTGGAAAGAATTTAAAATTATCTGTGAAGACAAATCAAAAGATAATAATAAAGAGATAATAAAGCAGCAAGAAAAGGACAAAAGAATGTGTATTCATCCAGTGAAAAGGCCTATTTTACAAATATCGACTCTAAGAGAAATATATCTCCAAAATGAATCTGAAAACTTCATGTATAATTGGTATTACAAACATATTCCTGTTCAAAAGACCAGATACCAGTGGTTCTGTAAATACTTTTATCAATAATAAATGAATTGGATGAGCTAGTTTTAGGCAACCAACTACAAGGCAGGGAATGGGTGGGGGGACACAGAAAATATTCAGATTTTTTATGATGTCATAATATTTTTTTTTAATTTTTGCCTTTATTTATTTATTTGGTGTTTGCCTGGAACTGAGAACTGAAACTACAGACAGTTGTGAACTGTCATGTGGGTGCTGGGAATTGAACCCTTGTCCTCTGGAAGAGCAGTCAGTGCTCTTAACCGCTGAGCCATCTCTCCAGCCCCGAAGTCATAATAATTCTATCAAGAATGATAACCCAAGGGCAATTTTGGTGCTACTAGATTTGTGAATATAAATGAAACTCATCGGCTGTTGAATATAGCGATGAATTTAGTTTGGTAGTTCAGATATTGTTTACCACTGATAAATATTCAGTTATTGGAAAAAGAGAGTCATTTATGAAGGGTCTGGAATAAGGCAGCACTGCAGCAGATGCTTTATATGTTCCCCCATGTAGCTAAAATATTGATTTTTTTGTTTGACTTTTACCATTTGACAGAAAGGTACTAAATTATCATCAGTGAATACTTCTATAGTTTCTGCTGCTCTCAAAAGGGAAATGAGACTTAGCTTGTAGACAGAAATAGCATCCAAACAGCTTGCTAGTCAACAATAGGGACACTTCATTTACACTAGGTTATTGCATTTGATTGCAGTAGCCAAAGTCATGTCCACAACAACAAAACAATTGAAAACTGTTACAATAATAGAATGAACAGTTCAGAAGGAAGTTATAAAATCTGATCTTGACAATATCAGTGGTCACTTAAAACACTCAAGTAACTGACTGCAAGTAGCTTTTTTGCCTCTTGAAGACTTAGAACATTTATGCTACATTGCTCTTTTTATTCCTTGTGTATTCAAGGAACTTATGAGATTGATGAAACTAAAGAACTGGCTTCTATTAGGCATGGATTAACTAGAGCCTAGATCAATTTCAAAGTTGGGAAACAACTCAGTATAGTCTAAAGTGACATCAGTTTAAGATATGAGAAGCACAGAGAGCTATTTGGACAGATTTTTTAAAGTGCATTGAAACAGATGACACACACCCATTCATTAGTAAGATAATAGTGAAAGCATGGTGGGAAACATCCTACTATTCCAAATGTCATTGAAACACTGTCATTCTTAAGTGTAATTCTCACCAATTAAACCATCTTAATTCTATGATATTATACCAGAAATAGAATCTGTGTAGTGTTAAAGAGGCTTGTGGAAGTGGGATGTGTGAGTGTGGATGCTAGAAGACAGTCTCAGGTGTTGTCTTAATTAGGGTTACAATTGCTGTGATGAAACACCATAATCAAAACAAGTTGGGGAGGAAAGGGTTTATTCAGCGTACGCTTCCCCATCACAGTTCATCATTAAAGCAGTTCAGGACAGGAACTCAAGTGCGGCAAGAAGCTGGAGCCAAGAGCTGATACAGAGGCCATGGAGGAGTGCTGCTTACTGGTTTGCTCATCATGGCTTGCTCAGCCTACTTTCTTATAGAATTCAGGACCACCAGCCCAAGATGCCACCACCAACAATGTACTAAGCCTTCCCACACTGATCACCAATCATGAAAATGCTTTACAACTGGATCTTATGGAAGCATTTTCTCAATTAAAGTCCCTTCCTCTTTGAAGTCTCTAGCTTGTGTATGTTGACATAAAATCATGCAGTACAGGTGCTGTTTTGTTAAATGTGTTTACCTTTCCAGTGAGACAAAGTCTCACTAGCCTGGACCTCACTAAGCAGGTGAAACTGGTTGAACAGCAAGTCCCAGGGATCTACTTGTCACCACCTCCTCAACACTGGGATTTCAGGCTTTCACTCTCTCAGCTTTTTGTGGTGTGTGTTAGGAATCTGACTTCATGTCCTAATCCTCATGTGGCAAAAATTTTACTGACCAAGACATCTCCCAGCCATGTAACTACACACACACACAAACACACGATTCATTTTATTTTCTATTTATGGGTATTTTGCCTGCATGCATGTATATGCACTACGTGTAGGCATGATGCCACTGGAGACAAGAATCGGGCATTGGACCTCCTGAAACTATAGTTACAAATGGTGGGAGTCACTATGTGGATGTTGGGAGTTAAATCCAGGTTCTCTGCAAGAGCAATCTCTCCACCCATTTCACTATAATTCTTAACAATTAAAAAGTCATCATGGTCTTCAAAAATATAGTTCTAGTTGCTAAATTTGTTTAATTGTCCTAGTATAGCAATTATCTTAGGTAAATCAAAATTAAACATTATTATAAAATGAAGCAACTTAAAAGAAGAAACAAAAATGTACCATAAACGGGGTAGGGACAGTCAACTGATAGATTAATTTTAGAAATGAAAATGAATAATTATGAAATATTTTTCACTTAAATATTAAGACTCATAAATGGCCATTTATTTACAACTTAAATATACCTCACACCTTTGAAAAATGAATCATGGCTCTAAATTTGGTACAGATTAACATGACATATCTTTAACTTTTGATTCAAATTTTTAGAATTATCAAAAAATAAGTCTATATCACTTTGACCAACACAGGATATTTACATAAACATGGCCTTATAAAGTTTTGTGAGTACTTCTCTTGCTGAGTTACTGAGACCTTTTTCCTTTTTAAGCATCTTTTTGGTCATGGTCCTTCTAATTCTCTGATCTGACTCATCTAATAATCACATTCTCAGTGGTTTTGTCTTCTAAAGTAACTTTCTAGACTTCATTAAGTTCTACATCTTCATCAAATTTGAACTCTTTATGGTGGACATGTATTCTAACTATACGATGGTTGTGTGTTAAGTTGAATTAGTCCAATACAGCATTGAGTCTTTTAGAAGAAATGGGAGTGTAGGTGACCTGGAGGAGGGCTATGCAGTCACCAAATAAACATCTATTACATATATTTTTTTCTCCTTACTCACTCTGATAACACTAAAGTTTTGAATAACAAACCCTTAGTAATAAGAGTTTCCTATAGTTTGGAGGGTGGGGTGGCTAATGAAGTTATCTCAAATTTGTGTATGTATGTTAATAATCAATATTGAAGGAAACTGTAAGTCTTCAATAAATTAGGATGTTTAAAATTTTAAGGCAAATGGGACCTGGTGGTTCATGCTTGCAATCCCAGCACTTGGGAGGTAGAGGCGGGAACATCAGAAGTTTAAGCTCATTCTTCTTATATAGTAAGTTCAAGGATACCTGGACTACATGATACTATATCTTATAAACAAAACAGAATGCAGCAATCAAAAATTTATAAAATAAAGTTCAAGCTAAAGGTACATCCTGAGAAAGTGTTAAACTGTAATGATTAAGTGAGGTTCCTTTACTCCAAAGACAACTAGAGCTTGTGTTCAACCTTGTTTCAATTCCAGTTTAGGACTCAGCAATCCAGCTTCAAGCACAATCTTCCAAAGCATTTCTCTTGCTAATAAAATAATATAATTGGGCACAGACTTGAGACATGTACATCATTGAAGAATATCCTTTTAGTTTCTTTCATTCTTTCACTTTGTTGCTATGCATATTGGGCCTCTTGACTATAAAGTAAAAACCAGATTAGAAGAGTGTCCACCTGTGGTCTATAACCCTTATTATGACATTATGCTGATTCTGATGGGAATCTGAAACTGGGGAAGGTGAAGTAGGAGGAGAGAGTATAATCAAGATACATTATATGAAAAATAAGTCTATCAATAAAAGGAAAAATTCCACACAGAACTTTGTAAACAGAGTAGACACTGTTAACTGTTATTTTGAGCACAGGTTCAGTGATTCCTTTCCAAAATGTGAGAAGCCAGGCCTCTCCCTTGTCATAAGATACATTATATGAAAAATAAGTCTATCAATAAAAGGAAAAATTCCACTCAGAACTTTGTAAACAGAGTAGACACTGTTAACTGTTATTTTGAGCACAGGTTCAGTGATTCCTTTCCAAAATGTAAGAAGCCAGGCCTCTCCTTTGTCATATCAATAAAATGATTTTGTAAATAGCAGACCAAATGGAAAATAAACTTTGCCTGAAAAAAAAAATCAACCTTGGAAAGGCCCTGACAGAGGTAGAAATGTGTTTCTCTCAGATGTCAGAGTTCTCTGTGAAGATCTTATGTCTGCCCTAATTAAATTTCAAGCAAAGATGTTTCTCTCTCAGGAGACTTCTTTCTCTCTCCTTCAGGGATCGATGACAGAGGGGCTGGGTCTTGGCCTGTATCCCTCATGCTCAAAAGAGCTTACAGGAAAATGGCATTCTTTGTCTTAGCACACAAAGGAAATGTCCCTTTCTGAATTCCCACACATATTTAGGCTCTGTTAAAACACTTTCATGTTCCAGATTCATAGAAGTTTGGAATCTTATTGACTGTTGTGATATGCTTAGCAAAATTTTATTGAATTACCACTAAATCTAGATAGTCTCTACAAATTTTATGAATTTTAATAAATACTTGCTGGATTATAAAAGCAATCATATAACTATGAGATTTTGATGTGAAGTGTCTTCTCAAGGCTAATGTCTGAACTGAAGATTTTAAATAACATTGTATTCAATTTAAATATAAATTACTAAATGTTGTACAAAATCAGAACCACTAGACTTGGTTTATATAAGGAAATACTACAGATATCTGACTTATTTTTTTGCAAATACAGATGTATCTTCATAACATAAAACATCCAGTTCCTCTGCAGAGTTGTTGCAATAACTACTTCTTTGCTCCATCTCAAAGAAAATTTTAGTCTAACCTGTTGTAAAACTAATCCATCTAGTATACAACATTACCCTGATGTGAGAAATATCCGAACTAACTGCTTAAAGAAAAAAAAGAAAGAAACGAAAAAAAAAGAAAAGGTTAAACCAAGTCCTTAATCTGCGGCTTGAATTTTGTTCACTCTGCACACTGGACAAAAGTCCCTTGGCCCTCAGTGTCCATATTCCTTGTCCATATACAAGAGGTTGTATAGCTTCTGCTTCACATGTTGCTGTGGTAAAATGCTAACACTAAGGAGCAGGGGTTTCTTTGAAATCACAGTTTCAGATTACATGGCTGGAAACTCAGGGCAGCAGAATTTCAAGCCACATCTTCCCTCAGGTAGCAGAGACGGAGTCCCTGCATGCCTTCCAATGACTCCCCTCTCCTTCGCCACTCTTCCCCAATTCAGGGCTCAGCCCATGAGGTGCTGTCACCCACTCTGGGGAGGTTTCAATTAAATCAATTGAAAGCTCAGTTATAGTAATCAAGCTCCACATATATTCCCATCCACAAGCAAACCTGATATAGACAATCCCTCATTAAAACTATCTTCAAAGATAATTCTTGATTGTGCCAAGAGGACAAATTATTTTCACAAGACCTGACCAATAGCAAGCTAGTCAAAATGTCAGCATGAATAGAAAAGGGCTCACACAGCCCCACCCTTAGCTAAGAAGCTCCTGGTAACCTGTGGTACAGGACCTGCACCCATGCTTCAGTGGGTGGTCTTATACCCATGCTCACACTGGCAGCACTAATTGGATTCAGTGACCTTTTTTAAAAATGGAAATAGATGTGGATGGAGTTGGAAGGGCAGAGTGGATGTGTGGACATGTTCAAAATATATCTTATAAACATGAAATTCTCAAAGAAAAAATTTTAATTTTTAAAAATATTAAAATACAAATTTAAAAATTATCCTGGAAGTCATTAAATTCTGAATTGATGGGCATTCTCATCTTTGTTAATAAATGCAGCAAATAAAAATATATGCAATTCATCATTGCATTGCTGGAACATGTGGGAGACAGACTGAAAATTGAATTCTGCCGAGAGCTCATGTTCAAAGGGCTTGAGTCTTCTCTATAACAAGAAGTGATGGCTGGATGCTGCCCAAGATACCTGAAAAAATCCTCAGACACCCACATCACATCATGCTACTCTTTAGTCTTCCAAGGAGCAGATGCATTTGATTATAGAGACCATGAGTTTCTTATGACAGCATTCATGAATAAATTCAGTTGTAATTTGATGGGTGCTCATATGTGAGATGTTAGAATAAATACTATTTCTGTCTTACTTTGTGATTCTTTTTGTCTAGGACCCACAGATCTCAGCATGAAGAGGCAGCTGGCAACTGGCTCAGGATCCTCCAGCAGTTCAAACTCCAGACCTCAGCTGAGTCCAACAGAAATCAACGCTGTGAGACAGCTTGTCGCAGGGTATCGAGAATCAGCTGCATTTTTATTGCGTTCTGCAGATGAACTGGAAAATCTCATTTTACAACAGAACTGAGGCAAAGGATGTCCATATTCACTGAGTTCTAAATTTGCAGTTTCCACTAATGACACTTGATTTCCCAGCAGATATACTCCTGGTCTTGCTGCACAATCTTTTAAAAGAAATACTTCCATCCTGCCACGTTGTCCTTGATCATACACTGGTGTGTTAAGGAACTTCAAAGGACTTTGACCTTGAAGTGCTTGGGATGCTTTAATGTGCCCAGCCTGTTGCTTTCTGTTTTGTGTAAACATAAATGTCATAAGGCTGCATATTCTTAATTCAAGGATAAAAAGTGAAGAAGCTTGTGGTATATATAAAAAAATAGCTCAAGATCCAACTGAAATATTAGTGGAATTTTCTACTGACTCATTGGACTGAAAGTTGAAGTATCTGGGGGAAAAAAGCCAAATTTCTTGTTGCTACAGGATATGACAACAATGAAAAGGATCTTGTATTTTAAAAGAAAAAATGTAATTTTTATAAAAAGAATACTTGTTTTTCATTCAAAATGGTCATTTTTACTTTGGTAACTTTTTCATAGGTCCTAAAAGAAAACTGTTTTTTGAGAAACTACTGTAAGTACCCTTTCCACAGCCCTTTTGCCTTCTCCTCTTTCCAAATTCTTTCTACAGAAAGAAAATAACACTCAATGCTGGAAAACAAATCTTTGCCTACTTTCTTTAAGCGGTCCTGTCAGGAACTACTTCCAAGAGATGCCTGCATTTCTGTACTTATGCCAGTCTCAAAACACCCACGCCATAAGGCAGCTCACCACAGCAGTTTTCATGACAGAATTTTCTAAATGTTATAAAAAGACGGGTTGAAAACAAAACAAAACCCAGCACGTTGTGCTTTCCTTCGAGCTACTGGCCCCTGGTTGCTCTGCTGTCTGTCTCTCTCACAAGCAACCCTCCAGAGCAGCGGCTGGTGTAGATGACTGAATGTTACCAGGTTGCAAGTGACAATCTTGAACTTTGCACTCTCCTGTGTACTTTTCATTTCTTTTGGAAATAGTTTCCAGAAAAGGCTGTTATATCTCTTGATATAATTTGTAATATTTAGATTTTTTTTGCTAATATTGAGATCTCTCAATAAATGGAGTTGTACCTTATAATGAATGCCCCGCCCCCTCCTGTCCCCCAGGCTCTTACCTTCTTTTCTTCATTTCCTGTGTTAGACACACAATGAGTGATATTTTCTGTGCACTCAAGCCTATTTTTAAAATATTTTAAAAGTAATTTTAGTTCACGCTTGTACTATTCTCCTTTCTGTTGTTTAGCTTTGGTGGAATTACAAATTCTTTGTGCATTCTTGAATCTGCCTTATTTTATGTAAAGATCTATGTCATTCGGTTTTGACAATGAGCTGAAGGCATCAGTGGTGTCCCTTCCCTACTTGTTACATATAGTTTTCCAAGTACTGACTGTGATTGTGACCGGGTAATGTGCACTTTTTCTTGTAACTGTGGACATTGCTATGCTCTTTTTCTTCTAGTGTTTCTAGAATTATTGTTCCTTACAGTTACGTAAACAAAAAAACAAAAAAACAACAACAAAAAAAGAAATTTTGTGATACTGTTGGTGAATATAATGTGAAAATCTTATTGAAATATGAGTATTTTGGGAATACATAGATGCACAAACATCTTTGAAAGGTGTTAATTTAGAGTTTGCTTATTTAATGAAAAATTTTAAAAATGAGGGCTGGTATAACTTTCTCTGTTTTTGTTTGGTTTAATAAACAGATTTCTGTGTTAAAACAATGATTCTGAAAACTTATAAGCTTGGTTTTGTTTTTTTGTGTTGTTAAAGATGAAACGCGGAGCTTTGGAGATGTCAGGCAAGTACTCTATCCTTGGGCTGTTCTAGGTACCTATAAATTTTAGCACTTAATTTTTGGCAGTTTCTGTTTAAAATATGAAATGCGGTCTTGTGCGTACATTTGAAAAAAAATGCTCAAAATTTTCTTTCCCTTAATATCCCAAAGCTGACACAACACACTCAGACTAATAAAAGCTTCATTCAGAGAAATGAAGGGAACCAGCAGGTGTGAGGCTACTACACATTATTGTATTTTAAAAGTGGCATGCTGAGGTGAGGTGAATAGCAGCCCCAGAGAGAGATACGCCAGCAGGCAGCACTTACATTGAGAGTTTTATTTAGGGGAGGAGAAGAGAAAGAAAGCTGGCAGGGGCTGAAGAGAAAAGAGAGCTGTACAGACAGCCCCTCCTGGAAACAGAGAGAGGAAGAAGGAAGGCCTGAGAGGCCCTGCCTCTAATGAGGGGATGAGCATATGCAGAAAGACCATGCAGCCACGAGCATATGATGCTGTCAGGACCCAGAGCAGGCCTAGGTAAGGCCTGTCCAGTCTGTTTAGAACATTCAGGCAGGAGTGATGCACCCAAAAAGCGAGTCTGAATGGTAACACACGTGAGTCTTCAAATCTATTTGAAAGATGGACTTGTTAGCATTTATCTTTCCTGTTTCAAATATGATCTGACTCTTTTAAGGTTGCTGATGACTACATGCTTTAATCTAAGTGGGGGCATGGCTCAATGTGTAAAGTGTTAGTTCTGAAAATGTGAAGACAGGAGCTTGGATCCCTAACACCCACATATAATCCTGGATATGGCCACAATTGTTAATGAATCCACTGCTGGGTGCACTGGCCAGCCAATCTGGCCAGCCAGTGATGTCCAAATTTAGTGAGAGATCCTGTCTCAAAGGAATTAAGTTGGAAAGTAATAAGGAGGACATCCGGTGTTGACCTGTGACATCATGGTCAGAAAACAGCACTCAGGACTGAATTTAGCTTAATTATGAAGCACTCTTCATGATGCCCATGGGATGCAGCAGCAAATGTGATGTTGAACTCTAGTAAGGCATGCTCACTTTTGTCTAACTTAACCACCGTTATTACTCCCTTGGCTGCTCACAAAGAACTAAAATCCTCAAGGTCTTCTGCATTTGGCTGTATGAACTGGACACCATATTCTCATTTCTTTAAGGAGATGGGAAATAAATAAACATTCTCCTTTTTTGCTGCCTGGGACTTGTATCTGTGAGGCAGCCTGATCTCTATTTGGGTAAGTGAGTAATTCAACATATAAGGGTACCTGCCACCACACCTGATGAGTTAATTTTGATGCCCAGAACACACAGAGTGGAAGGAGAGAACCTTTGGAGGTCCTTTGACCTTCACATATGTGCTATGTAAATGCAAGCATGTACACACACACACACACACATACACACACACACACATTCCTTGAACACTCTTAATGAGAAAGTACATCTTGAAATAGTTACAGAGCATAAAGGCATGAGTGGTCACTGAAAATTCTTAAATTTTGTAGCTCAAGTAACAACATGGGAAAAGCAAGCATCAAACCAACTGACAGCCAGCACAAAGAAAACCATCTCCTGCCCAGAACTTATCACAGTGACCTTGGGTGAAGTATTAATGTATTCTTTATCAATAAAAACTCGGGAAGGTTTGTGGTAGCTTCTGCCCATCCTGATCCCACAGCTGTTCAGTCCCAAATAAACACACAAAGGCTTATATTAATTATAAAATGCTTGGGCATTGGTTTAGGCTTATTACCACATGTACACTTAAATTAACTATTACTACACTTAATGCTTCCACTTAAATTAACCAATAATTCTTATCTATGTTTAGACTTGTGGCTTTGTACCTTTTCTCAATACAGTATTCTCATCTTGCTTCCTCTGCATCTGGCTGGCTGGGGACTCCTGACTCTGCCTTTCCTCTTCCCAGATTTCTCCTAGTCTGCTCACTCTGCCTGTATTTCCAGCATGGCTACTGATCCATCAATATTTAATTACACCAATTCAAATGACAACTGTTTACGGTGTACAAAAGCATTATCCCACAGCATGGAGGAGTCAGATATTGGGGTAAGAACCTGAAGGACCAGAGACACAGAAAAACCACCAGTCCTCTCCTAATTGTTCTGTTCCTTCTTTTTAATTTCTTTTTTATTTAAAAAGGGTAGGGGTTTTTTTTGCCATATCTACCACTGCTCCCCCTCCCTTTCCTCCTCCCTGTCTCTCCCAGTCCTCCCTCAGCCTTCCCCCACTACATCCCTTGTCTATTCCCCAAGAAGGGCAAGGAGTTCCAAGGAGGGTCATTTCATTGCGGCATATCCAGTTGAGGTAGGACCAAGTCCTTCATCCTAGTATTAAGGGTGAGTTAGGTGTTCCTCTGTAGGGAATGGGCTCTGAAATGTCAGTTCATGCACCAGGAACATACTTTGATCCTGACTGCAAGATGCTCCACAAACTGCCCACATCATTTGACAGTCATCTACCTTTGGAGGGTTTCATTCCTTTCCGTGAAGGT
>PVIH01001303.1:122860-134436 GCA_004025045.1 Sigmodon hispidus
CTCTCTCTCTCTCTCTCTCTCTCTCTCTCTCTCTCTCTCTCTCTCTCTCTCTCTCTCTCCAGCTGGACCAGGAGCTCAACTTGGTGATTTGATATGGATCTCTGCTTCTGCCTCTATCCATTGCTGAATAAAGGTTCTATAATGACAATTAGGGTGGTTATTCGTTTGATTATAGAGAAAGTCCTGTTTAGGCACCCTCTCTACTATTGCTTAGAGTCTTATCCAGGGACATCCTGTGAGTTCTTGAAGGTTTCCATAGCACCAGGTTTCTTTCTAACCCCATAGTGGCTCCCTCTCTCAAGATATCCATCTCTTTGTTCTCTCTCTCTCTCTCTCTCTCTCTCTCTCTCTCTCTCTCTCTCTCTATTTCTCTGGTCATTCAACCATTTCCTTTTAGTTAAAACAATAAGAGAACAAAGGAAGATTAAGGGGATACAAACTGGAAAGAAGGAAGCCAAACTATCTCTATTTACAGATGATATAGTACAAATAAGTGACCCCCAAAATTATACCAGGGAACTCCTACAATTGATAAACAGCTTCAGCAATGTAGTAGGGTACAAAATTAACTAAAAAAAATCAATATCCCTCCTTTACACAAATGATAAAGGTGCTGAAAAAGAAATCAGGGAAGCATTCCACTTATAATAGCTGCAAGTAGCCTTAAATATCTTGGGGTAACTCTAACCAAAAAAGTGACAGACCTGTATGACAAGAACTTTAAGCCATTGAAAGAAATTGAAGAAGCTATCAGAAAATGGAAAGATTTCCTGTACTCCTGGATAGGAAGGATCAATATAGTAAAAATGACAATCTTACCAAAAGCAATCTACAGATCCAATGCAATCCCCAACAAAATCTCAACACAATTTTTTACAGACCTTGAAAGAACAATACTCAACTTCATATGGAATAACAAGAAACCCAGCATTGCCAAAACAATACTCTTCATTAACAGGACTTCAGGGAGGCATCACCATTCCTGACTTCAAACTATACCATTGAGCTACAGTAATAAAAACAGCCTGGTACTGGCATAAAAACAGAGTTGTAGATCAATGGAATGGAATTAAAGGCTGACCTTAATCCATATACCTATAAATACCTAATTTTTGACAAAGAGGATAAAAATATACAATGGAAAAAAGATAGCATCTTTAACAAGTGGTGCTGGCCTAACTGGACTCTAGTATGTAGAAGAATGCAAATAGATCCATATTTTTTACCCTGTACAAGTCCAAGTAGATCAAAGATCTCAACAAAAACCCAGTTACACTGAACTTGATAGAAAAGAAAGTGGGAAATACCCTTGAACACACATTGGCACAGGTGATCACTTCTTAAATATAACACCAGTAGCACAGACGCTAAGACCAATAGTTAATAAACGGGACTTTGTGAAATTGAGAAGCTTTGTTCCTTCTTTCCAAAAGGGCCAAGATCCCTCATTTCCCACCTTACTAATTTCTGTCCTCTCTCTCTGCAGTCCTCCAAAGCCCCTGTGGTTAATTTTGGTTGGCTAGTGACTAACTCCACCCTCAGAATTCAAGAAAGAACAGGATGGAAATACAACACTTGGGGGCTTGTCATGGTCCATCTCCATCTTACATAGTAATCTAAAAATGGCAGAGTCTTCCCAGAGCACAACATTAGAAATGAAGCCAGCATTTGACCCAGCCATTCCTGAAGGTGGCCTTCTATGGATGGCTGTGTTGTCTCCTGCTATTGCCAAGTACTCATTAATTCTGATTTGCATTGCACGTTAAAACAAGGTGTCTATATTGAGCATTAGCAGTTTTATTCTTATAGATGAATTATAGTTACTTGTTAAACAATTTGATGAAATATTTCTATAATTGTTGAATTTCCTTTAGGTGATAACCTCTTTAAATATAAAAAGCTGCAGTGACAACCTACCACTGATGGCAGGAGAATGACGCAAACATTAAGAGTTCTCATTTCTTGTTCTTCCACAGGATAAAGGTTTTATTCCCTGCATTTACATTGCAGCTAACACATGGGTTACCCCAGTTTCATGGGATCTGGTGGCCTCTTTTAACCTCTGTGGGCACCAGGCATGCATTTGATATCAACATACAGTGAGGCAAAATACCTATACACATAAGAAAAAGAAAAAGAAAAATTGACCACTGGTGTAAGTCAAATACACAGATCATGGCAGGATGAAGTTCCAAAATAAGTGGGCTTCCCCCTATTGTTTGTTTGTATTTTGGACAGAATCCTAACTTCATCTTGTTCTCCTTCTGAGTAGTGAGATGACAGACATGTACTACCACATTGCCCTTAATTTGAATATTGAATCTTATAAAAATTGATTCAAAGGAACCATCCATATGGACCCACTAAGGGAAGCATCATTATAATTCTTCATGCCAGAGATGTAGCTGCCATCTAAAGATAATTATTTGTCAAGATTGTTGGGGTTTTGTGTATATTAACAATCACACCACTGGATACCACACAAGAGTTTATTAAACCAGGAAGCAGGGAGGCGAGGAGAAGCAGAAGAGAAAAAGAGAGTTTCCAATGAGTGTTTTTCTCTTAAGAGGGTAGGTGAGCCCATAGCTACATAGCCATGCCTGGCGGGGGGGCGAGACCTTTATCTGGTACCAACAGCCTTTCTGCCAAGTCCCAGGTTAATGTCAGCATACTTGATGCCATACTGCCATGCTGGGTTCTACGAGACCTGTCAGGAATTCTTACAAATATATTTTATAATTTTGTATGGCCTGTGTTTCAAGTTTTGTTTATATATTAAGAACACCTGAAAATAATTATATTATCCATCTTTTTCAACATTTGTGGGAGCCAAACCTTTGGTAAAGAAAGAGTTAAGCACATGCTAACCTATAGAATGCTGCTGTATTGACATCATCTTTCCTTCAAATTTGGGCTGTTGTCCTCTCCAGAGAACAAGGGAGAGATTCCACTTCCTTCCCACTCCAGCTTCTGATTTTTCCTTTAACATTTTTGTCTTTTTTCCCCCATGAGACAGAGTCTTATGTAGCTCAAGCTACCCTCACATCCACTACATGACTGAGAATGACCCTGAATATTTTGTCTACCCCTTTCACATTCCAAATGCTAGGATTAAAGAAATGCTCCACCATACCCAATATACTTTGCTAGAAAGTGAACCAAAATATGTATGGATTTTTCTGGGTATAGTATGTATACCTATGCAGTATAGGATTTTTTTTATATTAAGGTCAGCTAATTAGCAATCTTAATTCAACACTCAAATTTAATTCCATCATTTGACAGGTAACTAAACATCTATGAGTTCTCATTAAGAAGTGGACTTCTCTAGATGTCCATGGTTCTACCTCTGTAGTGATCTGTTTTAACTTTCTTTTTTAACTGATAAATACCTCTTAGGACGTATTGTATTTATTCCTTCATTGTAAGAAAGACATAATTCAGCAGTATATCTTTCTAAACTGTCACCAGTTGTGGCCCCTGCACCTAAAGTATTGTCTTATAGAGCTCATCTAAGGGACTAATTCTGGAATTTTTTTCATTCCCATTAGAAATAAAAAACAAATATGGCAAATAGTACAGTGCTAAACTTTCAAGAGAAATTAAACAGGAACATTTGATGTCTTCCTTCACAGTGATTTCTTAGAAGCTTTTTCCACCCAGGCAACTCTCTAGCACCTACTCATGGGTCTCAACTCACTAGGCCAGTGGAATATATGAGATTTCAAAGCTCATTTAAATCTTGTAAGCAATCCAATTTCATTCACAGGACATGTGATTATAGGTATCATCGGTGTCCAATTGACTTTGAACAATTAAAACATAAGTAGTGTTTGATAAGATTAGCGCTAGTGCTTTGTCCATAAATCATCTACAGAATTTGGGACAGTCATTGGCATGGCATTCTTCCCTTCCCCTTCCTCCCCGGATCCACTGTGCCTGGCTCCTGTATAAACACTGTATTTCCCCTACTTTAGGATTTTTTCATTTTCAAAGACTATCAGTAAAAAGATGATATCAAAATTATCCACAATCTTCTTAATTTTTTGAGAAAAGTATAAAATACAGAATGTTGAGAATAAATGCTATTGCTTAAAGAATGAAATTAGTACAAGTTTTAGACCTGAAAAATATTGAATTCTTACACTTTTTTGTTATGCAGTGGTTAGGTTAGGCTGTCATTGCACTCTGACAGTGGCAGTCAGTCCTGATGGGAGGACCCTCCACAGCATTTGTTTTGGTTCCTCTGAAACAGGAAATTCCGAGGTCTGTCATGAAGCCTGTTCTGTGAGCTACAAGAAATGTAACTCATTTGAATTTTAATCTATTTAACTACTGCATATTCTGTTTACTTACTATTTCTCTGGATTTTGAACTCTAATATAGAAAAAGGGCTGTTCCTACCCAAAGAGTCAACATCTTCTAGAATAGAGACCCAGAAACATAGACACTATTTATATAAATCTCAGAGTACCAATTTTGCATGCAATGGCAGATGTAGGCCTAGCCAGGGTAAAGTGGGTACTTGAAGATTTGGGGTGAGGGAAGAAGAAACTTGGCCTGTGCACAATGGATGGCAACTGTTTTAAGTGTCAAACCAGGAAGATTTATCCAACTACAGGAGCGATGTTCTAATTACAGGAGAAAATAGCAAGAGAAGTATGGAACAATATTATACATGCATCTTAACTCCACCAGTTGGTTGTTAAAGGACAAGGCTGAAGAATGAGAAGAGATTCCTGGAGACAAATAAGATGCCAGTTAGAACCAGGATTTAAAATGATCTTAGGAGCTGAGTTATGTCTGTAGAGCACATGTCTGAATCTCATTTTAAATAGTCAAATGGCAAAAGCAACTTGGTTCCCTATGGTCTGTTTGCAGGATGCATCATGGACCTCATGAATCCTGGGATCTCTTTTCAGAAGTAAGTAAGAAGAGAGAGATGAGTGAGCTTTGTATAAGCAGCACACTACAGAGGTGGGGCTTTCTTCTTCCTGACATCCAGATGCATATGTGCCATTGAAAGTAAGAGCTGGGGCTAGAAAGATGGTTCGGTGATTAAGAGATTGTACTGCTCTTTTAGAGAACCTGAGTTCAGTTCCCAGAACTCACATCCCGTAAGAACTCACTTACTATATTTTGACTGTTAACTCTAGTTCCTGTGATTGACAGTTATTAAATGTATGTAGTAGGGTTCAATTCTATGTCCTACAGCTGCATTCAGCACACCTGACCAAATCCCTTTATCCACACTCCCATGCTCCTGACAGTAGCTAATAATAGTTCACAGTCATGCAAACCTCATTCAGTTTTGTATGCTAGAGAGAATGTATGGCACTTTTATTGTGGTCTGTTTCAATTAAATTCACATTCATTGGTTCCTTCCATTTCCCCACAACTAATAGGATTTCATTAACATGGAATAATACCTCATTGTATGCACAACAGCAGGTTGTTGTCTGGGACCCAGACCTGTTGTATTGTAACTATTGTGAGTAGTGCTGTAATAAACATGAGCATACAGGTATAACTTTTGTGTGCTAATTTAATTTCATTTGAAAATAAACTCAAAAGTGGGATAGCTGGGTCATAAGGTGATTCTATTTTAATTTTTTAAAGGAACTTTCTAAACTGTTTCATGCATTTAAATTCTACCAACAGCATACAGGTGCCTCTCCTTTACATCTTCATCAATGTTTGTTTGGTTTTGTTATGTGGGTTAACAGTCATTCTAACTGGTATGCTAGGGTATCTCACTGTAATCTGCATTACTTTGATAGATGATGACATTAAATATTTTTTGCAATTTTTTTTTGGTTTGTTGATTGCTTCTCTTATTTTCTCTACTACTTTGGAGACTGAGAGAAATAAAAAGTTAATCATATTGACTAAGTTAAAAGCAACTCTGTTAAGCATAGTGACACATACCTTTAATTTCAGCACTGGGAAGACTGAGGCAGGAGGGTCAAGTTTGAAGGCAGCCTGTGTTATATAGTAAGACTGTCTCAAAACAATGACAAACAACATGTTTCTGAGAATCCTGCTCGAAGTTGGCATATCAGTAAGTCTAAAAACAAATTGCTGCTCTAAATAAGAAACACACCTCTAACTCAGTTGAATGAAGCCTCCAGCTTTATTCACTACAATATCTTACAAGAACACAACCATAGTTGGCAGATTTGATCTCAATGGGAGGAATGTGAGGGCAATCTGGCTGTGACATCTGTCACCCCATTTATCCCCAGAGCTGCTAGGCGGATGTCCCCTTCCTCCCTCACCACTCCATTTGTATCCCTCCTGAAGCTGCGAGCTAGGTCAAAGAGGACGACCTTCCTCAAATAGAGGAGGACTGGTCTTCGGTCAAGGGTATACAAGTAGCTGTGCTCCCCTGCTAGAACCTACAAACAAGCTCTCATGATCTCAGTGGGAGAAACACCAACAAGGCCCCACTCACTGCTCTCCAGCAAAACAGCAAAAAATTAAATGCAAACACTCAAATTCAGTGTTTGCTTGGCAATGAGCCTGTAGTCACCTAAAGTATGTTCCTGGTTTGTACTGTTTAGTAGTCAGACAGAGATTTCTCATGCACTCTTGTTTCTGACGTGTGTGGTGTGTCCCATGTGGTCTATGAATCTATAAGGGTTAAATCAACAATTTGACAGAATCTAAAGTCAGGTAAGAGAAAAGCCTCTAAGAATTCCTATGAGGAGTTATCAAAGTAGATCAGCTTCCAGGCATGCCTGTGGGGGAATTCTGGACTGGGATTACTTAGACAGCAAGATCTACATGGGCTGCTGGCTTCACCATTCCCCAGGCTAGACTTTTGGAGTGAACAAAAAGATGGTAAGCTGAGCTCGGCATTCATCATCTTCTTGCTGACTTTGGAGAAAACATGACTTGCAGCCTCAAGCTCCTCCCACCATGAATTGCGGCCATGATGGACTGCATCCTTCCTCAGAATGTAAGACAGAATAAACGTTCCCCTCAGAAGCTGATGTTATCACAGAAACAGGAAAGGAAATAAATTCAGTATTCCATGCAGGGAGCAGAGCAGTGCTAAACCTTAGACCAGCAGGAATTTGACTGCATTGTGGTACCCAACCTTGAGCAATTATTCTGCCACTCATTATTATGCAGCTGGCCTATGGATACTGCAAACAGCAAAGGTCAAATTATGACTTTTACATAAGATCTTTAGACTAACAAGTTATTCTTCTGGCTGGTGCTTTCAAAACTGGGCATATACAGGATTTTTTTTTCTCAAAATTTTCCCCACTGAATTTAATTGGTATGTCCTTTATTTTCCGAAGGCAATTATATGAAAAGAATCTTTCCTGTCTGTACTCAACGCAGCTAGATTGGGTTTACTGCTGTTGAGCCCTCAGGCCAAGAACTTTTAAAACTCATCCTTCATCTCAGAACCCAGAAGTGGAGGTGGCAGAGAAGCTCAGCCAATGGAGAAGGAGACAGGGATGTTTCTCAGATCCTTTGTCCCTGCTGGATGAGTCTCAAATCCATAAAGAACAGAGCAACAGCTGGAAGTGGGCAAGACCTTTGTAAGACAGGGACTTAGGCACCTCTAAAGGGAAGACTGTGCACAAGGGCACCAGGCTCAATGGCCTGTCCTGCCAGCTTGCAGCATTTCCTTCTCATTAATCTTAACACTGACTGGTGTGGAGACAGAAAAGGCCAACTCTGCTGACATTTTCAAGGAATCCTAAACACGCAGACAGTAATGGATGCTGGGGAAGCAGAGTCCAGCTCATCTAAGAAAGCCAATATGACTCTCTTTTACCTCCCCCTTTGCCACCCTGCCAGACACCTTTCCTGAATATCAAGCAGGCTATGTATGAGGGGATGAGGACATATTGGTATACACAGCATGTAAGCAAAGCTCATTATGTTCGTGTTTTAAAAAAAATGCAAGTTTTAATGGACAAATTTGAGATCTTTGTGGTTAGAGCCAGAGTCACCCCAGTCCATTTAAGCTGTGCATACAAAAAATGAACTTATTTTAGTTTTATGGAACTCAGGCTCAGAATCCAAGCACTTTTAATTGTTTTAATCAAGACAAGAAGACTCTTCTAAAACTAAGTCCTATGTATTTTTCTTATAAAAATTGGGTTTTTTACTTATATGTCATCTTAAAATGACCATTAAAGATTGCATATTTACACTGAAGGAAACAAAGCTTTGATAAATGTATATGTTGTGAAATGCCTAAAATAAATCTATCAAATATATTACTTTGCCTTACCTTTTTCTATACAGAAAAAACTGAAATTGAATCAACTCTCATACTACATCTTTACGTATTTTTAAAATTTTTGTTGTGAGATAAGTCTAAAAGGTGTTGGCTATCATGTAACATCTTCAGACCAACCACATTTTAGTGGTGTCCCCTGACAATCCCAGGTCCCTGCTACTCCATCTCACTTTTACTTACTCTTCCATGCCCAGTGCATCCTCTGCATCCCCTCCTTTCTTAGCATCTGTCACTGCATCTCTTGGACTTCTTCACCTACACTTGCATATGGTCCCATATAAACCTGTGGAATTATAAAACAGAATCTGTATCTAAGGGCAAATGTGTGTGTTTTGTCTCTCTGGGTTGCCCTGTTGTTTCACACTGATTTTCCATTAGGTGTTCTTTTGTGTTGCAACATATTAACTTTTTTTTTCTCTGTTTGCAATACTGAGCCTCTGACATAAAAATAATGTAGCATGGTTAAACCAGACTACCGTGCAGTTTTCCTTCTTCCTTTGCCTGTAGGTTTGAGAATTTTTTCCCCTTTTCATACTAAAAATTCATTAAAAGTTGTTCAACCAGAATGTATTAAATGCCTCTAACCTGCGGAACCCCATGGTGCTCTGAGATCAGAAGTGGGAGATTTAGATAAAGTGGGAACAAGGGCTTGGGGAAGATGTGGAATTCACTGGGGGATATGCTGGCACCAGGCCCTGTGCTCACAGCCACTCGTTTAGATCTGTTTGACCATGTGTAAAATGAGAATGAGATCTTTCTCAAACAGAAATATGGCAGGCAGTGTGAAAGCAGAGGCTTGGAAACACACAGAACAAAATTTGAGAAATTTTGAGAAAGCTACTTTTTCACATATCAACTCAAATCTCTCAGTAATTTTAATAACAGTTCCTCCCAGACACAAATAACCAAGTGAAGGTTAAAAATAAAGGACTGTGACCCAATATTTGAAGGGAGAGATGGTGTGCTACCCTGCCCTTCTAAACAGCAGAATAACATTCACAGTGGGTGATGAGGCTCTGAGGATAGAGTGCTTGCCTAGTGTGCATAGAGCCCTCCTGGGGAGCCACAGAACAATGATAATTTGGCACAGTGCTTTACAGCTGTAACCCTACAACTCATGTAGAAGGGACAGGAAGATTAGAAGTTTTAAGTCATTTTCAGCTAAACGGAGAGCTCATGGCCAACTCTAGCTACCTGAGACCATATCAAAAACCCATCCCAGATAGCATCATGTTTACTTACATGAGATTCCTACTGGAATAATGGGACTCCAAGAACCCTGAAAAACAAGAGAGCTGCAAAACATTTAAACTTTAATCCAGATTTAATTTTTTAACTTATCTTTTCACTTTGTATGTAAACATTTAACAATTAGATTAGAGGGAAATTTGAAAAATATGCATTTCAAGATTTCTATTCACATTTGTATCCTGTAGGGAGCATCCTGTAGGGAGCTGTGTTGTACCATGCTCTAAAGGTGGCGCTGGTTTCCGCCTTCCTCCTTTTCTGATGGTGAGTGCTCTCGGGAGTAAACAACTCCTTATTGGCTGTAGGTGAGGATGGTGGCTTGCTTCTGGAGCCTCGGGACCTATGGGCAATGTCTACGTGGCTTACCGGGATTGGAAGCCCAGAGGGTATTTAGCCACGAGCGGACTCCCTCCCCGCCCCCCCCCGGGGGTCGTTCGTCGTTCCTCATATGTCTGAGAGTGAGAGTGAGAGTGAGTGAGTGAAAGACAAGAAGATAATTAAAGGCCCGAATAAACTGCAAAGAGAAGGATCCGGTGTTGTGTGTTCCTTGCGAGACGAGGGGGCGCGCGACAGTATCCTATGTATTTAGTTCTATTTTCAGTTTTAAAAACTGTCCAGAAGAGTACTGAGCCCACATTTTAAGGAACACCAACAGGCAATGCTCCAGCCCTGTGGCCTTCACCCTTCATGCTCTGCCATGGGATTGTCTACATGTTCCTTCCAGTCTTTTGTTTAATCAATCCCTAGTCTGGCCCATTATAGAGAAATACTGTCAGTACCTAGCCCTAGCAATGTTTTGGAACCTGAAGGCTTTGTGTACACTGGTTTTCAGTCCTGTCTTGGAAGTAAACCTCCATGTGTGGCTACTACTACTGCAAACATTGTATATGAGGAACCAGAGGCACTAGCAGTATGATAAACTTGTTGGCATTCCTTGACCACACACTGTCCGTGTTAAGGTCTCAGTTCTCACATCTTTCTCGTGATCTAAAGGAAGTAATGGCATCTCCATTTGACATGCAAGATAGCTAGAGAAAAAAATAGAAAGAAAAAAAGAAAAGATAAGAAATAAAAGTTAGCTCTTTCATCAATGTGTTCTGTAAAGTTGGTTGACTTAGCTCTGTAACTTCGTGCACCAGTGAACCAAGATTCCACCATGCCTAGCTTATGATCAGAAATAAAACCAGCTCAATACAAACACACATATATGCCAGGTTCCCACTCTGTTCTGTCTAATTCTGGAAGTCATACGGTGGGTTCTGCAATGATATGATTTTGCTTTTCTGCATCAGATTCCTAACAGTCCTACTGTGTTTCTCAGGATATGTGAGCTGAATAAGTTGTGAGTTCTTTGAAACTTTATTTTCTATCTTGGATGTTGGAAACAAGGAGCAGAAGAAGGCAAATGAGAGTGCATTTCAATGTGAGGCTGTTTTCCACTTTCTCCTGTGACTGACAGCCCAGCCCCTGCTTCTCCAGACAGAAGATAAGCTGTGCTGTCTGTCCTAGCAGGCACAGAGCTGACCACCATGACCTGCTGAAGTGAGGCGAGCCTTCCTTCCAGGAGTTCCCAGTGAGTCCTGCCTCTTCCCTTCCCTCTGACACCACGTCCCTGCTTCCTCAAGTAGCCAGCTGACCAGTTAAGGTACTGGAAGTGACCCTACGGTGGCCAACTTGACCACAGAGAGAAATGAAGACAGAAGATAGACTCTTTGCTGCCTTTTATAAAAATGAGCCCAGATCACACCTTTATACTCATCCATGTCTCTCTGATAGTGCACAACACTGTACAAACTTCTTAGCTGCCTGTATTTATTGACCAAAGTTAAAGCCCCATAAATGACATTTTCATTTGACCATAATTATTCCTTCTGCTCTCTCCTTTTCCCCCTCCCTTTCTTATGGAAATCCCTGCCCAATTCTGAAATAGTCTTCCATATACATGTACATCATGTACATGCAATTATATTTACTTATGAATGTGCACATATATAATCTCAGTTCTACCTATGAGAGAAAGCATGAGATTAATCTTCCTGAGTTTGCCTTATTGTCCTAATCA